>BGZK01000264.1:0-532803 GCA_005406025.1 Eumeta japonica
CTCTAATTCCGGAGCGGGGCGGCCTAGAAAGCTGATATTCAGAACAATACAGACGTCCGTGAAGCTAGCCCCAACAACTCGGCCCGATCGAGCAAAAAATAGCTGAGGATTTAGTGCTCTTTATGTGCCGATTAGTTGCTCTAATTAGAATTTTGTTGCTCATTTAGAAACCGAAGTATTGCTGACGGGGCTAATTATTTTTGGAAGTTAGCCTTGGCATATAATTTTTGGCTATAAAGAGATGTAAAAACAATAAGAAAATTAGTTGCTAATTAGTTACTCGATTCAAAATCTGCCTAAATGCAGAATATTTGCAAAAAACTGCCGCTGAGAGGAAATGATGAACGCAAAAGTGTTAAATTCTAGGTACTTAGTAGTACTTTACAGTGATCAACTGTGTTGAAATAGGAGCGATTAATTAGCAACTAATTCTAGAGAAGTATTCAAGTTGTTAAAACAATAAAGTTACTTAATCAATTTAGTAATTGCGACGAACACTTATGCGTTCATCATTTCCTCTCAGCGGCACTTTTGTGCAAATATTCTGCACTTAGGCATACTTCTAATCCAGTAACTAATTAGCAGATAATTTGTTTGACCGTTTTTACACATTTTTATAGTAAAAATTATATAACAAGGCTAACTTCTAAAAATAGTTAGCCCTGTCAGCAATATTTCGACTTCTGAATGAGCAACAAAATTGTAATTAGAGCAACTAATTAGCACATAAAGAGTAATAAATCCTCAGCTATTTTTATTCGATTGGGCCGAGCTGTTGAGGTTAGCTTTACGGACGTACAATATAGTGCGGTACCGGTCGACAATAGGGACACTAAAAATAAGATCATTCATAAGATGAGTTAACGCAATGGATTGTTAACAATCTAGTCGTTATGTTATAATGTAATGAAAAAAACAAATGTCCGTGTTTGTGTATCGTTCGTCCGATTGAGTTGCAGCTGACGGTATGCGCGAATCGAAAGGTTTCCAAAAAATAAACTAGCTTTTGTCTCCGACTTCGTCAACATATTTATACTACTGAATCGTTTTCACGAATTATTTCAAGAATAGAAAGCTACACTATTCATGAGTAAAATAGATCATTAACATTTTTTCCGACTTCGTTCAAATCGGAATCGTGGTGGTACGTGAACTGTAAGCCAGGGACAGGAGGCGGAATCAAAGGTGGAGCCTGGACACAGATCGAGTTTAGAGCCGCTATCAAAATGACAATCCTGATGGGGAAAAAAATCAGAAATATTACCGTAATTGAAATTGAAGTCAAATTGACATCGACATCGATAGACATAATAGTGAAGGTATTCATTCTGCGTCAACGCAGACAAAGCCGCTAGTGGTGAGCTGGTAATTACATATGATAGTATACTTATTCCGAAGTAAAACAATTTATTAACAGATAACATTAAAAGTACACTTAATAGTTTCTCTAAAATAGAACAAGATAAATTCAAGTTAAAAATGAGATACATACTCAAAGATTAAAGGATGTTTAGAGCTCGATATACGTTAATTTAATTGTTTGATTTTATACGAAAGTTTTATTTCATACGCTTTTCGGACAACAAAACTGGAATAAAGGCGCTCTACCCTCAAAAGTTACGTTATTTGTATTGTTATCCGTTAACTTCACATATTTGTTAGTTCGTTTTAGTAAACTTTTTGTAACCTTGCTAATTTAAGCCGTTTCTAATGATTATTTAAAATATATTCATGTACAAGAAAAGCTTTTGCTATTCTAATAAGAGAAAAGTCCTCGTTGACTCATTTAGTGTTTCATCATTGCAGAGCTGAAACTACCTATTAGTCAGTGCAGTATTTCAAAGTCAGAATCGTTAAATTCAAGTAACCAACAATAAGAGAATTTTTGAAAATTCGGTCTCTAGAAATGGTGAAAAATTATCATCACACTTGGATTAGAATAGTTATTTTATTTTCTAATTAGAAGTTAAAGCTCGCTTAAACTAACATTTTCAAAAGCCCTTAATTTAAACGTTCAAAACAGTGAACGGAAGTTTGTATGGGAATCTTGTTATTTTTGTAAATAAAAAAACGTGATAATGAGTATTTAGGCCATTTGTCAGATACAACTGTATCATTATATTTTGTCATTTTTGTAAATGCAGAGTGTGGCAAAATCATTACTTAAACATTTAATTCGAAACAAAACGGCATTATTATAGCGTTTTTGGTTTTCTGTTTTCTATATTTTTAGTTAAGAGTTTTAATATGAGATTTCGATCTTCAAATTGTTAGAGTTCCCATTAAAATGTACGTCGCCGATTTTCACTCCAGCTTTTTAGGGATTGAGTATTTAAGAGAACCATTCTACTTTTACAACTTTGATTCAATTATTCAATTACACTCTCGCATTTGAAGGTTTAATTTATATTTGATTTATTTCTCATTGAATCAATTGTCCACTTCTGTTTTATCAGTGCAGATAAACGACACGAGCGTCCTGAATCATGTTTAGCACATTTTATGTAGAAAATGAATACGAGATTGGTACACCCACGACGACCTACTTCACGCGTTGCGGCGTTGATAACTCGATGCGGCGTCGTAAAGCTTTCAGGCGCAAGCGCACTCGCGTGATATTTACGACGGTATATTGAATTAAAAAAAATATATGTATATTGTCATTGTGACCGCACCGCGACCGCGCCGGCCGGGGTGCATTCGGAATGCATCGCGACTCGTTTATCGAATGCGGCGATGCAATTTAAAAATTTCATTGTTCAATTAACGGCCCGGCGATATGCGCATATCTTGTCGAGTAGCTGTGCGATGAATTTATCTGAATACATGTTTTTTAAATGACATTTGCGGTATTCGGATATGTTTTGCAAGTGTTTTATAAATGATTCACATAAACAGGAATAGAACAGAATTAGAATAGAATACGATATGGGTTTTAATAGGTTTTTTAAATGCTCAATCTCATTGCTTTTCTAATGTCAACGATGGTGTATAGGATCTACGTAATAAAATGTAAACATGCAGAAACAGACTGGAGGATATCCGTAGGTGACGCTTAAAATTTTTAGAACTTGGCTACTTAAAAAACTGTAAAATAAATAAAAATATTTGAATTTTGAAAATGGAACTTCGCTAAGCTTTATTATACATATTGTATTCACTTATCATTTGTTTTTTACGGAATGCTGAAAAAAAAAATTTTGTTTGTCCAACGTCAACGTGAATATAACGCGCGAAAATTTTCGTGTGATGATTTTCTATGAATTTCTTTGCCATTGAAACTAACAAGAAAGTTATAAAAGACATGGGTTAACCTTCCATGATGAAGCTCGATCCCTTGTCACTGGATATAACTGGTGCATCGAGTTCAAGATTCCAACCCGACACCTTTACCTTTATGTATGAAGACGTCATTCTTGACCCCTCGGCCGCCATCCCTCCGGCGGGCGCATAAATAATTGAAAAAATTGGCATACGTATAAATATACAATTTCAGGTGACAGCCATCAATCGTTTCATGCAAACTCGTCGGTTTCGGGTGCATAAAATTAGTGATATAAAAAAATTAGAAATGAATTAGTTACAAAAAAAAATATATATACTTTAATGGATCGCGTAAGAGTTAATGAGATGATTGAATATCTTTTCATGCGCTCGTCCTACGAGCGATGCTAGTCGACATCTTATTGACGACTGACTTTATGGTGTTGATTTCTCGTTGCGTGTTGAGTTCGCGTCTCGTTTAGTATGCGTTGCGCGTAACGATTGGAATTCTAGGCTCTAGACTAGACGCGATCAGCAGGATCGCGTCTTTTACCCTGTACGTACCAAAAGACATCACTTCAGAAACAATACGTTAAGACTGGCCGTCTCACTGGTTGACCGATGGCATGATCTATTGGCACTCATAATTGACTACCTGACTTATATTTGAAAATCTAGATATTATTTATGATTACGTTTATTTTCAACACGCAACCAAATAAATACATTGTTACAAAATGGAAAAAAAAAAGTTTCACAACTATGTACTGCGTATGGTAGATATACAGACACTCTTAGTTAACACTTTAAGTGCTCTTATAATTTAACGATAAAAGTATAAAACCATAAGACTAGATATGACATAAATAACATAAAAAGCTAATAAGTTAGCTTTATCGTGTCTGTTTGATGGTCATGATGTTAAAAATAGCCGGAACATGATTGTACGCCACATGCATAATCTTTTCTTAGAAGTCAGCGTCCACGGTCGAGTTATAAAAAAAGAACAATCAAGCGCGAGGCAAACTGGTATATCGAAAGTTCAGTACCACCACACAGTATATTTGCTTTGTGTAATTACAAAACAGAAAGATAGTACGAGACCGTCTCGCGTAACGTCGGTTTTGTAATAATGATTTACTTTAGTAAAAAATAGAACATGGAAAGTACACGATAATTGCATCCGGACCTTCCGTAAATAATTTTAGTTTTTTTTATATATTATTTGTTAGGTTATCCGCCATAATAACAATTCTGTGAAAATTTTTACCGGCTACATATTAATAGTTCACGACAAAGTTTTTTAAACGTAGGATAGACAGTCAGTCATAGGCATAGGAACGGCCCTATGCGGAACCCTGATAATGAACTAGCTTATGAAACCCTAAAAATATCGTAGATTAAAGCGGTACATAAATTATTATCTCGATATCAGACAATTAAGATCTTTTTGTTCAAATACGGTTCTCGAACTAGAATGATTTCGACATTGTGACTCCCATTATATTTTTAACGATTTTAATTACACTTCATAAAGGATTTTAGGCAAAAGCAAAGCTTATAAAACCGAACGTACCGGTATCGTAAGCTTTATGTAGGGTGCTTACGCAACGAAATTTACGATAATCGACTTCGCGGTATCACGCCTTGTAAGCCGTTAAAACCGCACGTCAATCCAGATAAAATACTTTGTATTGGAAGTCATATCTGACAAAGGAGGATGTTATCTTTGAAGTTAATGAGACGTGTAATGGTGCTCGTACGCACATAGTTGATGTACACATAATTCAGTGGGGTTTATTGACTTTTCTTTGTTGCGTTAATTAAAGCTTTTTCGCTCGAGAAAGTGTGAGACAGCGATTATCTTTTAAATGAATAAAAATGTGAACCAAGATGTCAACGTTCTCAACTTACAGATAAGACAAAGAGTTTACTATAAAACATTTACGCTATGCTTTTAATACATTATACAATATATACAATAGGTTTGCACAAAAAATGTTACAAAAAGAGATAGGAGAGTAAATTTTCTTATGCGGAATTCCGTTGTTTCATTTATAAATTTTTAATAATATACAGTTCATATTTTTCATCACGTATATAACGCAACACTGTGTATAATCTTTATAAGTCATCAATAGAAGTCAAATATTAACGATTCACTCGTTCAAAACGCCATATTCGAAGTCGCCTAGCCGTACCCGTACAACGACAGCGCCATAATAGAATACGGCGGGCGGAGTCGCGAGTAGTCTTTGTAGCGCGCATATAAATAAGAAAGCGCGCCGGCGCGGGCGCATCAGTTTATTAATCGGCAGCCGTTATAAGGAACAATGGACGTCCGGACACGTCACGCGACGACATGGGGGGGGGGGCGGCGTCTGCGCTGCATCCTTAGCTGCATTAATCACGATGCACCGACGCGACGTCCGCGACGGGACACGTGCGGTAGGATGCTCATTACACATATACGTAAAACACCGATCTCGCCTTACTCACTAGTTTCCTTTACACTATGTCCACTTTTTTTAGACAAAAATCTATTCTAGGGATCGGTATTGAAAATGGCCGTACATTTTTTTTTTTATCTGACCCACACTTGTTTGTGGTAACTTGGTAACTAGTACATTTGCAAACGAAAGTTTATGCGTACAATATTGAGAGATTTAGCATGTTATTTTAAGAACATAAACTTTTTATAGCTTTTTTTTTCTGTAATGTATAAGTAAAGAACTATTATCTATACTTTTTTTTCGAAATTTTACTACCGTAACTTAAAAATCTAAATAAATAAACCCTAAAAATAGTTTACCTGCTGATAGGTTTTGGCTGCCTGTGTAATTGTCTGTCTGTTAGTTTGTTACGGTCTTTTTTGAAAAAGGAAAATGAAAAATAACTAGCGCAAATCTATCGCATCATCGAGTTGTCGATGTCGAAAAGAGGAAAAATACGTATATTTATAATATACCTAGAAACTAAGCATTATTACTTAAAACTAGATTCAATAATTCTAATTATTATCGTAAGTTCATCTGAAAATCATTTTATACCAGAAAAAACCGACTAAGGTAAAAGTCATACTCCAACATTCATGGTCTCGTACCAAAGAATAATTTTTTATATAGCGAAATCAATGATATTTTTTTATGAATTTGAAGATTTTCATATATGCTTTAATGGCACTGTTCGTATGATTTCCGCAGAATTCATGAAAAAAATGAATAAATCATAGGAACACGATTCATATAAGTTCACTTTTTGCTCAATGGAAATGTGGTTTTTTGTGACATTGAGTCTTGTTTTTTAGAACGATGAAACGCAGACAAGTATTAAAGTGCAGTGGCATGGGTTTTATCATATTAAAGCAAAGTTTCAGTTTAGTTAGAATTTTTCTAAATTTGATAAAAACGGGTACAGCAAATATTCGTTTTTAAGCTTCCATACACAGAATCTCAAAGCAATCCTATTACTAAGCCTGTGCCGTCTGTCCTTTCGCCCGTCCTACTTTTAAAAGCCTGTGTCTTTCGAACCATAATACATAGAGAGCAAGTTTTTTTTCATAATGTTGCGAACTTCGCTCATACATGAAATATTCTAATTAGAGACTAGTGCACTGTGTTGTTGATTTCGAAACGCATGGGTGGTTGTTTACTTTGTTTGCGCATTTTAATTTGTTAAAACATACTAGGTTACGATAAATTCTGTTTGTTTACGTCGGAGGCAACATATTTACATCACTGTTTTTATGGATGAATTATGATTATGTTTACATTCGAGAATGTCTTACACCGCTCGCCGAGTGGCTGACGAGTTAGTTTATTATAAGCGATCATTGCGTTCGCAAGTCAAGTACGACCAATTAGAAGTGTCAATCGCATCCGTATCTCACTCTTACTGAATAAATACCTTCTGTCTTTCTCAGTGTACACTTTTCGTTTTGTCAACTCTCGAACTCCGATAGAAATATCTCGTAACATTATGTTTTATTATGGGGTATATCTCAAAAAGTAATAATAAAAGAAAAACAAAGATTCAGATGAAGTTTCCCACGCAGGAAACATGTTTTTATTTCAACGTTTTATCGTGTTTATTGCATGGCAAAACATTAATATTTATAAGGATCATGAGTCGGATTTAGAATAAGGATCCCGAAATTAATGCAAGATTAAAACGAACTTTTTCGCTAAACACATAACACAAGTATATTGTATAGTACTACAGAACTAGCGATTGGCTGACTTTTAATTAACAGATAAAACTGATATTAATGAAATAGAAATACATTAATTTATAATTCCATTTTGAAGTTAAATATTCATTGGCTCTTCCACCGTCTCCTGACTGACTTTTAGTAAAAAGTCACTTTTAAAATACAATTCGCGTTGCATGTCCTTTTAACGGTTGTTCGGGCTAAGTCCGTTGAGATAAAATTTTATTTTAAAAGTATCTTTTCGTAAAATGTCAATTTAAAAGGAGATCTTGGAAGAGGCTTTTAATGTTTTAATTGTGTCCAAAAACTGAATAGGCACTTACATAAAAACTGATGAAAAAGAGTAAATTAGAATAGTAAACTTATATCTATAATTACAAAAATTATATTGTAACATGTTGGCAAAATCATCAATGCAATTGATATTTAAACAATTTATGTAATTACAATTTATTATCTTTTCATAAATATTCTTTTCTCTGCGTCTGATTGATTATAGCTATTATTTTGAAACTATTGGTATTTGATAGCCTATTTAAGTTAAAGTTTTCATTAAATAACTCGTACCTACCATTCACGAACGAGCTTATCTTTTTCTTTTAATGAAAGTGCATCCTTCAGCAAATGGTGGGGATAAAGCCTCCCCTCGTAAAAAGTGAACGTTTTAATAATGCGAGCACTTAGACGCACTCACGGCCGGGGGAGGAGTTGCGGTAAAACTGAAACGCATTGATTGACGGCGCGTTGGGTCGTATAGAGCGCTTTGAACTCCACGATGCACTCGAACGATTCAGATAGATGCACCACGTTAGACGCCGCAATTTGCCCGCACATCTTTATTATAAGGGTCAGGCTGATCGCCTTCAAGAGCACCATGAAAGGGACTCGCCTGTAAGAGTGTGTTCGAAAACCGTCATCTTTTGAGGGAGGAATTGCTATTACGCGATCGAACCTAGGACATAGTTTAGCACGTGATCGGCCGAAGCGGCGTAAGCGCAGGGGTGGTTAAGAACAGTGGCAGGCAAATGAGTATAAATGTCGATGAGATATGTATACACGGTACGGTTAAAGGATCAGGTGTTATTGGAATTTGTTATCGTTTTATTGTTCAGGTAGGTTACACAATATCGTCTCAGGTAACTTTTTAATATAATCCGCTTTATGTAGCGCTGATAATGCCAATACTTAATTCGTGCACGCTTTGTTAAGATAGACATCAGGCCAAAGCGAAATTCATACAGTTGAATATTGTTCATAGCTGTACAATAAACAAAAGGTACTTATACCGACACGTTCAACAATTACAGCCATGTGTGACAGTGCATGAGACGTGAGCTACCTAACAGTCAGTACCTAAGACCGTTCTAGACTGAAGGTTTAATAACCTGACTATTTTCCGTGATACGATACAAAACATATTTAAATAACGCGAATAAATAAGAGATAAAGACAACGACACTGGGCATTTCTGCTTTTCATGACGAGCGATTGCATTCCCCCGACAAACAGTCACGGCTTGCTTACCCTAGGAGTTATGTAAAAAGGTGAAAATCCTAAACGGTACGTAGCGAAGGTTAATGCTGCTTGCCGCTTTTACAAGTTAACTGTAAAAATGAAATTAGCTATTTCAGCAACAAATAGTACAGCCAGAACGACTTAACGTTTACGACACGGCGCGAACTTAACTGTGAATAAACTCCCCAAATTATATTACACAAACACGTAGAATGGCGATAAAATACAAATTTGCTTTACAGTTTTAATACGTACAGAAACCCCGGTTTGGCCTGAAATTGTTTAGGATCTTCCATGTCTTCGACAGTTTTACAGGTACTGTGTATTTCGATATACAATTCTGTAAGAATTTATTATGGGAACTGGTTGTTCCTGTAATCTCGAGAATAGCGAATGAACTGGAAGGAAATGCGACCATTCAGCGCTACACCGCCATTTTCTGTTACATTAAAAAATTACGCATAAGCAAACAACGGTACAAAATGCAATTTATTATTCTTACATATGAAAATACGTAAAAAAATTCACTTCCGCAGTGCGTCTCAGAAGTTAGCTCATTCTTTTTTTTATTCTATTACGAATAAAGAAGGAGAAATCAAATATTAATCCACAATATTGTTAGTATTTTTGATGGTAAAATTTTTGTTAGTTTCAAAATTTTTAGGATTTCTTGCTTAAATGGCCCAAACTTTAAGAAATTCTAGTGTGGTTAACGTGAAATCAAAGTCAAGTTTACTTACTTGTAATTTGTAAGCAATATAATGCAGTAATTCGATCTTTATATATTATATTTAACGATTTAACCTAAATCTAAAAGCTGTGGTGCATATTATCATATTATTTTACAAATTCAAATGTAATTTTCTTTATTTATAATTAGATCTATAATTGATTATGATTTTCATTACATGATGATTCATCTTGTGTCAAGTATCATTTAATGTAAACAGTAGACTACAAAATGACACTAATCATCACAGAATTTGTCATATTTGAAGCATACGAATATCCAATATAAACTGCAATATAATTAGCAAACTATAATTTATGCTGCAATATATTTTGTACTGTAACATGTTTGTTGTTTAGATATTTATTTTTAATTAATTCAACATCATACTAATGGTCTCTATCTAATGGTCTATCCTGAATATTAGTTATTATATCGAAATTTGAAATTTCACTAACGTGATATTGTTTTTTCTTCTTTCAAATATGAACTATTTGAAAATAATGATGTCACGAAACGTCAATTTTATATTTTATTTAGAGCATGGTGTGAACGAGTCGTAGTTTAATATTATTTAAATAAATAAATATAATAAAAATATTTACGTAAATTTAGGTAGGCCGAGTGCTTTTTCTGGTAATATAACTATAGCGTAGCTGAATTATTTATTAACTGATAGCTGCAATCATAGCTGAAATATTATATATATAACTGACTACTATTTGGTACATTGTTTAGAATTTTAAGATTTAATTTACAGAATAATTGTACCTATATAAATTTTATTAAAATTTATTGCATTAATAAATATATACTGATTTGTTAAAATTAACAGTGTTACAATTCGTAAATGTAATTAAATTTGTATTCTATGAAATATTATTAAAGTCTCGAGCTCGACTAATTTAATCTTTTAAAATATCAATATACGTAATTAAATTAATTTTATTATAGGGCAAGCGACTAACTAAAATAAACTATTAAATATTGAAATTCATATATTCTAAACTTTAATATTTTCATTCTCTTTTTAACCCAAGGTTAAAATGAGAAAGGAAGAGAAAATAACAAAAAATATATTGCAGATTAATTACATAGTCAACGCACAAACAGCCGGCTGTTCGAGCGACGGGCGCGGGGCAGGGGTCAATGCTACCGTGGAGATCTCGGATGCACTGTTGTTGTAATTTGCATTTTAACGACAGCACTTCATGGTATAATTTCCTTTGAATGGTAATGCCAGTGAACTTTATCTCATTCACCAGTACATTTGAATGGGAGTGACCATTATAAATACTGTAAGCTGTCGTTTGTTATGTGGGGCACAATGTAACTTTTTAAAATTCATACCAGCAATGAAGATTATTAAAAAATGTAAATATTTTTAAAAAAAAAATTTAATAAGTAGATGTATCCCGTACCGATACCGATAAATCGGCGACATATTCGACTTTTCGATATATCGGTATCGGCGATATTGGTTTGCCGATACTCTTTGAATTCCCCGCTAACGCGTAAGCGCATCATCCTTGTGCTTAGCTCGTTTATTATATTTAAATTAAAAAAAAAATGGTACAAAAACATTTCAGTTTTCAAATGATTCTCGTCACAGGCTTCGTTCAAACAGACTTACAGCAAACTTAGAAAATCGGCTTTCACCTAATAATTTATGAAATTCATAAATGCGAATTTTTATTCTTAACATTTGATTTGAACCTTATTATTAAATCAATATCTTATATGATTATTGTTTTCAAGATATATATACATATATGTCAATATAAAATAATTTAACGAAATATTAAATACTACATACGATATTACGTTAAATTACAATTTTCAAACTATAACTGATATTTTGTTAAATAATAATTTTTGAAACTTCGTAAGTTAGCTACCTACATAAACATTATATAAGTTAAGCCACTTCGTCCAACGACAGAAGCGACACCGTCCGTTTCTGATTTCTGTCCTAAACCCACACCTTTTTACACCTTTTGAAGCCTGCACTGTCCGTATCGCTATCGGTATCGTCGATACTTTTTTATGAATAAAGGTATCGGTATCGTATCAACAGAAGTGCTCATCAATACATCCCTAAATTAATTTAAAAATATTAATTAAAATATTTAATTAATTAATATAAACGTCCATGTTTCATTTTCAGATAAAATCGAAAGATGGAAATAGAAACAGTGAGGTCAGAGAACGGTGTTTCTAGAAGATTTAGTGACTAGAGTGGAAAGAGATATGTTGAGATTGTTTAGACATCTGCTAAGGATGAGTAAAGGTAGACCGACAGGGATAATGTGGAAACTATAAAATTTACAGACAGGCAGGATAAATAAAATTAAGTTCGCACTCTATTCTATCTGTGGACAAACACTTGTTTTTAAGGTGTTTTAATCAAAGCATAAGACTATGCTAGAAAATAAAAAGTTAGAGGGTTTTCCTTTTAAAGACAACGATAATAATTTAACAGTGTATGGAATAATAACTGAGCGTATGATGTAAAAAAAAATATCATTTGAATTTTTCATGTGACAACCTTCATTCGAGTGCTGGCACGTCAGCGCTAATTACAGAAAAAACTTTGTCGGTATATTTTGTACAAGTAATTAATGTTACGTTGTGTGTTCCAAATATTCCGATGTTATAAAAAGTCGTGGATTTTTACTAGGTTTTATTTTAGCTCATGAGTAGATGTAAATTAATAATATTATGAATAATTTTGAATACTATTGGAATGTCTATTAAAATTGAAATTTATTATATGATCATTACAGAAGACAAAAAGATTGATGAGAAAATAATTGTTTAATCATTTTGCATAAAATGCGACAAAACGAATAATTTCAATCAGGCGAACATTGTGTATGGTAATTTTGTTAGTCTAATAGAATATTGTTTTTGCGAACAACTTACTATAATTACTTGCTTTCTTCTACCAGTATTGATAGTAAAATTTAAATTAGAATTATCAAATTCATTTTTATATTTGAAAATTGTTGTGCGCCCCTTAATACGACAATAACAAAAGTGATATGAAAATATTTGATATGATTTTTTTCACATTGATATTTTGGTTATTGTTGGTGAATTGTATAAAAACGATCGAACAAATCCGGTCAGCATTTACATGGATAACGTGCGACTTCATATCACAAATCGGATTTCAATAATTTATTAGAAACAGTTCGATTAAAAGTCACAGATCAAAAGGAATGTAATTACGGCACGTCGTGTCGCTTTTCAATTCTACAGAGTTTCGTATAAATTCGTATCGTACTTGTCTTAAAGTTATAAGGGCTACATAAATAAAAAAAAAATGCCCCGTCCCACCCAATAAGGGTATGTTCCCTCTTTCCAAATCAATAAGCGCTGTCCTAAGCAAACGGTTAAATACCTCTATGTGCTTCATCAAACATCTCTCTCAATCTGCCGCGATGGGCTCAGCCAATATGTGTTGGCGCCGGGTCGTACATACCTGGAGGTAGTGCGACTGATAAGAAGATAGGTTATGTCTCATACATAAGCGCATATACGATAAAGAAACTTCATTAGTATATTGTTTGATATTCAATGGTAAAAATGAACTTTTCATTTTTCCTTTCAATCAATTGATACCGATTGAAATTAATTAATGAGCTAAAAACATAGATTTAGCATTTTTTGGAGAATCTAGAAGAGGTATAGATACAAGAAGCTATTGTGATATAATAGTACACTTTCTGTTAACTAAGTACTACAATATTATTAAATTATCTAATGGAAAGACGTTTGTTCTACAAACCAACAAAAATATTAAAAAACGACAAAATAAATGATATTGTAAATGTCACGATATTTAACTACATCTCATGAAACTTAAAAGTTATCCATGAGTTGCACCTTGTACGTTAGATCTTATATTACGACTACCAACATATAGAAATGCGTATGCCAATGGGATTCTGTAATATTATTACTAATTTTGTACCGCCACTAAAACTGATAAGCACATTGCTTATGGTCTTGTATCATAGTAGCCATGCCCGATGAAAGCTTATTGATCTGGTACGTCCGCATCCGCCAGCTGCGGGAACAATCAAGCCGGTCGACGAATGATGGTAATTCGCGATGTGTGCGACGTGCGTGAGTCGGTTCCGCCCATACAAATGCAGATGCGTACAGTCAAAATATCCTTATTTCGTACGCGTGAAATTTACATCAAGAACGTCCGTTTATTTCTGACGCGCGTTCCCGTCGGTGGCGCCGCGCTTGAGCAAAGCATACCCAAATAACTTTGTTAAGTTAGGCGAAAACTATGCATCTGTACAAAACGCATTGCATTTCGTGCATTAGTTTTTCGTGTCGTGTAAGAAAACGTATATCGAGGTCGATGAACAGACAGAAAGAAATCATTAAAATATTATTTAAGTTGCGATAAGTATTATTGAGAATTGACATGTAGATTTATTTTTAATACAATCGTACATATAGGTTTTATTGAATAATTTAAATGACTAACTATGTGTTTAAAGATTTTTCATCTAATCTTTCACACTTTTAGTTAGAAGTTCTTAATATAAATAAATTGAATTTTCCAATTTCATGATACATCACACTTTCGCCCTTTTTTTAAATACAGTTGCGAAAACCCCCATCCAATTTTGCACTTGTGCAAACAAACAAACGGACAGACAACGATTTTGAACATTGTCCTAGTTATTTTGTTAACGTTTTCACATTAAAATTCCTCAAATTAATTAAAAAAATATATCTAACGTGCTGAGATTCAACACAAAATGTCTTGAGGCCGACGTTCGCTAAACAGTGGTCAGTCACGCGCTTTACGTCCGCGTTCCCTATACAATGACGCAAATCCTGAAAATGTTTGACACGTCGCCAACAAAGACTTGCTTTAATATGCTGTGTCAGGTTTTCCCTATGCCATCGCACCGGCGTACTCCCAAAATCGTTTTGTCCCAGATTGAGGAGTTTTAGTAGAAATTTCGTATGTTTATGGTCATAATATGACTTCCATGGTAGATGAAAGATTAAAATTCTGTTTTTAATTTTTGGCACAAATTGACGTTTGCGTCACCTTATAGGTCTTTTTTCTTATGTACGGTAACGAAAATTGGGTATGGCAGAAGAAAAATGAAAGTGGACACAATGCACAAGCGATCTCTGCGCAGTATGTGTGGAGGAGTGTCTTTGAATGATTAATGTAGGAATTGTGACGTCAGAGAGCGGTGTGGTTTCAAAGACGATGTATTGACTAGAGTAGGAAGACTTACGTTACGCTGGTTTAGCCATCAGGACAGGATGAAAGAAAAAACAAATCTATAGAGCGAAAGCGTGTGATGAAAGGGTCGCCCTAGAAAATTCTATGCAAACTATATCGGTAGCATAATGAAAAAGAAAGCCAAATTTGAAACACCAAGAACCAACGAGCTTCGTATGAAAAGATTGTTGGATATCAGTGAAGCAAGATGTATGCAAAGATCTTCATAACGTGCAAATCTGTAGTCTCTGCTCACCCTCCTGAGAGATAGACGTGAGTTTATAATAATCAAATAAAAAAGATCTTTTTCTGCATGCACATAACAAAAATAATAACATCATAAGCACAGTTATGAAGTCGATTTCAATTTGAAGATCGATGTGATTTCTTCAATTGAACCTGTAAATTTTTCTCATTATAACTATATAGCATATAAAAAATTGAATTTCCTTAAATATATATATATATATACGTATAGTGCGAATAGGTAAAACGCGGTTGTAACTGTGTGTTTCCTAAAGTAAGACATACACAGATAACGTTATCTGGATTTTTTTTTTGGGTTTTTATATATTACCACAACGCAGTTACAGCGTTTTTTTATTAACACACCTCCCGATGCAGCCGGCTGCAGCCGTCGACGCTCGTAAAACCCAACAGCCGAGTCGCCGCCCCCGATAGAAATGCTTTCGACGTTCGAAGTTATAGCGCCAATAAACAACAATATGTATTTATCGACGACTATTATTCATGGCGCAGTGCTATTAGCATAACGTGCCAAGATTTTATTTCCTTTTCTCGTGAAAACAATACTGTTCCGAGAAGGGTGTACATACGTTGATGTGCTTGGTGATGTAGGACATCACGTGATAGGATTTCGAACAATTTTGAAGTTTTGGATTTTTGTTCAATAGTAAAATAAAAAAAGAGATAACATCAATCGATTTCCGATAAAATGTTTCGTCACCGACATTTTTTTTTGGATTCCACAGCCAAAAAAAAGGTAGGAAAAAAATTCTTATGACAAAACTTTGATGTATAGTTCGCGACCGTTCATCTAAATATTTACTATTGCTATCCATTAAAAAATTGACGCAGGTGTAGAAGTTGTTTTTCGTTTGCTTTCAACGA
Source organism: Eumeta japonica (assembly GCA_005406025.1). Classification (NCBI taxonomy): domain Eukaryota; kingdom Metazoa; phylum Arthropoda; class Insecta; order Lepidoptera; family Psychidae; genus Eumeta; species Eumeta japonica. The sequence goes on from BGZK01000264.1 coordinate 16,120, forward strand.
ATTTCAGTTTGTCTTTGTTGGAAATGAATATCAGGCTGTGATCGCCGAGCGGCCGGCAGCTTCTTATAACAGGCACACGCAAATCGATGGATAAGCTTTCGAGTGGATTTAATCACTCATTACGAGCCTACAAGAGATATTATATATTTTGGTCTAGAATATAATGTCAGAAACTGAAAACTTAATATATAATTTCGATATCTGTCGCCCCGTCTGTCACAGCTTCTGGCGTTTCTTCGACGTGACAGGCTGCGATATGAACGGACATTTATCTCTATATAGAGCACACGAAATACCTTTAAGAGAGAAGTTTCTAAACAAAGACAAATAGTGATACGAGTGCTAAAAGTTGTCGAAAAAGTATATCACAAGCCGAAAGAAAGTTTGACTTGTGACACAGTTTCGACAGCTAATAAGCTAATAGCTTCTGCATACATGTTTCGATTTCGTCAATACGTTTAAATTTTTGTTCGCTCCAATACAAAAAAGCGGGTCCAAGGATTGCTTAAACGTTTTTCCTTTAATATTTCCTATCGGATGATAAAAATCAAATTCGTGTGTTGAATTCACTTTTTCCTGAACAAATCAATACAAAGGTATAGATTATCCGCCGCGCGTCTCCGCGATATTATCATTTCACACAATACCTTCGGCTGCTCAATGACGTGGAAAAGATTTTTCCTTCGACCGCTTAGGTTAATCCTCATTTCCTTTTTGTAGGATCTTTTTCCTTTATAAGATGAGAAGGTATTTCGTGAAAACATTTCGTTTTATTGCATGCGACAAAATTGATAGATGTGGACAGTTTGAAAGAGTTCTTTTACTTCAAACCGTCTTCCCGTTTGGTATGAGACAAATAAAAAAAATATATTTTTTAAAGTTTTATTTTTCAATCTCTTCTCATTCCAAATCACTGTTAGTGGGTTTAATTAATTTGATTAAAAAAAAAAAATTAAACAACATGTTTTAATAATGAACGCTCTCTAGATGTTTTTGTTTTAATCATTCGTTGTACAATGCAAATAAACGAAATCAATTTTCTTGGAAAAGAATCAGTTATTACGTGCAAAAATATTATGTCGTCACCAGAGGGTCATCGCTGATGTATAAAAAACAGCATAAGATATCGAATTTAGATCAGACCTTCAGACCTTTGGAAATTGAAACAATTTTTCTTTGTTTGGAACCATATGAAATGTAAAATCTAAGCGTTGCTAATAAATTACCTATCCATCTGTCATAGTTATATATTATTATGACTAATATATATTATATAATATGTGTTTATATAATATGTGTGTGTGTGTGTGTGTGTGTGTGCGTGTGCGTGTCTCAACAAACAGTTTACCGTTTGCAATTGCATTCACTTCGGTAACCGTAGTTAGTCATACCGAGTCGCTTTATTGTCGCATTGACCCCACGGCCGGCCGCGATATCGGCGCTAATAAGACAAATTATTACGAGAAATGTTGATTGAATGTCGTTTGCTGCTGTAGCAGTCGGCTTGATGTCCACTATCCATTTAGTGGCAGGAAGTTTTAACTATCCGTGTTTCACTGCATTCGTTACTTACAGACGGACGATCAGCTAAAGTTTTGCAATAGAACTTTTTTCATTTACTAGTTCCTGTTTTTTTATATAGATGTCGCATCTGTAGAGCGATCCGTCAGTGATTTTGTTTGTCCAAAGGCTTTTATATACCCGTTACGGAGAGTTGGTTTCAAAGATGCGAAATTTAATGGAATTCATGGCATCAATATGTCATTAAAATTTTATTAGCTATGGAATGGATTGAAATAAAAAAAAAATACATATTTTCGAATGTCAATCGTAGCTTTATATTGTGTTTGTACAGGAAATATAGTTGAAGGTGCACCTTTCTTAAAAAGATTTTTATAGTTCAATTTTAAAATTACGGCGAGTGGCGATAACTCGATCACTCAGTCAGCCTATTAATTTTCGTTCAATAGAATTGTTTTGAAAGTTTCATAGTTCCAAATGTGTTGTAAGACACATATTTAAATTTGAACCTAAATAAACAATAAAAGTTATAGTAAAAAGTGTGCGTATCGATAAATATCAAAACTATGAGTAGACTTATCATATATAAAAAATTACACGAAACGCACACTTATCATTAACCGATTTCGGTAAACAGACAGAATGTATTTGCACGGTGTATAGACGGGTAGTAGTACATTTTGAGGATAAACACGTTCAGGGGTCCGCAGAACGGCCGCCGTCACCGACCGCCGACGACGACAATGAAGCAATCGGCGGGTCGTTTCACGCACGACCGCTCCATCGGATTCGGACCATAGAGCTTATAGATATTAAGATAGAACGTCCGACGAGTAGGGCGCAAATAGATGTGGCGTTTCAAGGAAGTGTTTAAAAATCGATCGGATGTGAATCGACCACGCGTGACGTTTTCAGTTTTAGGGTTCCATACCAAAGGGTGCTAATGGAACCCTATTACTAAGACTGCGCTATTTGTCAGTCCGTCTGTCACGGCGCTGTATCTTTTGACTCATAATAAATAGAAACTTGAAATTTTCATAGAGTGTATATTCCTATGCTTGTTATTAAAACAAAACACAATTCATAAAATATAAAATGAGATTATTAATAATTTGGGGCCCCTGTACAAAATGTTAAACTTGTTTCATTTAATCTTAATTTTCCTTGTTGTTTTGACGTGACAACGTCTTAAATTAGGTTGCGGCTGGGAGTCACTTATGAAAAAAGTGTAACGCTCGGTAACGTAACGATGAGTCACCGAACGAGAGAGAGGCCCGCCGAATGCCTTGCGTCTCTCTCCCACTCAACTATGATCGGTCTGCCGCGCGCAGCTAGAGAGAATTAGTGCATAGCTTGCAAATGTATTGCAAGTTATTGTATGTATATTTGTATATAAATACGTATGTATGTGTAAAGGTAAAAATAAAATTTTGTTAATATGAAATTCAGTGCGAGATTCTTTGTATAAATTAATGTTTTAAATATAATTCTTTGTATAAATAAATGTTTTAAATTGTTACTATTATTTCATCCTTCTTCCTACTATACGAATGAATATTCACATTAAAATGATTTTACCATTCAAAGTCGTTGTCACGTAAAACTTTCGCCCGTATACCGACTTTACAGGCAACCAAATTTTTTTTTTTTATGAAGAACTTTTGTTATTTGTAACAATAATTTAAGGTATGAATTTTGCTATATCTTAGGTATAATAAAGCTTTTAAGAAAGAGGCAACAGGTTGAAGGCGCTCTGAGTAGGCACGATAGCGTCGAACGAGAACGTCCATATCTGTTTGATCTTCTATTTTATTAGGATTATACGATGTACTTAGTTTTAATAACTCCACTGCTGTAGCAAACTAATAGTTTGCTAATAATAATTTTTATAATCATTTATCATTATTCCTCGTGATTTTTATTTTTATATACTTCTAATGAAAATATTTATCTAACTTTGATTACAGAATCACTTCATTATCCATCTGTCTGTTGGACGGTCAAAAATCCTTTTGAAATAAAGGTATAAAGGTATAAAATTAAAATTAATATCTAAAATAAAAATGTACAGTCTTATGATTCTAAACTCAGTTAAGATATGACTTTACAAACATTCATTAAGTGTTTACTTTCATATTAATTTATTGAGAATTAAAACATGTTGCTCGTTACACCGATATATTGAAGTTTAACATAACCGAAAGTCGATACACAAAAATATAAGCAGAAAGAAAAAGACAATGACTATTTACTACCGCAATTGGCATTTTTAGTGTAGTGGACCATCAAATCTAAGAAAAAATAACGAAACACTACACGCTTCGATGTTTACACGTAACACTTCTTCGTCATTTATATTTATTTTAGGCGCCGTCAGATCAATTGTTGTCATAACAATCGACATAATGTCACACGCGTAGAAGTGTATTAGTCACTGTCGGCTTGCGAATCGGACGGACATTATCGTAAAACACGTGTTATCGGTACAGGTGGCGCGCATGTGACCGATATCGCGCCCGGGGCCGTATTCGTGCTCTTTTATTGAGAATGAATAAAAATGATGCGTTCAAATCTTAAATTCCTTATGCGCAATAAAATTATACTGTCAATAAAATATTATTTTAATACAGAAATAACAGCTTATAAGTTCACGAGCGAGAAGCGTGCGCCGCTTTCGTAGTACGACAACCCCCCTCGTGTTGTATCAACAGGGTGGAATGTTTGTGTAATAAATTGGGCGCAAGTCGCTCTGCCTTATCGATTCGGTTTTTATAGAGCCGTTGCAGTTGAATACACATTTGTAAAGCTATTTTTAAACCGAATTCAATCTTGATATTTGCTTGATGTCGGTACAATTTATTTATTTATATAGGTAATTTTCAAGGCGTTTTGTGGTAATTTAGAGGCGGCGTGTGATGCTTGAGAATATTTAGGTTGTTTCTCTAATTGCTATTTTCGTATGGAGATGCTTTGAAATTTTGAAATACGATGCATATTATTGCGAAATTTCTCTGTTTGCAATTGAATAATTAAGTAATATCATTTATCTGCCTTTTTGTTTGTACTCTGATAACGTACGAAGATAATGAGATACAAATGTTTGGGTGATCACAGACTTCTATCCTATGCGCAAGCGCCGCATGCGATACCTACGAAAATGATGGTTAACTATTCTGTTTTCTCTTACATTGTGATACGACGGCAGAGCGTCCACGTCCGGTCGGTCGGTGGCCGATTCGTCGTTTCGCCCGCACGGCGCTGTTGGCCGATTCCCTCATTTTGTGAGAACAAAATTAACAATAAATGCACAAATATGATTGAACAAAATTAAAATTTGCCCTATGAAATATTACGAATTTGCTGCAGTAGCGAAGCAGATTGCGAGAGCAAATCGTTTAATTAACAGTCTAGAACAATTTAACGTTCTCGTCCGTTGATTGGCTTTCTCGGACTACTGCAAGCGTTTTAGCGAACAAATACTGGTCCCAATGCGACACGATCAGTTATACTCGGCGCTACCGCTCGTCGCGTTGACGTTTCATAGCGAGTGCGATACCTAAACTGCTATCCTATATCTAACTTCCTACATATATATACTATACACATAAAAAGCTTATCGGTGAAGTCGAAATAAGCGATTGAATCGTCGATTGAAGCGAAAAAGTTAATCAATGAGGGAATTAGCGACGATCGCCGCACAATGCGCGAGCGGAACACGAATCGGCCCCCGGCGGTCGGCGCGCGAGCGGGCGCCGGCCGATGGCGCGCGGGTCGATCAGCTGTGGCGGCCTGCCGCGGCGGGACGTCGACCCCGCCCCAATCGATACGCGCTTCCCGTCCGCACTACTACCGCCGAACGCGATACGCAGAAATGTTTTTGCAACGTTTATGCAGTTGCATTGTTTTAGTTAAACTGCACATGGACGATGCACGGCGTGGGTCAGTGGTGACCGATATTAGATTTTATACGGGATAAATCGGGAATGGTTATGGCCTACATCGATGAGGAGCAACGGTGAAGAGGCTTCATTGCAAATTCATTTATATATATATATAATATTTTCTTATCGAAAAACATATTCAATGAGGCCATCGAATTATTGCGGAAACTGGCAAATTGATATATATATATCAATTTGCCAGTTTCTGCAATAATTCAATGGCCTCATTAAATATGTTTTTCGAAGCTAGTTTGAGATTTTTTTTTAATTTACCAGTCTTTTTTAATTTCACTTTATTTTTCACCCACACTTTCCTATTTTAGTTAATTTTCGATATCGAAGCAACATCGTTTGAGAATGGTGTATTCACGTCAATTCCTGTAGTCGACATTCCTTCACTCTACTGTAATTTATCAGTATGCAATGAAATAACATCATTTCATCTTGTTTCTAATACAAATCATTATATTCACAGACATTTGCGTGACGAATCCGATACCGAATATGACTAGCTTAAGAAATTAGAGCTGTATATGTAACAAATACCAAAGCAACAAGTCGCATTCTAACATTGTATTCGTACGACCTCTAGAACAATATGATATCAGACCATATTCCTCACATGGGGCAATCGTTGTTGCAAATTTTCAAATTTTGAACGGCATTATGATCGTTAACCCAAAAAACCTTAAAAAGATAAATTCTTCATAGATCAATAAAGATTACACAACACTAGTGCTCAACCAACAAAAAAAATCTTTCATACTTTTAAGAAGCCTGAAACAGCACGGAGGTTGCTGAAGATCATATCATTACCTATGCCCTTTCCTCTCTCGCCCCGCCCCGGGCCGCCCCCCGCTGCCCGGCCCGCACGAAATCGGAGGGGGTGCGTGTAATGACCTTTACAACACCGATTCCAGATTCGCTCTACAAACTGCTCGCAATAAAGAGCTTCGCGCCGTAACGCGCGTGAATAATACACGAGGACGAATTTTCGACGGGAGTTCGAAACTCGGCCCGCGCACGGCCGTCCTTATTCATTTTAAATTATGTCCGTCCGTCGTTCGTTTCCGATCTTGATGTAGTCTTCACGGCGATCGGATAGCGTGTTCAGATTCAACTTCTCTCGCGCGTAAGAAGCTCCCGATATTGACGTGAGAGTGACACGAGAAGCTTTGACATCCGTTCTAAAGGTTTCGTTCGACGTGACATTAAACTTCGTGGTGCGTACGCGGCGAATAGTAGTGACATATCGAATCTGTGACCGCGACGTGTGCGTCTCTACAGGTCTCTATTCAAAATACATGAAAATGAGATAGTATTCTAATTTATTAATTAAAAAACTAAAAGTAACGCACCGTCGACGGCGGGAGAACAAGTTAAAAGCGCATCACTGTAGCTCCCATTAATATATATCTAAAAATTATATTACAATTGGGAGTATATTTAAAGACATTTTAGGTATAAAGAAATATAAATATTAAAATAATAAACACGTCTTTTTACGCGTTACTAGATTTGACAATATGTTGAAATTATTTTTGTTTGCAGCAGAAGTTTTATAAAAGATTTTCCTTTCAAGGTTATTTTTTCGACCGTTGTGATCACAAAATTGGATCCGTTTATATTCTTCGAAAACGGAATTTCAGTGATTTGCGACTGTAATCTTAAAATTTAAGTATTCAACTCGTTGGCACGTAATTTATCTACTCAGCGATTCATATCCAAATATAATATAACAGAGAACGTCACGAAGTAATTGTATTAAATTACTATATTAAGTCGTATTATATTATACCAAGGTGCCACCCCGCGTTGCTAGGCGTTGTGGGTTATGAAAATAGAAAACGAAAAAATAGAAGTAGAAAAAAAAAGTGGTAAAGAATTATAGAATTCAAAAAAAAACATCCTGAAACCGTCTTACAAGTGATTCCGTATCGAATGGTCAAACTTCCGTACCCGACAGGTTCAGTAGCTTTTGACTGACGGCCGGACGAAGAAAAGAATCCTTTTCATTTTATTATATTGATCATCATATAGCATAACGATCGGTTGAAAGGAGAAGGGCGGGGGGGCAGGGGGGCATTCGGTGAAAGTGAAGTACAGTTGCCGTCATTTTATTTATAGGCCACCCGTGCCCCCTCTCGCCCCCCGCCTTCGCGTCTCGCGGAGCACTGAAACTAGCTTCTGACTCGACGACCTGTATAAATCTAGACCTCACTAAAGTTTGAGCTAGCTACAGTGTCGACTTTGTTTTATCTTGTCTGAAACTTGGAAGTTGAAAAGTTTTCGACTCGAAAGTTAACTTCGGATTTGTCGAATTCTCTTTATTTGTACCTTATCGAGGATTAATCTTTTTTTGTATTCGTGTTTAAAGGGAGAAAAGTCAAGTTTTCCGAGATTTATAGCTTCTTTTTTGTTGTAAACAATTTAATCATCAACAACTGTTATATATGAAAAGCCTTGGTATTTTTATGAACCAAATTAGACAAACTATATAAAATTCAAAATTAAAAAGCTTCAAAGTCGATTCTGTTACCTTTCGTGGAGTAAAGTGTAATTTTAAACACGTTTTTCAATTCGTTCATTGCTTTAATTCAGTACATAAATAAATACGCCTTAATCGATATTTCGAAACATTAGTCTTAGACAACAATTTTCATTTTAATAAAATAATGCATAATTGAACAGAGCAACACAGGTATTATATTGCATATCTATCAATTTTTCCTCTCTAATTTATTTTTTTTCTCCAGTCAAGCATGACCTGTGTGCAGGCGCAGTGTCGTGTCAAAGTGATACCCCTCTTCCGGATCACTTCTTACACATTCACATCTATGTATTGGTAGTGCATAGACTCTATAAATTCGTTGGTAGTTTGTAACAATTCAAACTCAGTCATTTGCTCATATTGCGACCAGCTCAGTAGATTTAAAATTCTGTGTCGAATTGCAACGCAGGCGGGGCATTGGTTTAAGCCGTAATGTTGTTCGACAGGCAAACGTTGTATTGCCTTGTTAAGAAATATTGATTTATCTTTCAAACTCATATTTCTTCCAGAGAACAGTTTAGAGATTATACTGTATTAGATTTGAATTGTCCTTGCTGCAATCGTTGGATCTCTACTTTTTCCAAATAACGTCCTTTCAAAATTCTTATTGAATACATGAATGCCAATGACAAAAGTTGCAGTTCTGCTTTCCATTGTACACTTATCTAAATAACCTAAATATTTAATGACACTAATAAGACTTGAATTATGGTCTGATTGTTGAACGTACTATTATCTACTGTTGCCTATTTTATAATATAAGAAAAAACTAGACTAGATATGATAACCAAACGTAAAAATGTAAACCGAAATCGGTTACAAAACAATGGCATTGTAAGGTAATTTAAACAGCTTTTAAAATTGTGTTTCACACATTTCAATGCACTACTCAACGTTGAGTATTGCATTGAAATGTGTAAAACGATTATTGATTGATTATTTGTACAGACAAAAACTCTTCTTTACTGTTTCTTAACTAAAACAGCCAATAGCAACAAAAAGAAAACTTTTTATAACCTTAATGTATCAAAAAAAAAAGCAATTCGCGTCCCGATGACCTTATCCGTCGTGTCTAGTTGCTTTTCATAATTCCCTACTGAGCATTTTTCAGCAGGGAATGTTGGTGATAACAGGAGGTATATGTCAGTGAGGGTACGTTCTACTATTCTTTTTATTTCAGAATAAGGAGTATGAGCAGTGCTGGCACAGTATTAAGAGCGTCGAATTCGTACAAGACGGCACGGGGTCCAGATCCTGACGATGGGCGAATTGACTGATGAGTAGTTCGTGACTCAAGTCAAACGAAATCAGCCGCTCCGTATATCAGAGGGAACGTTTAAGCTGTCTATCCCAGTCGTTGTCGTGCATTAGTGGAAATGGATATAAGTCAAGTCAAATCAAAAATGGATTTATTTCGTAGGTAATAGAAATTACAATTGAAATACGTCATTAACGATTATTGTCGACATTAACACTGGACCAGCGTGGGGGACTTTAGATTTAAGGCGTTCAATCTGGCGACCTTATTCTACCCTCAGTCAATTTTGTAATTCACCCAATCTATAAATACAATCCCGAGTATATATGTGGGAATAAACGAATGCGGCACACCATTGAAACGGCGGAAGTGCTCGATCTCTGTGAGCTGCATTAATCCAGTTCGAGTGGGGTTCTAATATTAACTGCAGATACGATATTGATAAACATTCACGTTCGCCCCCACGACGACGCGCCGCCCGACTTACTGATTTAGAATAACAACCCGGATATAGAGTGGGGGTTTTACTTATTGACGATGCCAGTATAACGGCGTTTTCGGTGTAATAAAATAGTACTCAAAATGTACTAAAGAGGGGATTATTACGTTGAAATCTAAGCCGGGTGAAAGAAAAAAAGATTGGGTAAGTACACCCTATCTTTTTTTTTCTTTTGATCGTGCGACGTTTGACGATGTGGCCATATGGCCACTTAAATGTCGTATGACTTTCGTGGAAGGTAATGGTTGTAATAATATTATTTATCGGCAGGGCGAAACTTACGCAGTTTTTTTTTTTTGTTTGAATCACATCGCTGTCAAAAGATCTAGTTTGTACAAATATATCTTTGAAATATTTAAACCGGTTTTTGATTTTCAGACATATTTAGAATTACTTAATGTATTTTGTATAATTTGATTTAAAACACAAAAATAGTGAATAAGGATAAACAAAGATATTTAAAAATGACATTGATGTAAATCGGGCGACAGAAATGAACTATTCTGTGTATGCTAAAACACAAATTATGGTATATGTAGGTCTCTACTATCATATACCTGTAATATGCTTTAAAAACCATTATGAATGGCACCAAGAAAATAACATTATAATGTATTCTGTTTCAATAAAAATTAAAACAATTAGTATTCTTTTATATATATATATATATAAAATTTAGAACATTAGATCCCAGTACGTTTGTTGCTAAAATAGAGAATAATGGATAAAATAAGGATGTTCGATTTCTTTTTGTTTCTCTTTAATATTGACTTTTGCAAAGCGCTACTAGACTTATTTTCTTCACATGTTTAATTATTTTTTGAGAGCACATTAACAAATTTTAGAAAAAATGTATAATGATATACTAAAGTACCAATATTTTAATAATTTTCTTTAATACAGACTAAAAAATCATTTAAATTTTAGTCTGTAACCTTACATTAAATCTAAATTTGAATTGTGTGCCTTAAATTGGTTTTTTGGTCATAATCAACAACCATTAATTTATAGCTTTTTAAAGTTGCGAAGAAGGTGACTACAGAGAGGCATTAACATTATATATGAGAGTTATTAAAAATTGTTTAACTTTAAATTCCACTGTTGGTGTGTGAGGTGTACCGTTATATAAACAAATGTGTTCCATTTACTTGATGTATATTTATTATGTCGCAACGTATTTTTAACATATCCTCGTAAATGTAGGGTTGTTTTTAAAATACTTCCATCTGAATTTCTCCTTTTTAACCCCCTTCCCCCATCGGTGACGCCGCGTTATATTGTCTGCAACCCCTATAATGAATATTACGTCACAAAAGTTAAACCGATCCTTCTCCGCCCTTCAAAAGATGCGTTGCTATTAACAATAGTATACAAATATAACTAACAAAATATTTATTAATTCGATAATAACAATTTAAATAAGGATGAATTAAAGAAGACTGACATAAATAATCTACAGGGAAAAGGCTGGAAGGGTCGGCAAAGGTCACCCTATAAAATCTTATGCAGACCAAATTCGTGGCATGTTCAAAAGAGCCTAATTTTAAGCACCCGAAACCGACCAGCTTGCCTTAAACGATTTATGAGTGCCAGTGAAGCAATAAAGATAAGATCCGTATCTTATCGAAACTGTAGTCTCTGTCAACTCCTCTGGGAAATAGGCGTGAGTTTATGAAATAATAGATTAAAAAATAATAAAAAATGAAATCGACTCCCGGAACTGCAAATATGTACCACCTTTCTAGTACAATACATATACATACCACCCCTTGTTTGAGAAGATATTTTTAAAATGACCCTTAAATATCGTATAAATATTTATCCACCTACCTAAATTTCACTTAAAATCCTTGTGTTTACATTTATAAAACCCATATAATCCCCATTGCAGAGTATGAGTTTTCTCCAAGTATTATGTATCAGGCACATTAGTCTCCACGCTTTGGTCTACATAGTGGGTACTACTTCATAAATGTTCTAGAAAATCTGGTGAGCCCAGGATTTCTCGGTAATGTTTCTTCCATTGTTGCAGCAAGTGATACCGGATATTTTTGGATCATAACATGAATTAGACAAGCACATAGACGTGCTATCTACTAAGCTATCATTATTTATTTATAATATTCTTGCTAACTATATTCATAAAATGATTGAAAATTAGCAGAATAGTCCACTTGATTTATATTTGAAAATCTAACAGTGTCACAAAATTTATAGATTTCATAAAAAATATATATTCACATTTTGATTGGTTTAACTATTCTCGAAAATGTTGTTTATTCATCAACCTTGTTTACAATTAGAAACACATTGTTTACTTTGTTCACCGTCAAAGACTTTCATAGAAGTCGTCGCTTGTGAGATACTTACGGGGGCGCTGGGAGTGATTTTATTGTGTTAGCGATCGCTGTGTTAACAACTGAAGTGTGAAAAGGTGAAAAGAGTTCTAATGTAAGTAGTGAATGTCCATTTCACGGTGCATTTGAATAAACACACACCTGTTTGCTTTGATGTTGATTTTTTTTTTATTTCCGTCCCCGAATTCATATGTAAAAGTACTATTAAAAGTTTTATTCCAGATTAAATTTGAAGATTTTCTTGCGACTCGTCAACCAAAAAGGTGTAGAATCAAACTTGCCGATCGCAACTGTATTTAAAAACGCGAGATATAACAAAGACGCTAAAGGTTTTTTTTTTTCTTTTCTTTTAAAAGTTCATAATATGCGTTTATGAAAGTAAAATAATATATTGTTTTTTATTGCCAGTACGATACAGGTAAATTTGTTACGTGCGCCTTTTTACCTTTTTTTTTCATATTTTTTTAATTCGCTACGTTCACCGCATCTCGGGGAAAATATGGAAACTTGATCAGCGATAAAAACGCATTGCGCACTTTTAAGGATTCCGCCGAGGCCGCCGACAGAGGGCGTCGTGCCGAGAGCGTCGTGCCGGCGTGCAAATAAAATATAACGTGGCAGAGGTATGTTATGTGCATGAGAATAAAAAATAAACAGAAAAATGGACAATAAACGAGTTGTCATGATATGGGCAAATACTTAAATAACGTCGTATATTAATGGTAGTAAATATTGTCCGAACATATGTATAACATAATATATTATACATATATAAAATATCAACGCATACAACTCGATTGTAATTAAATAAAAAGGCGTTACCGTGTAAACGTAATAATTTTTGCTATGGCACTCTTTATGAAATGGTCAGTTTTTTTTTTATTTATAGTATGGAATTGATTTGTCGAGTCAATTAACCTTATTAAAAAGGTTAACAATGTACTTCTTACCTTAGAAACTAGTGCTTTCGTTTTATTAATAAAATTTATGGATCGATGAAATCTATGTATCTCATTTCAATATTAACATGAAATAACGTATTTCATCTAACAGAAGATAAAAAAAAAACACATTTAAAATATTTTTTCTATTAAGTAGCACAGCATTATTATACAATAAATATACTTAAATGCTTTTGACTTTCAGCATATTTTTTCCCTTTGCACGTTTGGTTTTTAGCCCTGTGCGTTTAGTACTACGGTACGATTCTACTTCATAAAGACTAAAACCTACGAACCAGTTAAGTGGCTCAGATAGTAGGTGATTCCTCGTCATCACCGCTATAAGCGGAGAGACAACCTTGAATATGTCGTGTTGAGCCGACAACCGTGAAGTTGTAGACTTCAGTAATTGGTCGACCTACTAGAAAATTGAATATCGGTTAATAACTTGTTTTTTTTTAAATTAAAAAAAAAAGAGTCAGAGGGAGGACGTAGTAATTTTTATTTACCGAATGGTCACTCATGTGACTAGATTTGCTTTTTTAAATATTATAGTGATAGTGAAACGGAATACTTTTCTAAAAAACAGGTTTAATATGAGTTATTCAAATTTCGAAATAATGAAGTAGTTTAGTGCGTTAACAATTCCTTTCGGCGTTGTGGACAATCATGGGCGACGGTGATCTGAATATATGTAGATACGTGTATTCTCGTATGCTGATTGCGGTATAAAAAAGGAGGTCCTAAGACGATTAAAAAGATATTTTTTAGAGATATAAGAGGAATACTTGGGTTTCGTTATTAATTAAAAATCCTATATTGTCACCATAAATTTATTATTATATCTTTAACAAAAAAATGAAATAAGGTTCCTATGTTAATAATCATGATCGTAATATACCACATGTCTCAATAACTCATTTGTGGATAAGATTATTCAGCTACCATGAGAAGGTTTTAGATAATTAATTAATATATTAAATACACATATATGTAGGGTATTTTGCTAAGGTCTTTATTAATGTAACTTTGATATATTAATAAAGCCCTCAGTATAATGCATGTAAATCATTATTTGAATTATCTTTCGGACGAGATGACAAAATAGAAAATAAATTAAATTTCAGAATCCATTAAACTCATTAAACCAGCAGGAAAGTGGCATAATTTGCTGTATATCAAAATAAAAATCGAGTCATCTCGTCACTTTCATATGTCGAAAAAAGCTAATAAGGGACTGTTAGATTGTTAGACAAACTGACAATCAGACAGTGACGTTACATTTGCGCGACATCTTGTACAGAGGTCATCAGTCGACCTGCCCAAAGGTTCATGCCCAGCGAAGTGTCGGTACAACAATTAAGAAGACAATGCTGAAAGTCCAAAATGAACACACCAAAGCTGTCAATCTAATAGTAATTTTTATAAAGCCCTATGGAGATGACGGCCAACACCCTCGGCTACACAATCAAAGGCGTTCGCTTTCGAACTGGAAGGTATCGTGTTTGAAACCTGACTACATGGGATATCCAATGAGCTGCTGTCAATTCCATTGAACTGTTCGTATTGTCTATGGTAGTTAATACACCACTTGAAATGCAAGCTCTAATGTCAGGGCCGTAAGACTTAATTTTCAATTTACGTTTACATTAAAATATCTAATGTAATATATTAAATTACGCCATATGATTGTCTTCTCGCCATAAATTATTTGACATATTACGATGGTTTTTTCCTTGATCACGTTTTTCCTTCCACCATTTCCGTAAGGATGAATGACGTACGTTCAAAGCCGGATCCAAGAAATAGGCCGGTGTCATGTGAATGAAATGACAAATAGATCATAAATAGTAAGTGCACAGCCACTCTTGTATTGTTCTCCTACAAACAAAAACCTATAACGATGCCGTATTCATACTCAGTACGTCAATGTTATACAAATAAATTATGCACTGCATTCGTCCTGCTCTATACATTAACAATGAATGCACGCGCGTCAAGTATTATAATTCTGTTGAACTGCACATGGAGGTTTTGTACTCTTATTTAATTAATATACGAAAAATTGGTATCACTTAATTAAATTTGTCGGACTAAAGTTTCTTTATATAGTAGAATCGTTGATATTGTCTACTGTCGAAAATAATGGGTTTTACGTATCAGTGACATTATTCTATAATTTATGTGTCTATGGTAAGTGAAAACTACACTAATGTGTAAGAATTCCTTTTGGAAAGGCCTAATAATAACGAAAAATTAAAAAAGTTTTATTTCACTGTCTCCCATAAAACATAAAAAACAACGTTTAAAAAAGATCACATTTTGTTAAAATGTATAGCTTTCTATTAGAGTTTTTATTAAAAAGAAAATAAGTAATAGGAGTTATTCCGTGCATCAAATTTGTAAAACATACATATCACTGATCAGACAAAGGCAATTTTTTAATAACAATTTTTTAATTAATTACGTTTTTATTAAGGATATTTTTGATAAATGGAGTATAATTTTGAACGAAGTGTATGCATATATTTCCTTTTTTTTTGTGATATTTGTGTATGTTTATCCTTTGGCTTAAAAAATATGTATCACTTACGGAACCCTACAATTTCGGCCTGCTATAAATAAGCGCACAGACGTACAGAGCAGGCGCAGGCTTATTAGCATGCGCCGCGCCGCGCGGAGGAAACGTGAGTCACCCGCGGCGGAACCGTTGGCCGAATTTTCGACTCCGGAAACTGCTCACCTGGGCCATTTTTTTTTGTATTTAGAAATCCATTGTTATAATTCAACTATAACCCGACACCCGACGGTCGCAGTTTTGGACGTTCGCCCACCAGCGCGCGCGCAGCCGGGATTCGGAAGCCGAGCGCCGAGTCGGTCCGATTCCCGATCCGGCGACGTGTTTTAAATTAATCCTCTCGGCTCGTTACGTTCGTCCGTACATCCGGGTTGTTGCGTCTGATGAGCGTGTCCTCGCGCTAACGCACACACACACACACACACACACATACACAGCTAAAAAACGATCTCATTTAAGGCTCGCATGTCGTCACGTATGCGTTCATTGTTTAACAGCTGCGTCTGCAACTTCGTTTACAATGTGCAATTCTATATTGACATCATTGATCCGGTTTTAGGGGGGGAAAAAAACACAATTAATAAATAAATGAATGCCTTAATTTTCCAAAGTGTTTTTTAGTAGAGGCGTTTTTGATGTCAAAGCATAAAATAATTTGTCGGTTCTCTCTTAACTGCACCACCGTTAAAATCGAGGTGATGATTTTATGGATTGCGGAAATTTCTTATGGATTCCGAATTCTTGGTTTACGACAAAATACATGACTCATTTTAAACTTTTAACTTCAAAATTAACAAAATTTTAATTACAATATTTGCATGCTCTCTACATCGGCAGCTTGTATTGATTAAATACTTTCAACATACAATTCTTTCAGAAAATTCTGGTTCGTTTATTTATCTTAGTTACGATTTTTTTTAATTGTATCGAGGTATAAACTACGACTTCTTTGATATAGATCAGGTTATGTACAAGGATTAAATATTTATTTATGGTTTGTCAAATGTTTGTCTATGTATTACTATTATTGACAGACTGTAATTACGTAGGTATAATACAATTATGTATTCAGTTTGAAAAAAAAATTTTTTTTCTTCTACTTTTCTTGCCAGGTTCTTTTAGAGGTTTTTTTTCTATTTAACCTTCAATAGGAGAAATTTGCTTGATTATCGCAACTGATTTACAATAAATCAAACGAAATTAGTAATTTCAATTTTGTTCGAAGATCTATTTACGATTATATTCCCCTTTTAATATGGTTTAAAAATATATCCTGTACTACTTTCAATTAAAATTTTCTTTGATGTGACATTAATCTTGATTATATTTAACTCTTTCATCTTTAGTGTTAATAAACGAATCGACTCAGTTTGGGGAACGGGCCATTTCATTGGTTAAAATCGTCTCTTTCTTTTACGTTGCCGAAGTATAAATAAAATATTCGCTGTCCCTTTCTCATGTTTATATTTACCACACGAGAGACTTCCGCTAGTACGTAAACTCGAGGCGTTTGTGTTTATGCACTTATTTGCAATAAAGCTGTATTCAAAACTGCTTACATTTACACTGTAAACATTTGAATTGGTGGAACTACTTCAGGCGGCGGATTTCGCTGGTATTATTGCATTCCTTCGTAATTCAACTTCCAGGAATACTATCATAATAATAACTTGCTTTAGGATTTGTAGAAAAGTAAAGAGTAGATCAATATGAGGTGTATGGAAGAACTGTAGAAAAAACGATATTTACTTATGGAAATTGTTACCTTCTAAGTACCCCCCATAAACGTAAATATTGTTCTTACAAAGAAAATTGAAGTTTCACTGACGTTGCAGACAAAATTTATGAATCTGATAGACTTATGGCAAATAAAACATATAAGCTGTTGGCGTTTGAATTACACAGAAAACAGTGAAACAATACAATAATGCAGCTATATTGTTATCGATACTAAATAAAGCGGTCACATTTGAGCGAGCCATTTCAAGTCAAACCACCGTCGAAGTCAATCAGCCAACCGTGACTTATTTTTTGACGTGACAACGTCTTAAATTAGGTTGCGGCTGGGAGTCACTTTGAAAAAAGTGTAACGCTCGGTAACGTAACGATGAGTCACCGAACGAGAGAGAGGCCCGCCGAATGCCTTGCGTCTCTCTCCCACTCAACTATGATCGGTCTGCCGCGCGCGCAGCACTAGAGAATTAGTGCATAGCTTGCAAATGTATTGCAAGTTATTGTATGTATATTTGTATATAAATACGTATGTATGTGTAAAGGTAAAAATAAAATTTTGTTAATATGAAATTCAGTGCGAGATTCTTTGTATAAATTAATGTTTTAAATATAATTCTTTGTATAAATAAATGTTTTAAATTGTTACTATTATTTCATCCTTCTTCCTACTATACGAATGAATATTCACATTAAAATGATTTTACCATTCAAAGTCGTTGTCACGTAAAACTTTCGCCCGTATACCGACTTTACAGGCAACCAAATTTTTTTGGCAGATTCGGCATCACCGAGCCCGTCCTCCGGCGGGCGCGCAGCGCTAACATCGTTCATCTGTTAATGAGCGGACTTTAACGCTCGCGTTCCGGTCGCGGGCGAGCCAGATAGGCGTAATCGCGCGTATTTGGGTCGGCGGCGCCGGGGCCGGCCGCCGCACGGCGTGATATCGCGAAATTCTTCCCTGTTTCGTTGACGAAAATTTTGAAAACTACACTTGTATTTGCGATTCTTAAAAAAAATTGGGTGCGTGTACTTATGCACGCGCGTGAGAAGTTATACTTCTTTGGCAAAATTAAAAATGAGCCCAAACTAGATGGGGTTACATCGTTTAATTACGGAGTTCCTATGTCCATCTTCGAGCTCCATCATCTGATCAGCTCTATGTCATAATAATATTGTATTGTCATCCTATTTATACATGCATGCAAAATTACATTCAAATTTTAAAAATTCGACATTCATTCGAATATCGAATTCCAATTCGAATTCGAAGCGGGCAGCTTCAACCTGTTAATTTTGTGTTACACTGTTACCCAATTTTGTGTTACACAATCTTAAAATTTCACTCTCATAATTTTTTCATAACGCGCCTAAAGAAGTATAACTGCAAAAAACAACTATCAATTTTTGTTTTCTACTAGTCGTTACCCGTACGCTTTGCTGGGTGTAAATTGAAATTTAACATTGTTCATACGTTAATGATTCAAATACTCTATGCCCGTGGTATACGTTAGTACGCTCGCGTGGAAACTGAATGAATTCCTTCGTCCTTTATAACGGTCGATATCGCTGACAATCATGATCCCAATAGCGGTGAAGTTATCGATGTTCTGGTTCCATTGCCGGATTCGGTCTCGGTCTCGGTCTCACAGTCGATTTCAATGACTGCTCCGATGCCTATCTCGGTCCTCCGTTGAGCATCGATATCAGTGACCACAGAATGCCGTATATACTGGTATTTATGTATTTTTTTATGTAAATAAACTCCTTGTATACAAGTCGAGGGCATAGTCTACCTCTATGCGAAATTTGATTACAATCCGTTCAGCGGTTAGCGCGTGACGAACATCCAAACGACCGCACTTAAAGTTCTATACCGATAGGTTAGTAATTTTTACCTGATGCTCGTGAAAAAGAAACCGTTTTCGTTTTACCTATTTTATAATGAACTGGAAGTAGGCAAGAGCTGAGGCTTTCACCATTTATAGATAATATTCTAGAAACATTAAATCATTACTTATAATGTTAAAGTAAGATAAAATGAAATGTGGGCGTTTATTTTAAATGACTAAAAATTTGAAAATAAATCTGGCAAAGTGATATTTTGCGATACAGATATTTCAAAACATTCTGTTTTATCTAAAGTAATTAATTACGTTGGTATCTTTTACGTTGTTTTTGTATCTAATTCCGTCTTAAGCTTTCTAAGTCATTCAGTATTTAAAAAATAAAGGCTGCAACAATCACGCAAAGGGGCAGATACATTGGAGTCGTGCCGTAAATGCCGATCGTCCAATATGGCCACCTGGGGAAAATTAGGTCAATACTAATGATTTTCGTAAATACCAACAGATATTGAAATTACTCACATCGAATTAAAAATTAATTTAATTTTATGATGTGAGTCGTTTAAGGCCATAACGTAAATCGGTTCTTTAGGAGCTTTCAAAAAAACTAGACGTCATAATAAAATTCTAAATGGAAAACCTACCTAATAAAAATATAACCAAATATGAGCAATGTCGAGGATCTCATTAAAAGCAGCGAATACCAGCCCTCCCGTAGAAAATAGTACTTATGTCGGTTTTCTCTTCGAAAATTATTAAAAAAAATACAATTATTGTTAATAAACGCGTTAACAAATCATATAGACTTTCTTAAATTGAAGTACTCATTCCGTGAGTCAATTCTCACGAGAAACTTCGAGCAAGGTTTTTTTTTTCGCAACCTTGAGAGATCCTGAGTTCGTCAATGAGATCCACATGCGACAGATCTTTCCGCGTCCGAGCGATATGATAAAAAAAAAACTGGCCAAGAGCATGTCGGACCATGCTCATTATAGGGTTACGAAGGCATTATTACAAAGAAATGCACTACACATGAAAAAAGTATGTTGTTACACTTTTTCCATGTTTCCCGCACTGAATAGTTGTAAGGACTTTAGTCGCCTATAACTAGAGAAACAAGTAGGCATGTCGACTTTTACTATTTAACTAGTGTAAGCTAAAAAGCATCAGCAAAAGAGCGTATCTTCATGGTAGTTACGTTCTTTTGTTGACAAGCGTAGTTTTTCGGAAATAACTCGAAAACAGTATCTATATCCGACCATGTTTAAAATAATTTTCTTTGAAACTATTTATGAAGTGTTACGTGTTATTTTTTTCATATATTTTGGACTTACGGTTTAAATAATAGAGGGAGGGTGGACAACAATTTCTGCAACTTTTAGAGTAATTATTTCTGAAATTATTCACGTAGTCAGAAAAACTGCTAAGGAACCTGAAAGTGTTTGTAAAAGAATTGTCGAAATATTGGTCACTCGTTGATATTTGCTGAAAAAATTTTTTTTCAGTTTCTGTTACATGTATGGTGTGCCCCCTAGAAATGCTTATTTTGTTATTTAACTACCAAACTAAGTAGCGGCTCAAACAAGACATCTATACTATGAATTTCATATAAACACGTAATGCAGTTTTTGAATAAAATGCCTATGACATAAGGAAGGACGGACATGACGAAACTATAAGGGTTCCGTTTTTGTCATTTTGGCTCGGAACCCTAAAAAAAATCTGTCAAATGTATCTAAACTCGCTCCATATGTATAAAAAAAAAATAGTTTTAACCAAATATTAATTGTGATCCAACCAGTTTATGAATACGACCTTTTTAATTAGGCCCAAGTGCATAGAGCAGTAATTTAGTGATAATTCGTATCAACTCAGATATAATCATAACGGTCGTTCGCTTTTACGAGGCGGGGCTCGTAACGTCTTATTTACATTGACAGAGACGGCATTTAATTAATTTTAATGATCGATGTGATAAATTATACGTTTTGATACACGAGTACAATGGCTAATAATTTTATAAATAACCTGAAAATAATCGTAATGTAGTGTCTAATAATGTTGCCAGTAATGTCTTGTTTGTTATATTTTTTACGACCGTTCTTATAAGTTAATAAAAAATATTTTCATTCTAGCTTTGTATTCGTATATAGTTGACAATATATTAATACAATCTTTACTCAGTAACGTTACTTGTTCAAATTTGAATATGTTTTTCTCATAGCAATAATGGATATTATACCAGAATATACATTTTTGTAGATTTCGACTTTATTGCAAAACTACATTTTAAAAATTTGAAAGAAAAAAAGGTCACTCGAATATATTTCATATACGCTTACAAGATCGTAGATTTTCATGAAATTTACTCGACGATTCGCCGTGCACATAAAGTTGTCGAGATTTCTCCGAGGAGCAGGAGGGGGCGCCCGTTGTAAAATACAATACCTATGATTCATAAAAATACAATGTACGTCTTATCATTCGTTTCGCCTTATACGAAATAAAAGAGAATGTTTCTCGGTAGATATTTCTTTTCAATGTAACTGGACCAATCGCAAAAGAAAAACAAGAAGTAGTTTTTATTCAACATAGGATGTTTACACGCTCTCATTGCAAGTCGAAACATGTTTTTTATTTATTTATTACCGATTCGGAAATACAGGAGGGAATAAAAGTGGCAAGAAACTCATTCGCATTGTTCATGTTAGAACCATAGACAAGCCAGAGCGTAGACCCAGACATTGAACATGGGTAACGAGCTACGCCAATTTATTTATGAATTTAATATCCCGCAAATAGTCGAAGATAGCCCACCTCTAGCGTTTGAGTAGCCGTCTTATCCGCCTAGGCTATGCCTTTTTAAGGTTCTGTCTGTCTATTTGTCTTACATTTGAAGAGCTGTATCGTTTGAACCGTGAGAGGTGACTATTAAAAATTTTCAAAGAGGATATATTATTATGCTAAATATTATAAATAATAATCAAAAATAAAACCAATAAATTAAGGCGAGTTTCCATGCAAGAAACGTATTTTTTTTTTGATGCTGTTTAGTTTTGGCGCTATCGGATAAACCGTAATACATACAAACGTCAAACTCGTTGTAACTATAGTGCAAAACTCTAAAATAAAATAACAAGTCACAAAAGACCGATCAAAGGTGAGCTGGGCTTGGACTGAAAAAAAACATATTTTATTTTGGTATAGTTATAACATAAATATATACGGAGCCCTCGATGTGTGAGCCCTATATACACTTGGCCGGCTTTATTTATTAACATGTTTTTTCCTTCGTTTCACAAAAAGAGTATCCTAGACGACAAGATACTGATCCATTCAAACCTCTGAGAAGACCAAATCAATATTACAGAAACTTAAAAATATCTAATAGTGATTTGCTACGATCGAAAATACGTGTAGATATATGTAAATTATAATAATTAATTTTAGCATTATCAATGTTGTAATGAACTAGTACATATCATAATTGCGCATTATAATAACAGTTTCGACGCGTAATCTAAATTCAACGCAGAGATAATTAAAAACAATATAATTTATTTCTTTCCTTATTCGCTTTTTCCATAAAAAAATAATTTATGAAACCTGATAGATATTCCGTCCGTGTAATAAATACATACAATGAAAAAATTACGCGTTTTTAAAAAGTCTATATAAGAACACAGTTTATTTATTATATATTTATAAGAACAACAAAGAAAACAGTATTTGCATACATACATTATTTATATAAGAAAAATTTATAAAGTTCCCGGTTAGTTCACGCGAACCAGCAGGTGCACGTGAAGACAAGAAACATATGTATCGTATAGCTAGGCATCCAGACAAACGCCTCACTTGCGCTTAGTGTTTAGGTTATACGGTCCCGTCTCGACACCCTCTTATATGTCCTATGTACATATTCGAGACGAAGACCGAATCGATAGCCTCCCAGACGGAAGTTCGTAACCTACTATATTAACCTAACTCACGGCTGGCAGTGGACTGACGTGAAGTTAGCATAGGAACAGCGGGATTAATTGGAACCGGGAGATAAGGAATTCAGTACGCGGGTAGTCGAAGTCGCGCGCAATACTTAGTAGAATAATGTATATATAAATACATTTTGTTGCCGGCGATAAGCTGAGCCAATATTTGTTTAGATAACTTTACTAACCTGAATTCCGTTTATCAAGTGAGTAAATAACTTCATGTTAGACTTCTGATTGTAGATAACGATAATTTAAGTACAAACGTTGGTCTCGGGCCTTCCGCGAAATCTCGACTAGTGGTTGATAATTATATGAAACGAAGAATGCAATGCGTAAGTCAAGCCGTATCCCACATATTTCTACGAGGATCTTTAAGGAAAATATTAATTGCATTAATGAAATTAATGGTCAAACATATCGTAAAACACTATACAAATCTATCGTAAATAAACCACAGACATATAGAGAGATAAAATCAATAGAGTGGAATCTCAAAACGGTTAACTCTGAAAGCCTTAAAAACTACCCTATATGATATTTATCGTTGTGTCTTTGAGCTTTTTGAGTTATAAATATTGTCTACGAGTTTTTGAGCTTTTCGAGCCCAAAAAATTTAAAGACAATTGACCCTATTGGCTATCCCTGGAACTTCTTACTATTATCGAGTAGTGCAAATTGTTCAAAAATAATGTAGCAGTAAATTATTGAGCTCATCACGTTGAAAATAACGATTTTTGTATTTTTGCAAGCTGTCGAAGCTCAAAAATATAGTTTTGGGTTCTTTGAGTTCAAAAATCTATGAATATTAAAAAAAGCATTTTTTTTTATTTTTCAACTATGGTATCTTTTGAACGCGTTATTTGATTTTTATCTGGTTTACAGCATTCGATGTAATTTTTTTAAACAGAAAAAAATGACCAAGTACCAAACATCAAGTAATCAAGAACTACACGTTACTTTGTTAAAATAACCTTTTTTTTTTCGCATTTTCGTTAATCTTAATCGTGATCTCTTGAACGAACCCATCAATTTTGATGCAATTTGCAACGATCGATGTTGCTTTTTTTTTTTTTAACAGAAGATCTAGTTTCGGTATAGTAGTTTAATAAATATTCTAAAGAAAAAACAATTTTTGAAAAAAAAAAATCCCATGAAGAAACTAAACGATGTTGATGCATTTAGTAACGATCGACGTTGTTTTCTTAGGAGAACAACTGGATAGAGTTTTAGGATTTATCGGTAGAGTAGTTTACAAAATAGTGTAAAAAGTACTTTTTGAAATTTTTTTCTCAAACGATATCTCTTGAACAAATGAATAGATTCTTATGCAATATGTATAAACCGAAGCAACTGTTTGGTGGAAAGAGGTGATTGGGTTTTGGTATCGATCAGTACAATAGTTCAAAAGTTATTTGAAAAATAATATGTTTTTCTAAAAATTTTATTTTTAATATTTTTCAAAATCTGCTGAGCGGAATTAGTTTACCGTTTAGGGAAGCAAAGTTGAGTGTACCACTTTCGATTGTCTCGAACTGCGTTTCTATAAGATACAGGTCCAAAAGTTATGAGAGGTTTACATACACATATACGTACGCACGCAGCGATACAGACATACATATATCACTGGGAAAACGCTTAAAATTAATTTCAGGGATCGTAAAAGGTAGAGATCTCATAAAAATTCCATTTTCGAAATCAATTTCCATACCGATAAGTTATTAAAAGTAACAAAATGCATGGTATTAATGAAAAATGAATTGGAATATTTGAAAGTGTCTCAAACGACTTGTTATTCATGCATACGCGTGTAATTCAGTCTCTATCTGAATTATATGCATACCGCAGGTCGCGAACCGTTTACATGCAAATTTATATTTAAATCTATGAACTTTAAAAGCATAGCTAGATAGAAATAAATAAGGGAGTTTTCTTCATTATACACATTTGTTAATTTATTACAAGTAGGAATAGTTGCTATAAAACTCATGGACATCTCGCTATGCAATGAAAAAAGAATTTCAAGTCAAGCCGTAACAACAAGAAAAGGAATTCAACAATGTCCACTGCCACGATTTTTTTCCCCGAATCACATTCTTATTAAATTTCAGATGGCGTACAATAACTGATCTTCGAGAATTTTTGGGCTCATTGCAGTAGTAACAAATAATAAATTATTTGTCGAAACAGAATGCATATTTTAGAAACATATGTACTAAAATAAGGGAAGTTGATCTATTTATACGCTTCCTTACACATTATAAAACTTAATGTTTTTTTCTACAACTAGATAACCAATGTTCCAGTTTACATGATTTTTTTTAGTGTGGAAACACGTTTACTGGAAAAAAATTAGGATACTTAACTTTTTCCCGCACATTCGATAGCGTGAATAGAAAACAAATTTCTTATCTTTTGCACTGATTGATTATCGCATACATATTGTATGCACTATAAGAACCGCAAGGGATCGAGAGTCTAGGTTAAGGACGGGAACTTTTCAACATGAAATAACTTGATACGGTAAATACGTGTTTTTGGTAGAAGGGTTAACGTTCCTCTGGGACAATTCGATCGAAGTGCACTGAAGCGAGAGTTGGATCAGAATCTGGTTCGAAATCAGCATGAGATACGAGGATGCAACGGCACTGGCGCCGAAATCTAGAATAAGGTTGCGGTCGAGACCATGGTTGATGGCATGACCGGTCGACATAAAAGATGACGAAACTTTATTCTTTGTTTTTTTGTCATACTACGTCCACGCGAGCGGAGTTGCGGACGAAAGTTAATAAATTAGTATAGTGATTTATATAGCTTTTTTTTTTTGGGAATACAAAATTACTAAAACGTTAGACATGAAAATCGCTTTAAGTAAAAATGGCAAAAATTATTGACTAAAACTTTTGCAGATTTTATCAAAATATTTTATGTATTTTTTACTTGTCTACTCTGATTTCCATCTCATTTTCTCAAATATTTTTTATTTTGATTTTTTTTTAAATTTGTCAGTAACATAGCAAACTTTTATTGCTATATGAAACTAGAATTTGTCCGCATTTTCGCGCCTGTAGACATGCGAAAAATTTCTTTTCGACATTGTCAGCAGTCCTTGTAAGGGCCCAGATCAGCATTAGGACCGAAATGAGGATAGAAATCGAAAGCAGTATCACGTATGAGATTGTAATATCTAGAGCGAAATAAGTTATTGTCAGTAATGTGCAATGGAAACATAAGGTGAGAAAATGTATTTTGTGACCAAACGGCCGAAGCTCCGAACAAGCATTGGTATAAATACATATTTGTACTATCGCTTACATCTGGGTGCAGACAAAACTATAAACAACAAGACAAACCTACAAATTTTCCTTTAGCTTAAGATAGTATAATAGTTTATTTTTCCGTTGTAGTAGACCATACAATTTATCTTCTATTGCTTATTTTGCCAATCACGTTTATTGAAATACATCAATCAGTCAATATAATTTCATTTGTAATATCAATGTCGCAATATTCATTGAAATATTGACATTTACAAGTATAGCGAGAAAGCCGATATCGAACTGTCGCGCAACTCGAGGAATACGAAGAAAATCAATACACGAACACCGGCTCCCGCGCATAGTGTACCTTAGATATTAACCATTTACGTAACCGGCACGAACATAAACTCGACACACTTCGGGCAGGAAACTCTTAAATGCCGCGGTTACGTTATGTTTATACTTCAATTAAACGGGGAAGCGAAGCTAACTACTCACCTCTTACACGGGCATCGCGATCGGTTTGAAACTTTTAAAAATTTATCAAGAGACGACTATCTCAAGATAAATACTTCAGTGCGATGTGAGGACGGTGGCGCTCTACGGAGGAAAACTTTGTTCTCCAATCATAAGGTAGCGGGTTGGCATCTTGGCGACTTGGCCAATGAGGTTTTGACCTAAGTCAAATTAAATCGATTGCCAGCGCTGATGGCTTAAGTTCCGAGAATCGATCAAACTTTAATATTAAAAAAAAATGTACGAGAGTATACCTTGCCAGTGGGACGACAGAAACCTGGCATAAAAACATGTTAAAACATTTCCAACTACGAAAACATACCTGCGACACTATCTACAGTCTATTCACGTATCAAAACTACGACTATTTTTCAGGAGGCACTATTCTTTCACAACTATTATCCGTTCCGAATTAGGAGGGAACCTTGTCACTTCACTAGTCCCGACGGGCGCGGCGTGCGCGTTATCGAAATAGGTCGAATGTTACGTAGATAGTGCACGTTTACGATGGACACGCACTATCGCTAGTTGGATCACTAATGTGTGCGCTATCCGATGAGGACATGAGATTTCGAGGGGGATAAACAACTACATCGATCGAGATCCGCGTACACGTAGCGCCGTAAAAGACGAGATCTGCGCATCACGTGACTATACATGCGCATTCAGGCGATTTATGGGCCTAATCGACTTCCGCGCAAGTGTGACCACGCAGTATCCAAGTGTTATCCTTCGTGACACTGTTTGTAGGGAACGGGTGAGAATGGTGGGTGATGTGAAAAACGAAAAGCAGCTATCGCTTGTTAATTTGACCGTCGCCTGATCTGAGTAACTTATTGACGTAGTTGTTATCAGAAAATATTAAAACAGTTAACTATGTACCTAATGTGCAGTAAATTATCAGTATAATAAAAAAAACACACTACTACTTTGGTTAAATTTTAATTCAAAGTTGTTATGTCCTTTACATTCGAGATGTTACTGGTCAAAAATTTTTTCCAGCTCCTTTCTATACAATCAAAACTATTATTTTGTCCGACCTATTCCCATGTAAACGCCATTTTTTTACTAAATTATGTAGCATTGATAATTTATTAATATGTTGTCTTTCTAAATAATTTACCTAATACATACTTAACAATGGAAATTATTGACATAAATTCTGGAGCATTTATTGTAATTCTTACAATTTAAACACGCAAAAGGAGCCATTGTTAATATAAACAAATAATGGATCACTGCGAAGGGTCATCTACCACCATCGCCCGTTGTGCGAATTGAACTAATTAAACTGAGACCCTGTTAAACGTTTTATATGCTGCGTCTGTAACATGTATCTCTACGTACAAAACGAAATGGACACGTAAACGGAAAAACATAGTGAAATATTAAACTAATTGCATAGAACGTATTTTTTTTCCGAAAACAACCCACATCAAAGAAATTATAATATTTCGTAAATAAAAACAATTACTAATACGCAAATATGCCAACATTGACAGCTCAGCTCAGGTACATGTCGCTGAGCGCTTGCCCACAAGCGCTCAGCGACATGTACCCTTCTAATTTCACCTATCGTCATGGCTCTCCGCTATCATCCGGAACACGCCACGCGATTCCGAACCTGGATCCCGTGTTTTGTTCCGGCCCGGTGGAGTTTCTGCGAATCGCCCACGGCCCGCGTCACCGGCCCATCGGCTCGTCCCTCGGGGCGCGCGTCTGCCTCCCGCTCGTCACCCGGCTCATTTATCTCCCGGGCCGGCCGTCCGTCCGGCTGTCGCCGGCGCTAATCTAATACGACACGCCGGCTTTTTGCCGCGCCGTATCGCACTCTCCCCTCCGCGACGCCCACGGCAGCACGCCTTGGAACGTTCGCCGGTCCACGGCCGGCGCGGGACGGACAACGGACGACGACGTCCAGCTTAAAATATATCCCCGGACGACGAAAAGAAAGGAAGTTTGACGTCGACAATGGGAAGAGAAGTGGAGAGTTTTACGGAATCTGTAAAGAGTTAGTGCGATTTGCGTTCCGAGGGTTCCGTTTGTTGTGTCGAACGGCACGTCCGACTTTATATGTGGTTTTTAAAAGAATGTATGTTTGTGTGAGGAAAATGAGATACTTTCGATTGACTCACATCGTAGATGACGAGGAAAGCACGTATATAGATAGGGTGTAGATATTAAAAACCACGCAACCGTATGAAAACAGAAAGGTTTATTTATTTTAACTCACTCGCCCGTCTGTCTGTAGTGAAATTTAGTAACTTAGTTCAAAAAGTTCTTTTAATACTTATATTTCCATTTAATGTAATATCTCTCTTCAAAAAAAAAAAGGAGAAAATTATTTTTCAAGGACATACATACAGTTAGACAAATATCAAGACTGAGGGCGCCCCGAAGAACCAGTACGTAAATAATTTTGGTAGAAAAAAATTAATACAACGATTATTAAAATAAACATAGAAAGTGTTTTTCTACTCTATCATTGCCTTATTTTCGTAGTTATTTATTTTATACGCAAATCTTTCGGACTTCATTTGAAAAAATTCAGTACAAAATACATATTACAAAATTTTATGTTTGTATTCTTTTATGAATTTTGTACGGAACGAAGTCATAGAATTAAAAAAATGCATTAAGTAGTTACGACTTACAAAAAAAATATTATTTTTAAAGCCATATAACAAAAATATCAAGATAAATTAGTCATAGCAGTAAGCTTTGCACTTGCGGCGCCTGCGCCGGTGCGGCGGGCGCACAGACAGTCGGGGGTCATAAGTCGTTGGGACATTTCGAGACGCGACGGTGGAGTTTAATATGCATGAACAACCTGCGCGAATGCTTTACAGTTAACGTAAATAACAGAAACGTATATAAAATCCTTTTTTATGAGTCCTGCGGGTATTAAAATACGTAAAAAAAGTCAAATCACAAACGCCAAAATGTTGCTCAGAATAGGCAATGAAACATAACACTTGTAAAATCGTTCCAACTGGTGTACTCGTATATTTTCTCATATAAACATACACAGAAAATAATATGATTCGCTCTTCTATTAACATTCTATTAATGTAGCCTTAAAACTACACATTTGTTTTATAAATGATACTCGTTTTAATAATTATCATTTAAAAATCGGTGTTAAACGAGATCCGAAATAAAAACTTACCACGTATTTGTTGTCCGCATGCGCGTTCCTAGCGGCCCGGTGCGCCGGCGCCGCCGCACACGTCGCCAGTCCCAACAGCAGTAAGCCCAACACCATCACGTACACCCGCATTCCCATTGTTCTCCCGACTTCCGTCCACTCCCGCGCATGCATCCCGCATCTGAATTTCAAATTAGCGGCTTCCCCCGCCGAGCCGTTCGCGACGCCGGATCTCTTTCTTGCGCTTTCTTGTCCGTACACGTGCGCCTCCTTACCCGCACGCACAACGCCGTCGGAACGAGGCCTTTCGACCCTTCTCCCTTTTTGCAGTACGCTAAATCTATTTACATAATCGGCTTCCATATCGGTAGCGTTTAAATTAACATCGGAATGCCATCCGTTACCTAAGCCACGATTGTTCGTGTCGTTTGCATAGGAACGGTTTGTTTTTGTGAGTGACCCGGCTGCTGCCGGTGAGCCTTTGTTGAATTCCATTTTTGGTTGAGCTTTCGTATTGGAAACTGATTCGATCGGCTTCTCGGTCGTATCGCTGGTCGCGTTCGGTGCGGTCAGATTCGATGAGTCGGACGAAATGTCGTGTTGCATCATGCGCAATTCCTCCGATGACAGCTTACAGCGAGTCGATGTCAGCTGACCATATTTGTGGGAGAACGCTAGCGGTTCCCGCTGAAAGGCCGCCTGCTCATCTACGGCCGAGCCTCTCGTAGTTTATCGGCATGCTTCCCGTGGCCGTGCGCTAGACGAGTCCCTCTATCCAGACGGGATGGCGCGTTATCGTTCAACGCGAGCGGTGCGCGTCGTATGCCCGTAATCCGGCGTACACGAGATCGCAGCGATTCCTGAAACAAAAGATAGATAAGGACTCTTTGTGGTTGGGCGACACCGTAAAAGCGAAAAGCGACAATGACTCGCACTCCAAGGTCGAATGTTCGAGATGCCGATGTCTTTTTGTATGCGTCTGCGAGTTGGAATTCCAGCGTATAAATATATTTCTCAAAGAGAAAATCTGCCGAATTGGAGTCGAGCCGGCGTACATAAGTGTTTCGTATTCGATTTGAACTTCAAACACTGAATGTTTTTTAAAATGCATACACATGTAAATTTAATTAATAACAAGAGATTGCATAGATTGGAAAAATACAAAACGGGATATGGATATTTAATATGGCGTATTTAAGAATAGCAAACTTTTCGTGCTCTTCGCTTTGTGTCTACCTTTGCTAGATCTTATACGTTTTATTTGAAATGATATTATTTTAGTATATACGGAGATTAGATTATATACGGACATTTACACCAGAATGCAAAGGAAAGAACTGACCGACCAATTACATACCGGCTAGACGCATTCAATATTAAAGTAGTATGAAAACGAATGACTTTTTATAGTAGATATTTTCAAAATTAAATTTATATACGTAAAAATATTATTAATCAAAATTGCGATAAGACATCGTTTTACATGGAAAAATGCTTGACACATTCTTTATCTAACTATAATGCGGCAAAAAAAAAATCGTGTCTCTAGCCGGCTAACGCTGCACCGTTAAAGAAACAATGTTGTTTATATAAGTAGATAGGTTCATTCATTTTTGTGTTCATGTATTTAGTTGTGTTATAAATTTGCATTGTCGCTAGCTATCTTTAGTACTGACTTAATTATATAAGTGAAAATATCTTGATTTGAGAACAAAAAGAAAGGTCGCGGCACATTGGCGATCGAACAAGTGATAAGATCTCCATTCTTTGCATTTACATATTAGTACCTTTAATTATTTATTTTTTGAGAAAAGCGTACTTAATAGCAGCCGCCGATCTAGAGTTCAAGTCTGTAGGGGGTCATACATTGAAGTATAACAAAAATTCGACTTTACACATAACAAAAACTAATATCTAGTTTGGGAGGGGGTCATCATCGCTTAGGGCAGCGGCCGCTGTACGCATTGATCAATTAATGATTGTTGTCGACGATGTCGTAATAAAAGTTGTACATCAGGTGACGATAACGCCATCGCTCACAAGACATTGTAACTTGACAGATAACCGGATGAATGACTTAATATTTATGTTTCCTTTTATTGATAACAGCGGATATCGTTCGCATAAAAGTTACTCACCTAAGATATTACTAACTGTAGCATAATCTATAATAATAATAATATAATATAAACTTACGCTTATTTCCCAGAAGGGTAGGCAGAGACTATAGATCTATAATAATAATGTAATTAAGCGGAAAATTTTGATTGTTTGATAGCGTCAATCTCAAGGACTATCAGTCGAATTGGCATATTTTTTTGTACTTTCAAGCTCATTTATTGAGGAATGCTGTAGGCGTTATAATGTCAAGTTCCGATCATAAAGTACGGGCAATGATCATAGACGTCAACGGACTTGGCGAACTGTAGGACGAGTGAGCGCCGCGCGGTTCTTGATCACCTGAGAACGGCTAGATCGGTTAGGCTATTTTTTTTATTATCTGTGATAGTTCGAACAAGGTCTTTAGAGAAAGATAAATTGGAAAGATCGGGGAAAACTAAAAGGTTTTTTAAAAGATTTTTATGGGATTCATGAGCGTAATTCTTTTTTTGTTTTGTTGCAGTCATAGAAAAGTTTTTAGGAAAAAAATACTACAGTACCTGTTTTGGTGGTGGATCAATATGTTTTCTGTAATAATTCGAATTGAATTGAATTGAATCGAGAGCGGAACCGGAATTGAGATTGTGAGCGGGACTTGATTCGGGATTTGGAACAATACCGGCCGAAACCGAGACCGGAACGCGGATAGCGACTGTCGTTGAAGGCGTGATGGACCTCTACGAAGCAGGAAGGAATTCTATGTCCACGCCGGCGGAGCCGCAAGCTGAAGCTAGTCAGAACGTAAGTATCTCAAACATATTTTGGAATATTTTTTTTTTAGTTTAATTGTAAGTACTTTTTTTTAGCTTTTTCTTACATAGTTCCATACATCGATACTCCATTGTACGCACTTTTGCATTTTTCTTGTTATTTATTATTTCCTAAAAGATGTCGGCATTCTCATGCCATTCTTATTAGAATCGAAAACATCTTATTTTAATTTTATGTATTTTTTTCTTTTAGCTTTTTCATATGTCGTTTCATACATCCATATTTAATCCGAATTTCTTTCATTATTATTGTTATTTATTATGTCCAAATAGATGTTGGCAATTCTTATGTAATTCTTGTTAGAATGGAGAAGATCTTACACAGACATTTTAATTGTAATTACCTAATTTTAATTTTTTTAAAGGGCGAAATCCATGCTGTCTCTAGCTGGTACCAGGACAACAAACGAACGCAAGAATATACCCCAATACTTACTCGTTTAAAGTGCTTTATTATCTTATGATTTATTGTATGAAATTATTCATAGCGCAGATGTAGTGCAGGTCGATACGACTCGTAACTATTGATAATGAATCGGAACACATGTGATTTTCAATGACATTGCACTGGTCTGTATCGAGACCAAGATTGGAGACGTAACCGTGACCGTGATCGAGTTATGTCGATGGGCTATAAATGAAAATCAAATTAAATATGCAAACATAACGAGAAACAAGGAAAACAAAAGGCGATTAACACTGCGACCGAATCATGGGGATTTCAAAGGAGCGCGCGTTTGTATCAAAGCTCGTACCTAAACACAGAATAAGTAAAATAATAAGCACTTAATGATTATCAACACGCGAGGGAATCTGCTGATTAACTAGATTAATTAAGGTTATTATTCTCGAACGCCATGTAAAATACCACATTTTAGCGACGTCCGGCGCTCGGGAACTGGGCCAACATCCGAGACAGGTTGGCGAAGGGAAATTCTTCGAGGGAAATATTTTATTGCTTATTCTTTCGCTCGAATACCGCCGCGAGCGCAGGTAGCGGCGTACGTAAATTCGATTATAAGCAAAAGCGACTCGAGGAGTCGCTAGAGTTTGCTTGTACGACTTCGTCGAAGACGGGTGGGTAAATCCTACTTTTTAAGGCGCGTGTAGTATCCGACGACCTTGACAAGTTCATATTTATGGAGTGCTTTAGCTCATTATGATCACGAGTGTCGCCTGCATGTGTCGTCGCATTCGATAACTACCGATCTGCCGACTCGTAACGAAAAATAAAAATCGGATTTAATATAAAAATAGATAAATGTATAGGTTCGTTACGCTTGTTATCGATTATTATGTTCATATTTTCGTGTCAAGTTTAAGAAATATTGATAAGCGTTTCAGAGTGTATCATTTATTGATTATTTTAATAATTTATTGTACTAAAATTGTTTACAATCTGTGATCTGCTAACAAAGTAGAATTATAAATACACACTACGCGTACTTGCAATGAAAAAATGAATTATAAAAACTTCTACAGAACTATTTAAAATTTTCATCCCAGAAACTCTGTTTACAACATCAAAGAGAAGAAAAACATGAATTACGAGAGAGAACAAAACACTCGTAAGCAACACACACTTAAAGCTGTGTTGCAAGAAGGAGACCATCTGTCACATCGCAACAGTTGCCAAAGAAAAATATTTTTCGGCGAGTATTACCGTGTTGTACAGCGGACTTTATGCTTAAACCCTTTGCAATAAAAAAAATTATCAATTGCGTTGATTAACATTTACTTATTTTTATGGAAGGTAATGCGGATGCCATGCCATCGAAGAGACGACCGTGCAGCGTCGTGTGCGCGGGCGCAAGTACAAAATAAGTAGGACTATTTATACACATGGCGGGTTAATTATCGTCCACATGAGAGGCGGCCACTCTACAAATAAATCATAAGCACCACGGCCCGGTAACGACGGTATACCGTAATACATAAACAAAGATAAAATAGTGAAAAAATGTTAGAATAATAATTACTCCTCTCATCTAAAGTTCTCTAGGCATATTCAGATGAGGAAAATAATATAACTTTAATCACATCAGCTGAAACCATTTTCAGTACACTATAGAACAATACGAAAGTATATTATAAATTTCACCTTTGGTTCCAATTTGAATTCCACTTTCATCTATTCCGGTACAAATTTTGTCCAAGTATAAATATCACGGAAATTAAAAGCATCCACGGAAGCTCGGTTTACTGAGCTTTCGCTCTCGTCACGAACGCGCGCGCGGAGTTCACAGCTGACGATCGCGACCGCGAGCTTTCAGGCCCACGAAAGGACGAAAAACGAAAACTCCTAAACGGGTCCACACCGACGGAACTTCAAACGCGAACGGAACGACCGGTCACTCGGCACGGCGACAGCGACGATGCGATCTCGCGAGAACGCACTACGAAAGTGAAAATAAATAAATATCCGTACTTCGCGCGGGAGACGACCACGGACGCGTCGACGCGACGGCGTGCGGTTCACGACTAAAGTTCGGGTGAGCGGAGTTCACGAGTGAACTTTAGTGCATGCGCCGCTCGATTCGCCGCGGCGCGCGTGTGCGCGTGCTACGCGTGCATGCACAGCGGCCGCGCGCGCGCGTGTGCAACGGCGCCGTGTGGGCCCGCCCGTACCGGGTTATTATTGTCGACACAATGAAGTGCGTACAAGGAGCAATTTCGTTTGATTAAAATTTCTTTCGGTTTTCGCGTGTCTCCCTTTGTTTCGCGGCCGCGGCGGCGGGCGGGCGCCGCCGGGGGAACCTTTGTCCGACCCGTTAGAAGGGCGCCCGATGCATCGGCCGGCGATTCGAGACGTTCCTAAAACGCAGCGGTGCGTCGTCTCAAATAGTCCGGACTCCGCGACCGGCGAATACGATTTGTTCGGTCGCAGCCGATGCGGACACGGAATCACATATCCATGATCACACGAAAGTTGTGCCGTTACATTTCATTAAATTCATTTGTCCATTTTTCAGAATCAAAACGTGAGTGCTTTTAATGTTACAAGTTGTGAGAGGTCGACAGTGTTGATGAGTAGTGACTTATACAAATTAATATAAAATACAGTATAAAAATGGACTCGAAAAACATCACGATCATAACTTTTTCAATTTTATGATCAAACTGACAGTTCTGGTTTTCGCATAAATACAACCAACCGGCTCCACAAAAAAGTATCAACTCAGTACATGTAGTCGTGTGTGTATTTAAGCATATCTTCAACTCAGTACAAACAAAAGGATTCTGAGTCACTAGCTCAACACTTTTTCTTTATGCTGATAGGCAGCGACACAGTATTAAAATACTGACCCTTACCACGATCCGTCATCCACAAAGAATAACACGAATCGATGCCAAGGCTATTAAAATAAAAGTACATTTGTTCCGTGTGGAAAGAAAAGTCAGAACGTATCATACACAAAAAATAAAAATATTGCGGAATAAATTCTTAATACGATTTATTTAGATTGGCACGTGTAAAGGCCGTCTCATACTGTATCATTATACATAGACAAAGTCAACGACTAAGAAACAAAATGTTCTATTTACAGGGCACAATCACTTATCAGTCTATCTATCGCATAAGGTAGGGTTTTACAATCAAAACTTGCACAAGAAAAAAAAAGTATTTTATATATCTAAAGTAGATGTTAGCCGGGTTTCTTTTTAGACGCGCCTCATACATTTCATAGAAATATCAATAAAACATAAGATAGTTGCAGTAAAAAGTTGCGTGTTTGGTCATATAGGTCGTGTAGGCCCCTCGCCGCGTGTAAAAGGTGGCGGCGTACGTGCTGCAGCATAACTTAGACGCGGCGCCGACGTGACTTTGACCCGTGGCGCGCGACCGCTATCGCGGTACGCCTTAACGAGGATAACTATCACTACTATCCGTGGTACTTACACATTGTATTCGAAATTATTTTACTGCTTAACGATGATTGACCATTATTATTTCCTTTCAAGTAGAACAGTAATTTTTGCAACCTTGGATTTTATAAGTAACAGATATGTTTATGGTTTCAACGGTGGTTGGATTCCACTTACAGCACTTTTTGGAAAGTGGCAAATTATTTTGTTCGTCGCTGTCGTTCGGTTTGTCGTTTTTCCGCTTAAATTATTGTTTCAGACTCGTTTTACTTTCGGGGCAGAAAAAAATAACTAAAACGTATAAAGAATACCTAATCCAATATCGCCTTCAATTCTTGTATTTCGTGCGTGCGTGTGTACTTGTGTGTGTGTGTGTGTGTTTGTGTGTGTGTGAATGTATTTGTATGACTTGTCAAAAGCACGCTAGTAAAGTCAAATAAATACCAATTTTCAGTCGAGGCAACATAACAAGACCGCGTCATAATTTAATTAGAAATAGATGATGATATTATTAATTCGTTTGGAAATTTTCAAGAATAAGGAGTTAATAAGATTATGCGTGCCCACAATAGCTTAGGAAGCTTAGCAGTCGATAATAAACTTTTTACAATGAAAGTTTGCCGAAGATAATGTCGATATCGCGAAAACGGAATAAAATTGAACAGAATTCCAACAGACAATATTTCGATAATCTGATAATCGCTTTAGGACGTATTCTAGCGAACGGAGTGGTCCGGGCCGCTCTTTCGCAAATCGAATGAAAGATTACCTAGAATCGGAATTAAGGAAAAATCTACTGCAGGAAAATCTTAACGATGATTATTCAAATAACTTTATATACTTTATTGGAGCAAAACTTAACAAAATACATGTATTCTAGACCATCGCCCAAACTCCTGGGCCTCTACCAAATTGTTGAAAATTATTTTATTGCTGTTAAAATATTTAGCTGATAGTTCGCAGTTCTATGAAAAATACTGTTTTGTATTTTTCTTCGACTCTGGCACAAATACTAAAAAAGTTCTTTAAAAAATATAGCCATTAAAAGATTTCAATTTTTATAAGATAAACACTTGGAGTTAAACAGTAGTTTTATACAATTATTAGCGAGCTAGTCCGTTTAAGTACAATATATATCGGGATTTTTTTTTGATATTGCATTAGAACGAAAAATCGCAGCCAGGTATTTGAGGTTGCATCTTGTCACTCACCAAATTTTGTACATACCTCGTTACTTGTCCATTTGTTTGTATTGAACAAAAATTGTAATGAAACCCACCATTTTCTATTGAATGTACATTCAACATACTAAAAAACATGAGCCAAGTGTGAGTTAAATACACATGGAGAGGATTCCGTAATACGAACATTGCATTAGTCTTCGGTAAAATCAAGCAACATGTTTTATATACATTTTCTCTTTAGGAATATTTGCGTTTTACGTGAGAATGTACATACACCACATATGTTTTCCCATAAACTACGAATTAGACCCTATATCTAATTTTTTAGGGTTCCTTACCTCAAAAAGGGGCCTGCTTGTCAAAACCCTTTCTCTCAAGATCGCGTAAAAATGCCAAGTAGAAATTAATATCAAATACTCATATTTGCGGTCCCTTGAAGCTATCCTGAACAAAAACTCAGCCTTTTAAGTCAACGTAATAAAAAATTCGGCTAAAATAATCATGAAATTTTGTAAGAAGGAAAGTCTCAAAGCCTAAATAAAGTAGAAAACTGAAAATCGTTAATTTGTAGTAATATCATATGAAAAAAACAATTTTTGAGATTACAAACTTATATTACATGATTTATACCAATACCCAAGTGACATTCTTTAACCCCAATATAAAAAGTTATTTTGAAAAATTGGTAATTTAAAAAAAAAAATCGAAATTTTTATTTCAAACTAAACGTTTGAAATTCCCGTCACCAATATCTCGCTAGTATTAGTATTGAAAAAAAATCAAAAACCATAGAGATGATCTTGTTGGACGGAACATCTACAAAGATATATGTATATATTTATTTAAATTTATTTCGTACAAAACCTTCGGTGTGTGATTACGACTTACACTTGACCGGTTTTTTATGATTTCTAGCCCAGTATTCTCGTAGATAAAGGAAAGGAACTGTCTATTTTCGTGTATCTTTAATATCATTTAAATTATACACTTATTTTTTTTAACAAACCCGTTCATTTGATACCGATGTCACATGATGCTAATGAGCGATTTTTTATTTAGTAATTAACCTCCCAAAATTATAATACCAATTATATTATTAATGGCCCATACAATTTAAAGCAAATTCAAAAGTTATTAACCCTTAAAGCTGAATAATGCTTTAAAATTATGGTACTTGTAATTGAATACAATTAAAAGGATGAATAAGCAGAAAAGGTGTAGTGAACTGGAAACACAAAGCGAGTCTGAAAGCTCCGACTCATTTCACCACATCGGCCCCAGACTGACCTAATTGCCGCAGGTACGAGTAAAAACTACTTGCGTCATTACAAAACCGAGAGGATGTCTGGAAAACCCAACGAAATAAATACTACACATAACGGTCGCATACTATTTTAATGCACGTACATTATATGGCACCTGAATTTAAAGAAGTAATCACATTAAGTTTGGAATTCCGTATTTTAT
The DNA here is from genome assembly GCA_005406025.1 of Eumeta japonica. Taxonomy (NCBI): domain Eukaryota; kingdom Metazoa; phylum Arthropoda; class Insecta; order Lepidoptera; family Psychidae; genus Eumeta; species Eumeta japonica. The sequence goes on from BGZK01000264.1 coordinate 55,705, forward strand.
AAAGGCCCATTAAACAAATGCAACTTAAACTAACTAAACGAAGCGGTGATGGTTCCGTGCTTAAGGGCGTCGCCTTCAAACCGGGAGCTTTTGGGTTCGATCCTCACCATGGGTGACTTAACATACTTTTGACTTGAGTATTTTAAGCCGTCGGTCGCGGAACCCAACCCGCGCTACACCGGCTTTTGGGGGCTTAAGGTCTAAGCTCCTCATCTGAAATAAAATAAATTGTGGGAGGGCGTGCCTCAGCAGCGGCACGATTGAAACCTGAAAATTAAATAAAGCTTAAAAGAAACGTACGTTACAAATTATTAGACGTCTTGGGTCAGGGCGTGTCTCCCACAACGCTAAGTCTGGTTTGCGCATAGACGAAACGTAAATGGAAAGAACACTACTTATTTAAGTTTAAAAAAGTATGAAAATAATTTTTTTCGTGAACAGAGAGGTATAAGTTCGAGCTGTGATTGTGTCCAAGTACGTGAACTTGAACCAATCCATTGAAAATATTGGAAAAAAATTAATAAAGAAAAGTAAAAGACAAAATTAACGAAAAACCAACTGCGTAGAAGTTAAATAACAAGAAAAATGGAAATAATGGAATGATAGAAATGATGTAAGAAATCATCCAATGAAATATGACAAATATTTGTGGCATACAGCATGCGGCGGAGGCACACACCTCCCGCAAGTTTCTATGCCAATTAAAGAGAAAGCTCACGAAACTGAGCGAGTTTCTAAAAGTGTCTTAGTTCTTTTTTAAATTTTCGTTTAAAATTTAGAATGAAACTAAACAGTCTAATACGGGTTTTTTCCGTAATGTTGTTGCTCGTAGGCCGTTTCTCGGAAGTTTTTTTACTTCTCCATCGGCAACTCGTAGTTAGTCTCCCTATTTTATTCATATTGTTGTTTATAATTTGTAATTGTTGATTTTAACTCCGCGAGTGAATTATATAATTGCGATGCAAATAATGGTTTGACATTTGCTTTTAATCCGTGCAGAAATGGCATGATAATCGTGTTTCCTTCTGTGATTTTCGCTTTTGCAGCTAGCCTTTTTATCCTGTACAAATATTCTGCTAGGTCAGCTTCCTCACGTCTGGTACTGTAAAATAGCTATGCATAATTTATTTGGCACTTAAATTTTTCTTTGAATTCCTTTACAATTTCTTCATTTGTCATTACCGCAGTGTCAATAGGATTTTAGGAAGAATTTAATTGGGCCCGCCCTATACAGACTTAAGCCCGGTTTTTTTCTATTACTCACTCCATTTCTTCAACGCAGCTAATTTTACATAATCGTTATAAAATTCCCCAAAATCTTCGTTGGGCAGACCTTAGAAAACTGCTGCCATTTTTGTATGAATTTTGTTTCCCTTTCCTCTTTCTGCTTGCTTTTACATTAAGACCACGCATCCACCAATTGTAGCACAGATGTAACCCTAGTATGATTTCGGTACCCAGGTCTCGAAATTAAACATTTAGCAGCGACGAGACTAGTTTATTCGATCAGTTTCTCAATTATCTATACAAGTATTTTGTATACAGTCACTATTCGTATTACTTTAGATTCACTTATCTCTATATTCACTCTATACCTGAACAGGAGTTCCTATCAGATCTTTTCTTCCTAACTTGTCGTATATGTTTTTCGCCTGACTAATATTCCATTCTAATTTTCGACTTCGAATATATCGACCATAAATGGAGCCCACGTTGACAGGCTGACCACGGAGGACGTATGCCTCAAACACCACCCACATAACTCAGTTATTGTAATATCATTCAGTTCATTTGTATAGTATCGAATACGATTTTATTCTACGAATCACGCCCAATAGCTTATTGATTGATATGAAGTTTTATTTTTTAATATTTAATTGTTTTGAATTCTATGACTATCATGCATATAATTTCACGTTTAGGGCGTGTCTAAGGCCACATTCTGAGCGCGTCAGTGTTTACGTAGTGATATATATAAAAACAACATTTTCATTTTAACTTTAAATGCCTCTAAATTACTTTTAATTTTCTATTAAATTTACTCTATATGTGATAACTGTCAATAAGAATTTCTTTGTATATTGCATCATGTGCAGGTTAAATCATTTTTTTCTATTAAAATCATTTCAAAGACAATAATTAAGTCAAAACAAGATTTAAATCACAAGACGAGCCAATAAAAACTAATGTTCTGTCGATGTACGATATTCCAGTAACGTAGTGCGTACGCGCACTAACGCGACAAATGACTAAGCTTTTAGTACGTCAAGTTTAAGGTAAAATAATGCAGGAATATTTTATAAACAAGTCTAAGAGTAACGATAAATGGCACGCTATGTCATACTTCCTCGTAATGGAAGAATCGGTACTATAGACATTATGTGCATTATGCAGTTTTGTGTGTAATTTTAGTAACTATCGACGAAATTGTGTATAATATTTACATTTTGTAAGAAGGCGATTGCGCTATTTTACGTACATATCATAAAATTATTGTAAGAAACGAAACATTGCTTTATATTTTTTATACTCTAAGTAATAAATATTCAACTTCTATATCTGATCGGAAATAATAGGGTGAAATAGGTTGAAACATCGTTTATTTTAAAATAAAAAGCGGTATTATACTTTAATAAAGAAAATGTTAGATATATCTCTATGTTTTCTCTTTTAAATAGCCTAATATCTTTTATCTAATTACTGTAGTTATCAATATCAAGAAGTTTTATTTTATGCTTTATGAACTTTCCGCGATTTATGTCATGTTAGTTGCTTTAATCCATATCCTATTTCATATACTGTAGAATCCTCCAAATATTCATTTAAATAGAAATATGTACTTAGAATATGAAAATCACCCCTTGAACCATTTGTTAAAGTTTTTATAGAAAGGTGGTTAGTATGCTCACTTCCACTTCAGGACACGCAAATTCAAACCTTGATGGTTACAATACATGAGTGATTATTTAACTCGTATGAAGATGGTAATTGTCAATTATGACTAACTTTAACGTTACAAAAAAACATTGTTATAGAACCTGCACGGTAGGAGATAATTTACCGAAATTGTCAAAGTAATATGAAGTTTGTAAAACGCATTACGTCTGCACGTGTCTTTTATGTTTTACCTTACAGAAGGAGACTTTTTCTCAGCAGTGGGCGCTATTGATTTAACAAATAAATGTACTGTTGATAAATGAAATGAGTTTGAGGATGAAAGAGAAAAACATGTTAGGGAAGTCTGGAAATAAATACTTATTAATGGTTTGTGGAAATTACTATTTATTATGAGATCACCATTAAATTATGCCTCCTCCGCCTAGCGGATTGACGTGGTTAGTAATACAGTGATTTTTCGATGTTGAATAGCATCTAAATGCGCTTTTTATCAGTAATAATAAAATACAAATGCAGATTGTGGACATCAGTGGACCTTCCGGACCAGCCACAAGACTTCCCGCATTTTCTTGAGCAATGACGTTTTCAACTTAAGAAATCATGGAGATTTCTGAACTCAGAATTATAAACGTCTTCTTTGTAAATTAATATGAAATAAATGATTTAATTGTAATTTTTGAAGTACCTTTTCATAGATATTTTTTGAGCGAAGAAACCGTTTCAAACGAGGCTTGCAACATTTAATGAAGTTTTTTTTTAATTCAAAAAATATTTAGATCGATTAAAAATAGATTCCTAAATAAATGTAAAATAATATTTTGAAAAACATTTATCTTGGAAACTATTCGACAATGAGATATGCATCCGATTTCGACAAGAGTTGCGACGCTTATTATACAACTTTTAAGCACAAAAATAGGAACACAGAAATGTTAATATTAAAAAAAATCCAAAAACAGAGCATTTTTTCGAAAATTTCGCGTTCACGATATTTCTTGAAGAAAAGAATCGATTTCAGTTAAGCTTACAACATTCAACACAGTTTTATTAGGCATAGAGCTGATTAGATTTTGGAATCGATCGGCTCCATAGTTTAAAAAACTATTAGAGAGCAACGTTTCTTCAATTTTCTGATATTTCACAAAATCTCTGCAATCGACTGATGACAAATTTTCAGAAAATTTAAGTTCAGTCAAGTTTTTTTGAATACCGCAACTTCGATTCCAATGAATATTTCTCATTTTAAAATATATTCAGATTGAACAACAAGCACACACTCCGTACACGTAGCCCTTCACGCAGACGCACATATGCGCACGAGTCGCTGAAAATGATTATAAAAACTGCTTAAGACTTCTAAAAATTGGCGTCTGATAAAAATTAGAAAGCCGAAAATCTTGACAAAAAGAATAACTGTCCAATTTTCCAATTTTAGGCATTTTTCAATTTTGTTAGCGGGAAGTTAAAAATGAGCAGAACTATAGAACACATAAAACCATTAATAAAAATAACCAACTAAAAAATGGGTACGGTTACAAAAAAAAAGGCAGTGACTGTAATGATATCTTAAATCTTATCGTCCTACTGAAGAGGCATACTCTCTTTACATTTTTTTTTTCTATATCCAAAAGTTTGTATTCTTGTTCTCCATGCTATCTCAGGGCAGGCTTGGGACGCTGACGATCGTCGTCGCTGTTGCGTTTAAAAAGCCGGGACCGATGGCTTAACGTAATCTCCAAGGCACTTCTAAGGTTCGAAGGTCTCCGCCACCGACGATAATCGGATTAGGAGATACCGTATTCAAACACAGACTGCAGACAGATTTGATCACTGAGTCTTTCACTCACGTCAAATTAGATCACTCGCTGGGTGCTATGTACAGTAATAAGAGGATGCAATAATGTGAAGGCATATTCAAGTATAATATAAATTATGAGAATAAAAATCATACTCGTTGATATTATGTGTAAGAGAAACAAATGAATTATAACGACGAGCGTCTCAGTTCGCGGCGCACGCGATTTGGGCAAGTTCGTTTTCATGTTCCAGGTACATGACCCACATGGGTTTTGTGCCGTTACTTGCAAACCGCATGACTCAAGCGGAGGTCAGCTTTTATAAGATTACGGTTACTGATCGTTCATACATCGGTCGCTTTGCGAGCGGTGCTACCTGACAAATTGGTTTGGTCGATTATGGTTTGATGGATTATGGAGGCGACAAAAACATTTTGTAGTGGGCTGAATAAGTTCTTCTATTTGGAGAACATCCAATGACTTTCAGTTTATGTGTTTTTTTAATATGTTTTTTTTTATTGTATCACCCAAGTTTTTAATTTAATATTGAGTTTCTTAGTGGAAACTTTGAATGCAAAATTCTTCCTAAAGACTTATTATTCAAAATCGTCTACTAAAAAGTTCTTATTACAACGTGTATTGCCATCGTCTATTAATACATCCAGTATATTTCAGATCATTCTGAGGCCCAGCAGACGGTAAAAATCTGAATTGACAGAAACCACTCTATTCACACATACAAACGTACACACATACATGTGAGTTGACTTAACGAAAAACGTTTTAAAAATATATTATTTGGCTTTCAATTTTCACGAATGCATAGTTATCGACTACGAAATAGTCTAATGTGGTACATTATAAAATCAGCAGCATTGTAAAAACCCGAATCTGTACGTACATCGCCAATCTATTGGACTACGAAGATTTACACGGCAGAAGTGTGCTGCGGTCGACGACGAACCGCACGACTGTATGTGTGTGACTTGTCATTTTTTTTTTGTTTGTTATTTCAAGTTTAAGATAAACGGAAATTTACATTTAAGTTGTTTACATTGATACTGACCGTTAGCGAAGTACATATTTTAAAAAGTGTGTAGGCACGATCAAATATGTGTAAGATTTATTTGAAAAGATGCTTGACAAATAAAAAAAATACCTTTATTTTAGCATTTGAATTTTATATCGTTTCATTGGAACTTGCATGAAACGATAGATGGATACTAATGGAAAAAAAAGAGTTATCTCTGTAAAAGAACATAAAGTGTGCAGATCTGTAGTCTCTGCATACCCTTCTGGGAAATGGTGTAAGGTTCGACGATTTCTTAGAACCAAAGGCTATGACAGGAAAAATATAATATTAAATATTAAACTTCAAGAATCTTGAATTATTTTTATTTAACTCTATCTATATAGATAAAAGTCAATGGCCGCATGTATGAAAGAGCATCACATGAGAACATCTAGATCGATTTGGCTGATTTTTTTTCTGTTGTGCTCGTAATTGTCAGGGCAAGGTTTGTATAAAATAAAATAATCCTTTTCTATCTATCTGTCTCTTTGTCCGGAGTATCTTCAGTACGACGGAACCGTTCACGATGTGATTCACTGAAAGGAAGAGAAGATTATTGTGCTACATTTTAGGTACTTTTTATCGTAGTAATTTTTAGGGTTCCTGTGTGAAAATAAATAAAAATGGTATAATTTATTGAAATTGAATCAAAAATGGAGCCGGATGGAAGACCGAAAGCAAAACCGAAATCGTAACGCGTCATCAGTCGATACAAAAGATGCAGAAAATAGTTCTATGTTCACAAAGGATAACAGCTATTTGTAGTAAAAATTGTGAAGGGTTTGAAGTTTTTTTAAGGTTTCATGAGAATCACTAAAAACCTTTATAGTTTAACTGATTTTAATAAAATTCAGAATTGTCATAGCTGGAAGACAATGACAGACTATAGAATACACTTTTAGGGTTTTGCAAGATTTTCTAAAAACCCTTATAGTTTATCCAATTTTAATAAAATTTAGTGTGGAAATACTTGGAAGTTTATGTAAGTTTTATCAATTTCGTTGAAATTTTGGAGTTGAGGACAAAAGCTCTAAGGAATGATAAGTATATCTGGTGTGTGTGTGTGTGTGTGTTTGTTATGATAGCATGTTAATGCTTGTTTTCATGATAGTAGGATGCAAATCCTGAACTCAGGCATTAGTGGACCAGGGTTAAGATTGATATCGATAGATAGAAAAGATGAAAGAATTCACCTTAACATCATGCTGGCGGAGCTTGAAGAATATAGGTAAACCGTCCATAAGAAAGGGCAGAACTCGAGCGATTTGGCTGATACCCGTTTCGCTGCGTTCGCAATTGTCTTGGTGAGTTTTGTATAAAAATAATTTTGGATAATTAAGCAAAAATTTTGGAATTTTTGTTTTATTTTTTTAATAAATTAATCTCAGTAAACTCCTTTTTTTATGCTTCATTTCATTAATGAAGGAAAGTATCGAACTGTCTGACACAATAAGTACAGAAATTTATTGCTAAGGGCCCTTCTCATTTGTATCATTAGTGAATTGCATCCATATGGGTGCAGTAAAAATGTAATGCTGTTCTTTTGTAAGCACACTGTTTTAGAACCACTGAACAAATTTGGTGAACACATTTTATAATTTTTTAATTGGTTTATGTTTTTTATAAGAATTTTGTATGAAACACACTCCATTAACATCATAGATTCGGATAAGACAGCGTCTGTTGCGTTAGCTAATTTCTAATAAAATAGTCGTCAAATTTCTACTATAACATTTAAGACATTTTCGTTTTTTTTATAGGGGATGGTTCGAGACTAAATTTTAAATATTTGCAAAGTTGTTACTTGTTTTTTTTCAGTCTTAAAAACTTATTTTAAATTTTAATTATTAAAAACACTTGAGTCTAAGATTTTTAATAGTTTCTAGTTTATTACTAAGAAAATTAACGAAAAGTTAATCCATAAAATAAAAGCATTAAAATATTGTTTTGTTCTTAGTAATCATTTTTATATGAAATCGATTTTACTTAACTGTAATTGCATTAAACTGTTTAAGTATTTGCGATAAGGCTATAAGTTTAATTATATTTTGAAAAAAAAAACCGCTTAATTAACACATGAACGGGTTGCGGAGAACATAAATATTTGTAACGTCGGTATACAGCAGATTATGAAACCGCCACGCACTGTGAGAAAAGTTGTCTTGGCTCGAATTCGACGCCACTACAGTTTCCTTGGGGAAAATTATCGGGTGATCGTGTTATTATGTATTTTCATCCTATTTAGTTTCTATTACGTCATTACTTTCAAGATTCAGATTATCTTTGCAGTTTCAGAATTTGTATCTCCTCATTATTGTGGTTAGGCAAACGGAATTTTTTAGTAGGGTTGGATGACGCCTGATGGAAGCACTCAAGAGTCGGCACATAGCCCTCCAACTCACCAGCTAATAAGCTAAGCGTTTATCGCCTACTTAATTACGACTCAGTCTACGCAAGAATCCTTCAAACTGCAGTAAAAGCCTTTTGAAACTGAATTTTTCACTAAATTGGAAGCACTAAATTCGTAATGGTGCATTTTTTGAATTGAGTAATGCCATTCAGTAAAGCTTTTATTATATATGTTTTATTTATTAACCAACTTCATAAAAAGGATGGTCCTTAAAAAAGTCTTCAAATCTTTTCTATGTACTTTTTTTTTTATAAACTCAAGCTTGATTTCTAGAAGAATAGGGAAATTTTACAAATCGCCGCATGGTACCATTTGCATGTGGTTTGTACTTCCAATTTTCTTTGTATTTGTCACGCAACGTAGTTGGATGCGAGTGCTAAAAATTTGGCCCTTCTTTAATATGCTAACAGTATGCATTTATTTGCAGTGACATTGTCATCAGCTGTTGTAATATATAAATACACTCAAAATAGTTCTAGCATTTAATCACATAGTTTTCTTTATCAAGTAAACATACATTATCATCTCTATTTATATGTATCTACGATGTCTCAGAGTAATTCCGGGTTTTTTCATTATATTGCAGAATAGTTGTTGATTGCCTGAAAATTTCCTGCCGTGGCCTTATTTTTCTTCATACTTACTTCTTTTCAGACATTCGTTAGCTTTAATTTTTGTTACTTTATGCGTATGAAGTACTTCCTTTAAGCCTTCTTTAGTTTATCTTTCGCATTGCCCGTTATTAGCACTCTGTGGTTGACTTTTTGCAGGCAGTATATCTATCTAGGTAAGCTTTTTTCTTTTCATTGACTATTTTTCTAACTTCAAAAATCTACAAATCATTACAAGTATTTGTAGTTTGTTTCTAATTCATTCCACATTCCTATTTTGATTCGATCGTTTTCTACAAGTTTTCGTAACAACGATAATTATTTGAACCGTAAATTTAAGTGAAGTACATAAATTAGAAAGTTCATGGATTTCATGCATAAACTTAACATTGATATGATTATTCTTAAATAGAAAATGACTGTACCCTGTCTAATAAGTGCATAATTGTCTGAGATCTGTAATATGTATTAATAAAAAGTGAACTTAACGTTACGTATTTCTATATATTTTATACTGTTTAGTGACAGTAACATTAGTAGTAAAATGAAGAAATACTAAATTTTACACTATCAAAAAAATAATGACACAAGTTATTCCTAAAAGTCAAAGTGACGTCAAAGGCTGTGAGAGAGTCAATATTTACATTTGTAAGTCGACGTCGGGATATGATTGTTGTAAATTTAAAAATTACCGGTTTTCCTGCACGGGCGACGCGATGATTAATATTTTGATAGGAAGTAGTTATCGAAAAAAAAAATTGATAAGGCTTTGTCATCAACGGATACATATGTATGAATGATATGAATCGGGACCCTTTTGAATATGACGAATTTTGTTATTTCTCCTTTGAAATGCACTCGTTATTTATTTGCATTTTTCGACAAAATTGCCATCGTTACAAAATTTTGAAAGAACATAGTAAGTTGGTGAGCAATTTATGGGGTTACGCCTCAAGGGTCCGCAATACCAGATTTATTTAATCTTTATACTATATTAATCTCATGATCTTTCAATTAATTTTATTATTAAATTTAATTATGTAATATTGATTCACCAATTTATTTTCCATGACAGGGAGTAAAGTTTATATACTGAGTTTTTAAATCTCAGACTCTTTTAGCGTTTTCGACTTACTGTAGATGTAAGAATTGCATTTAAGTATTTCATTCCATGAATCGATGGTCTTCTTTTTATTATCAAGGATAATTATGCAAATATTTCAATAGAAAAGTTAAATTTTTTCCACTAGCTAGGTACAAGTTCCTATTTTTCCGATTTAGTTATGAAATAAACATTTTTTATATCTACATGTTTTACTGTTGATGAAAAGTATAGTGGTTAATAATTGAAAAAAATGGTCGAATCGCAAATTTGAATAACACTCAGTAATAATAGTGTTCAATAAAATAACTGCATTTTTTAACTGATGAACACAAGATCATTAGCGATTTTTGTTGTATAAGGTCAGTACCTTCGTCTATTATTTGAATCAGATAATTTTATCTGTTATGAAAGTGGTATTCCAAGGAAGTTGAAGTAAACTTTAAGTCAAAACTTTACTTCTAAAATGTTACTCATTATTTTTTGTTTTTTGGATCTCGTTTCAAAATGTGTGTACAGAAAACATTATTCGTACAGTACAGTACAGTAGCATGTATATTTACATTTTTTTTAGCAGTTGATAATTTTCAATCTCATATCTGTCAATGGCCAGCGCAGACGGTCAGACGTTCAACCAGCTGACCCCGCGCTGGCCCTACGGCGTATCGCTGCGCCCGCGCCGCCCGCCTCATGCTGGCATCCTCCGATAAAAGAGCGGCGATAGATTGCATTACACTTTTACACGTCAATAAAAATAAACTATGTGTCATAATTTCATATTCACTGCGCCATGTTTTTCATCCATATTCGGTAAATAATAAATAAATCTTTTAAGAATCAAATTATGAGATTTTTCTGCGTATTATTTGATCGAGTCGACGTTTTTAGTAATTAAAGCAATTGACCAGTTTTGTAGTATTTTAGGTCATAAGTAAATATTAGTATGAAGTTTATCGACCCGAGAAAAAATACTTGTAAGTTTATAGTATGAAAAACTTCATTGTTAATAATTTATAAAATTTAATTCATAATGCATACGCCTATTTAATAAAAAAATGTATTTTAATACAAAGGATAACTTAATAGGATAATCAGTCACCTTTTTATCAGAACCAGATTATTTAATTTCTTTATTATTTGTTCATTGAGCAAAGTGAAAAATTTGTAAAAATCTATCATTTTTATCATTATAGGACACTTGATATAACCTATTCGTTATATCAAGTGCCTTATATTAGAAGACACGCAAATCTATGTGATTAGCGCCATAACTGATATAAAATTAGGCTACAGTGTCCTCACAAAAAAAAAAAAAAAATAGTGGCACGCCATTTTTTGAATCGTCAGGAAATATTCTTAAATTAAGTGTTTTTTATTCATTTCTAATCTACTACTAAAATTATATTACAATTTTCATTTAATGAGCTATTGTACATGAAAGATAATGCATATTATTTTACATACAAAAATTGCAATCTATTGCTTAAAACGTAAATTTACAAATAGAATACGAAAAGTTCCGACATGAGTATATATCTTTGTTGTACGTATATACACAATACATGTTTATATTATATATAATTATATTTTCAATATATTTCAACCCAAACTCAACTCTCTTGCAAACCGGGCCCATGTATGTAGACACTTACATATATAGAGGTGCCGGTTACGGTAACGGTAAATCAAAAAATGTTCGACGCGCCTAAAGAAGTTATCACTTCAAAGGGAGTCGAGATAGACAAACGAACGGTAGGAGTACCTCTGGATGATTGCGTAAGGGCGCCGTTTCCCTTTTTAAGGCCAAAAACATTAAAATCACTGTAAAAGCTCGACGTCAAACGGCATCTAACGGTGCGGCTATAAAGGCGTATTCGCAATCGCTCGCCGCGTTTTACGATCGCAAGTAATGTCTGTATCGGGTTGATGGTGTACACTGCCTTTTTATAATTAATACGCTTGAACCCAAACGTCGTCCATGTTTAATTTCTGAACACGCACCGTGCTTGTGTTACTCTACAAGAAAAAATATTTATCCAATACCCGGTTCATTTGTTGGCACAATTTTTTCCTTTATATTTTTTTTTATGCCAATCACTCTCGAGAGGAGAGTGATTCACTCAAAAGTCACGTAGATCGATCGGCGAAGAAGTTGAAAGTAAAAAAAAGTATAAGTTGAATCACAACCGGGTGAGGCGAGCGCGGCTCTAATTAATAGTGCCATGGCGTAGACACGATTTTGTAGATAAATACGTATTTCGTAGTTTTACGCAAGAATTTTAGAATACGCGATCATGGATAATATTGCGTGCAGGTGAGCAAATAAAACTGGCTACATAAATATGCATGTAAATATCCCATAAATTATTATCGATCTTTATTCAATACATTGTGCGTCGTTCAAACATGTTGTTCAAGTTTCCCTCATTTTCCATCAGCGGTTTCTTTGTCACAACAATAAAATTCAATGTAACGTAAAACATTTTATCGTTGCTTGAAGAAACGATTGTAACGTCGTTAGTGCACTGGTTCGAGTGCACCGGCCGCCGATCGCATTCACCGCGTGACTCACACTGTTTGTTACACAGTAAACCTAACAGTCACCGTGGACTCACACTGACCATAAATAATGCTGTTGATAAAAATAATGTGAGGGTATTCAAATTAATGAGTAAAGGGAGAAATGAAACGTAAAAGGGTTATATGCTATTGTAAACGCTTTACATCCTTTTTCTGCAAATAAACAAGAGCCGTGGTCTTGTAGAACTATGCGTAGGATGGACCTAAATTGTTCATTCCTCTGACAGTTCAAAAATATTGTTCTTATCTCATTTAAACGAATAGATCGATACAATGCGTCTTTTAATATGAATTTTTTTTTTGTGTGGAACAGTATTAAGATCTTTATCATCCTTTAATCCTGCTTTTATCTTGTTTTTGATCCTGAACCAAATATGTATGTATATGTAATACGCATATACAATAAACTGTTATTTAATTTTGATGAGGATTCAACGTGCACCATAAAATAAAAAAATCATCGAATTGCAAACTTTTCTCAAGAAAAAACCGCTCTAATTTTGTCTTTATATTTTTTACAAAAGTGTTAACCTACATTCTGTTTAGGTTTAAGCGTGAGTACGACTTATAGTTCCTTAATTACAAATATTCCATATTTTAGTCACTAAATTTCTGCTATAACTTTAGCCTCTTATGGTTAATTTTCCGTCTTCCCGTAAGTCCTCCCCTTCTCGTAACGGGAAGTTTAGTACCCTAGGAATTGGTGTATTCAAGGACCATGGGAAAAGCAAAGGGGCTCTTTTTTGTCGTAGTATTTACCATGGCATATACATTGCTGCCCACCGGGCGCGTCTCTGGCCGAGGTGGGGCCGAGCAGCAGGTGTATTATGACGGAATGCTGTGGCTTAGCCTCGCTGTAGTCATTGAGTCATTGTCGACGGCTTGTCGGTACTATTGACGGCAAACTGTCTCTACGACGGATGACTCGTTATTGCCAACGACATACGACGATCGTTAATGCGAAGAGCCGTTAACACTTCGAGAAGTACTGCAGCGGGTGCGCGGGATTAGACTTAGGAGACTAATTATTGTCAGAACCTTAAAAATGTGGTCGGCGATGGGGTCTGACGACGGTGAGGAATTCATTAGTCTCGGCGCTACTTGTCCGTTGTCTTCATCACTATGGTTTTTAGAACCGAGCGTTACTTCGTTTATGTAGAGTAGCGAGCAAAATGGACCTCTCGCGGTAAAGGGATATACTTCCTTTTACTGCATTTCGCTTGGATTGGCCGTACATGAATTACATCACATGTTCAGGAGACGTGAGGGAACGAAACAAGTGTAACATTGTGTATCAGGGTGGGGGGACGAGTTTTAGTTTTCGTGACGTCATATTTTTAAATTTGGATTATCAAAATTTTATGCTTTAGTGATCGTAAAAAGCCACGAACCAACACAAGTAATCTCACAAGGGACAACAAGAGGTTGTGGCCAGCACGAAGCTTCGTTTTCCAAGAATTGCAGTTATAAGGAAGTTCTTTGCTTGAAGATGCTCTGTGATTAAATAAAGATGTTGACAAATCGAATGTTCCTATCGTTGTTTAAATCGAAAATGGGGAAGTTGCTTTTTAAAATTTAAAATTTTGTACCTTTAAATTGATTCGTTACGTTTTTTTACATGTTCTAAAACTTTTTATTGTTTATACTGATTTTATGAAAAAGAGAAAGATTTTAACTAAAAATATACCTAATTTTGGAAGTGATGTTTTAATTTGATAATTTCTAGATTCCAAATTATAAAATATGTGGTGTCACACCACAGAAAGGGTTCACATAAATGCGACCATTTGTGACAAGACCGCGGTGCGAGAGTCCAAAAGTCATGAAATTAATATGATGTAATATATGGTTGGCCCTTAATTCTACTTCACTATGTATATAATTATTATCTATCTTATATACTACTTGAGTATTTCTCAAATACTTTAGTAGTATAAGTATTCGAGAAATGCTCAAATACTATACAATGTCTATGAATACAAAATAGCATTTACATATGCTATTTTCTATTCATACAAATAATTTGATTCTTTTGGTCAACTCGCATTCGTGTTAAGTAGATAACGATACTTCCACATATTCCATAATTCTAAAATTTTATATCCACTAAGTTGATAGAAAATGATTCACCGGGAATACCTCAAACAGAATAAATAGAAATCTATTAGAAAAAAAAAATGACCACAAATCAGTTACTTAACTCTCATTGACGCATCGTAACACTGAATGGGAAATATCGTGAAAAATGAGAATGAGTCAAATAGGAAATCCTTATTGGAACTGTTACACCTTTAAAGAAACGGTGATTAATATACCGTAACAGTCACTTGACAGCGTCATTTGTAACGTGTATCTATTTACTTCATACTGTTAATTTTTATTGTATATGTATATGAATCTGTAGAAATATATTATGACCTCTCTTACGTATAAAACAATAGGTATTTCCGGATATACAATGAATTTTTTTCATCTATTATATCGATCCATTTTGTTGTGGATCTCAATGCCAGTCCCGCTCTCAACTTTGATTCCGGTTGACTTTGATACCGGTTGACTTTGATACCGGTTGACTTTGATTCTGTTGATTTTGATTCCGATTGATTTTGACTCCCGGCTGTTTTCAATTTATACAACTACCCAGAAGATTTTCTAAGATCTATTTTGGATATTCGCATATTCCTGCGAATCACTCTTAAAATACTGCAAGACGTTGACAACAAATATCCTCCTTGACATACAAGCAAACTCCGACGTGTAGTGTACTACGATACGTTTCAATTTAGAGTAATGTAAGTGCGATGTATCTCTTAAAGAGAGAATGTATGTTTTGGTAAGAAAGGGAAATAATGGCTCTACGGGATAGAAATAGTGGTAGACGGCGTCGTGATTACTATACATCGACCTACAGTTATGTAGATACATGGTGATTGACGGAATAGGGTGCTATGATAGTTTTTCTCTGATTGCTTTTGATTCGTCACAAAAAACAACGATAAGTATAATCGATTATTATGGTTCTTTGTGTATAGACTTAAAAAAAATCGATGCTATCGACAGTCTTATAGTATCTTCAAACGTACTACATCGATTATCGGTATTTAAAAACTGAGTTTGCTAAAGGACAGAGAACGAAAACACAAAAACAATTCAATTATTACGAGGTGTGGGAGAAGTAGGTGTACCTATAAAATGTTCACTACAGTATTCAAAGATAATGCTATGGTTTTAAATTTATTATGATTATCACTATCATTGTTATGGCGCATACATAAGTCATCTTCGATTTGCAGTTGCAATAGACGGTACTGGACGCCGGTGCATTTATTTCATGAACAAATCGAAAGTTTGTTGTTGTGCCAGGCTTTAACTTCTCCGCTGTTGAGGCATGCATGCCCTTCCAGTCTTTTTACGTCAAATTGAGGGTTTAGTACTTCAAGCTTTCTACTCTAACCTAGTCTGGGTTGGATGTTGCAAACAATCATTGTTACGAAGGCAGTAATAACGTCTAGGATTGACGTGATCTCCAAGAAAGAGTAGTTTAATTTGACTTTAGTTACATTTATCAATTCCTCCCGCGGTCAGGATTCAGTTACTTAGCTTCTGAGCCAAGCTAATTTAAAGCAGGACGAAACTTTAAACAAGGGTGAAGTGACCGATAATTTTTTGATTTGAGTCAAATTGATGCCACTCCCTTCATATTTTGGAGAACACATTGAGATATTTTAACTTAACTTTTAAAAAATTTTAGTTGTTCTGTACAGAATCGGGGAAAGCATATACGTATATAGCGTCTTCGAGCCCACCATATTTCAGTGCCTTATAGATTTTTTTTTAAAAGCCCCTGTAGTTGTTGATAACATTATTATGCGGGTGCCAGAAGTCAGAGATGTCAAATGATGTTAGACTTGTCGTTAGATTCAAGCCGCTCAACAACACCTAACATGACTAAATCCCTTAGAAAAAAACAGGAGTATACAGATAAAATAACAATTACAATGGCGGGCAAGCAGTCAGCCCGTTGTTTTAGGTTTAGAAGGTACTGGGTTCAAACGTCGATAGCAAGCGCATTGACCAAAGAGTTTTAACTTGAATCAAATTACACAACTTGCTCCACGTCCTGGAGAATAAGTCATGCCGTCAATGCGAGACACTTCATAAAATCGTAATCACCGCAAACCACTGTACTGTGAGTGAGTTGTGGAATCGTTAACATACGAGGTCTGCTATTTATGTAACTGGAACTGACCACTTACAGAAAAATATTTAAAAAATAATTACAACATTTGAAAATGGAACTTCATGGCTGTAAAACACAGTTTATTTTACATGTAACTGTTAATTTTTTTGCCATCGTAGGGTCATTTTGCAAATTGCGTGTCTTTGTCACCATGGTATTAACTCATGAAAATTTTCGTGCGATCGTGTGGTTACAGTGTCACTAGAGAATCATGAAACTGTTAATTCAGTGTGGTACCCGACCACTTGTTTGCCAGAAGTCTTTGAAGAAATAAGAAAGAACAACTGACAACGCAGAATCATTTTTTCATCATGACAATGCTGGCTGTCACACGTCGGCCGAAACAACTCGCTTTTGGAAGGTCTAAAGATCGAATTGACGGGTCATCCGCCGTACAGCATCGATTTGGCACCCAGCGATGTATATTTATTCCCAAACGTGAAGAATAAATAACGCGGTCAATGTTTTTCGAGCCGCGAAGTAGCAGTTGATGCGTTCAAAATGCATGTTTTGGTGACACCTCAATCAGAATGGAAAAAGTGCTATAAAAGTCAATTTCAGCGCATACAAAAGTGTATCAATCAACATGACGAATATTTTGAAAAGCAATAAAACCAAATTAAACGATAGATGTCTGTTACTTTTTTGATATTACGGACACATAAATATCAGCCCTCGTGTATAGGAATAAATGGGATCGTCACCAATGGTTTTGTTTTAGGTAACCTAACGCTTTGTATTATATATATTCGCTACGGTATTGACACCTAAAATAAAATCATGAATATTTTGTACGAGTCAGTAATCAGTATTCAATGAGGAGGCGCCACGAGGAAGTTACGTATTGCACAGTTATCTTTTATGAGGGTATTACGCCATTTTATGTTTGGGACCCATCGCTACTGTAAAATGTTGGATGTTGGCGTATTTATTGAAAACTTTCCGTCTATCTTTAGCAATTCAAATTAGTCGAATTAATTTTACGAATTAAATCGATTCTGGTCATTTCAGCTAACTTAAATGTCATTGTCATTCACTTAGTGTTCCTTTTTATTGAATTATTGGGTGATTCACAAAAGGAATATTAGTGTTCCTTTTATTGCCTTATTTGGTGTGAGGAAAATATTAACGAAAGTATTGTATTTGATGTATGTTGTTGGATATATTTATCGCCGACAAGTTTCCCGAAGTATGAGTTAATTATTCAGAGTTGATATTTTATCTTTCTTTTATTTTTCCTGTTTACGATTCCATTTCAGAAGTTAAATGGAAACGGTTTTAGAAAATATAAACGAAATTATAGTGAGTATGAGTGCTATTTTCAACTTATTACAGCTATACATATATCATTCCGTATATCAAAGAAAAAATATAGCTATCAAAAACAAAAATGATTATCAGTTTAATAGTACAATAGTTAAAACAATCAAATTATTCATATGTCATGTTTCCGAAGAAAATAATATAACAATGGCAAATAAAAATATATGAGACTACACATTTTTCTCACGTAAATTTTATAATTAACAGATTATTAAAAAAAAAAACAGTTAAAAAAGTATTAAATCCAATTAAAGCTAATAAAATATTATGATAAGCTTTTTTATTAAAGTTAAATATCTAAATACATGTTTCATATTAGTATATCGTTTCAAAAATAAACTTATTTACTGTATTTATTGCTGAAAATGTTGTATATTAGTATATCGTTTCATAAATAAACTTATTAGCTATATTTATTGCCGAAAATTCAATATTTTATATTCAATTATTTTGTAAATGATAGAGAATGTAATTGATGTTACTCATAATAAAAGAAATTCACCGTAATGGAGTCGTATTGACGCGTTCAGGATTCTACACCAGCGACGCGGCGCCGAGTTTGCTAAATACTAGTCACCCACACTGGATTTTTTCTATGCATTGTAAAGTTGTGATGTGGACTTGCAGATAAGTGCGAATTCGAACGAATGCACGTGTTATACAACTGTTATACAAAAGTGCATGGGGTGCTATAGCGCATACATTTGAAACTTTTGATGGTACCGTTTTAAAACTTCAAGTTTATCGAAGATATGGTATTATATATCTATTGTCCTGTGTAAGTCCTAGATTTCATCTCTTTTGAAAACCATCGCATCGTCTGATCGTTGTAATTTAAATGTACATCTTGGTATGAATAATGCTTGCCATTAACAGAGCAACAATTTCTCTACGTAACTATAACATTCTTTTATAAAAACTCGGCATGCATCTGATTACTGACTGCCTTGTAGAGGTACGATTTGTACTTAGTCCTTGGCTTTTGGGATTTGAAATGGGCTAGCAAGCATGTGAAAGTGATTAATTTATCCTTAGATATGAGAACATTTTTTTCCAGTACAAAACACTCCGCTATGCAAATATTATAGTATTATCGTAGTTTATCTGTCCTATTAGATGTATCTTGTCCTATCCATTTTTAACTCATAACCATCGCTAGGGACTGAACGAAGAGATGACGTAAAGCTGTCGAGGTTGTGAATAAATTTGTTAAAATGAAGTTGAAATAAACAAGATGGTCAACTACATTTCAAAATGTGACAGAAAGTCTTATGGAAGGAATATGAAATAAATTAAGTTTCAGATGTATTTTTTAATTCGAGTTATACATAATATTTTTGGATATTTATTAAAACGTTGCAAACACATCGAAGAGATTATAAAGGACTACATAAGTTGGTGCAACAATTTTACAAACGACTGCGACAACTTTTAGTATCTTAATCTATAGTGTCCTTTACGTTACGCCACGACAAATTCAAAACTAACACTAAATTCATACATTGGAGAACTATATATATATATATATCTAAGTATTTTGTGCTTTGGTTTTTATACGTATAAACGAAAGTTCAAAAACTTAAAGTCTGTAGGGATACGAATTATGTTTAAAAGTTTTCTTCTCAGAGATATCCAACTGATATGTACGACTTCACTAGGATATTAATTATATCCAATTCGTAAAATAACCTACTTATTACAATATATATATATATATATTGTAATATAATTATATTTATAATTAATTAATATCTATAATTAATTATAATTATAATTAATTATAAACTTTTCTCCGTGCTCATCACTCACAGCTCCTAAATTTTCAGAAAAAAATCTTGGTGTAAGTCTAAAAAATTAATCTTGAGTGACATGTTGCAACCTAATTCTTGATAAGCTAATAACAGCTCGCTAACAAACTCTCTGTAGTTGCCACTCTTGTAGTCACCTAAACAATTTGAAACAACTGTCTTAAAAGATATCCATGCTTTTCTATTCCAGATCATTCATTTTCTCTTCAAACTCTGGATCTTTTATTAACTCTCCGATTTAAGGTCCAACGAAAATACTCTCTTTTATCTTCGCATCACTTATTATAGGATTTTTTCTTTTAAATACGAAAATCCGTTTCTATTGCGATACACCGCCTTAACAAAATTTATAATAAGGCCTAATTTAATATGTAATGATGGAAGAAGTACATCAAACGGCTCTACAAGGAGTAAATATTTCACATTTTTTTGTCCAGGGGTTAAAGATGCTCGCTTAGGCCATACTTTTTTTTAAGATAATGGTTTTTTGTCCCGACTATCCCATTCACAGAGAAAGCAGCAGAATTTGGTATAGCCCAGATGAATTCCAATTAATAGGACAACAACTTTCAAATACTCATAGATTTTGAAAGAATATGTAGTATGTTTGATTTTTTCAAGTAACAGTATCATATTTTCATAAGTTTCTTTCAAATTAGCAGCATGGACCAAAGGTACAGAAGGAAGTACATTTCCGTTATGCAGTAAAACGGCTTTTAAGCTAATTTAAGAAGAATCAATGAACAATCACCAATAAGAGGGGTTAAATTCGATTTCCAAATTCTGCATAACCTCATTTATATTATTACAATACACCAAGTCCCCATCTTGAGAGTAGTATGATCTGAAGAGTACGTCACGATATCGAAAGTGGCTTATTTTAGTTTCTCGATGCAACAAATTCCATTATTCAATTCGAGATCCTAAGAGTTCTGACTGCTTTTTTGACAAATTCAAGTCATGAACCAAGTCGTTTAGGTCTTCTTGAGTTATGAAACGTGGCTTGATTGAATTTCTTCAAACTCACAGTCATCGTCGTCATCAACGCTCCGCGCCTGGCTCGAAATGGGAGGCTATTGTGAATCTTGAATCTCAACAGCCGCCAGTGTAACTGGTATAGGCAAATTGCCGCTATAAAGTACTGGGATTTTAGTTCATTGTAAATTAGGGTAACTGACCATGTGTTTTTTCTTGAAATTAATACCTTTTATATCAATAAGACAGAAATAGCAATCCGAAACACGTGACCTCTTGCTTGGGTCCAAATCACAGGTACCGCAAACGGCCTATGACGGCGACGTTTCTTCCAATCAGTTAAATTCTTAACGTAAATTATGCAATAAATATAAGGGGCCCAAGGTTTGTCTTGTGGCTGATGAGCCACAAGACAAACCTTGGACCCCAATACACTGACGATAACACCAAAATACTGACGATAACTCTCCAACACAGGTGTAGTAAAAATTCGTCTTTGTTTTTTGAAAGTTAATTCACCACGAATATAACAAAATGAATTAGGATTGTTATTATATTTTCTCGACATAATTCTCAACAATCACTTGTAAACATAAAATTTAAATTAATACAAAAATAACTAATTTATGGCTGATTATTCGCGACCGTTTACTTGCGTTTATTGGCGTAGTACATATTATGTTTATCAACACATCACTAAAAATCTGAGGCCAATCGAAACAAAACTACTGCAATTTATTAATGTGGGTAGGTGGCTAAAACGGTATTAGCTATCAGAGTTCGAGTGGCATGACTAGTATTGCATGATTAGTGTTTAGATACGTATGATTGACCAGCATCGGAAGAATCGCGACTTTATCTATGAAATTTAAAATGGCCGACTGTTACCGCGTCTTGATGTCGTTTCTGTGCAGCTGAAGTCAATTAAGTGCTCACAATTAATTTACTTAAGATAGACATAGGAAGTAACTTCTCAACCGTGATTAATAATTCATTAGAATGAACGATGTCTATCGAAAAAACAATAAATAAACAACATGATGTAAAGCCAACTTTAGATATAATATATTATAATTATTATTATATCATAATTTATTAATATAACATATATTATTATCATATTAATGAGGATTGTATTATTATATTAATAAATATAATAATACAATCCTCGTTAATGTAATTTAAAGGCTCTCGAAGAAATATTTACTAAGACTTACAACGAAACGATCTAGTGTGTTGCTTTGTAATATATTGTGTATGGTTATACAGTCTACTAATTAATTAAAGCACACACTAACTTACGTTAAAATTACTTTATCGTACTTTCCGTCAAAATTACACCGCATAATGTAATGTATGTATGTTAAAATCGGACATATATTATATATACGATATCCATATATCCAAATATTGTTTGTTTCATGTTTTTTTTTGCTTTTAAATGAAGTTATATATTTCTCTTGAAGAACTTTTAAATATAGATGCGAAAGTATTGTACATTAATGGCGATTTACTCGCTTTTATTTAAATTTAAATACCCATATGGGTATTTAAATAAAAGCGATATCATAACATTTTTCTTTTATTCTTCCCCCTTTTGCTTTTTTGATGCGCAGACGCAGTAATTTAAATATTATACTATATCATATGTTACTCTCACAAGTAAGATTATTTTAAGGACACCTCATAGGTTGAAATACATCAAGCCAAGCCATTCACGAACAACATTACCCCTCTTTTTGGGATAGTCAATTAATTGTGTTTCGGTTAATATTTATTAGTATTCTAATGTACTTTTAACAAATTCCCTGACACTAATATAGAAATATTTTCTATATGCTGGCTAAATCAAGCTCCATTATTACATGTTTTGCGTAGTAATACCCTACTCGTGTTTTACCAAAACAAATAAAAATAGAGCTTTATGCGTCCCAATCCCGTTTTAGGTACGTAGTTGTTAAGCAGGTAAATACCAAATACATTTCCGCCAATATAGACACAAAAAACTAGTATAAATTTCTAGATAGAAGAGGACCAAAATAATTTTTAAATTAATGACACAGAAAAATAATGGGAAACTTCATGAACTTAAAAAAACAAAACGGTAATGGAGCCACAAACTATTCTTCCGAACAAGTATTCAATACGCTTATTTTTTTGAGCGACAATATATACTATGATATTTTATTGTTTCTTTAATTCTTAGAAATTTAAATTTATCGCGTGATTGTTGTCTATAAGCTTTCCAAATTGCAATAATGTGATGAGATAGGTCAGCAGGAGCGTGATGTATTGCTTCACCAGCGACACGCCCACGTCGGCCGCGCGCAGCAGCCGGAAGCGCAGGTCGTGCTGCTCCACGTACGACAAGAATGTGCGGGTCAATTTACGCCCTTCTTTATCTGAAACATGGAAATTGATATACACTTTGAATAATCATATTTTATTCAGACAAATTTGAATACAGAAAATCATAACAATAAAGAATAGCAATACACGCCATCGTGGTTATATTTATATTTTTAAAAATTAGTAGATATTAATTGTCATTAAATATGGTGGTGTTGATTCGTAAAAAAAAAACACCAAATATCGAAACCTAAAAAATTAAGACTTAAACAAAAATGTTCACACTATCATAACCTCCTTTATGACTAACAAAGAAAATGTTTGAAACTATTGATCCCGTGACTGTACATTTAATCAATAAGCAGTTCATAAAACACCTGTAGCTTTATGTAGGTTTCGTAAAATACAGAATAGGCAATACATGAAAAAATCATAATTTCTTTGTTAAAAAGAATAAATGCACCTTTGATATGAAAATAGATATGTAAATGAAGTTCATCGCCCTTCGTTAACTTTGAATTTATCCCGCATTAATTTTTGACGCTCACCGTAACACAATATCGTTTATGTTGGCATTAGAATAAAAGATAGAAAGAAGAGGTTTTGTCTTAATAAAAAACAAGTGCAATTCAACTAAGACATTTAATACAATAAGTGAAGGCATATGAAATAATTGCTTTTAATGTTGTTTCTCTTATTACATAAAAAATCTAGCTATTTTTTATCAATTATTCTTCAACCTAGCATTTTTGAGAGCCAAACGAGCTTGCAAACCACTAGAGCGTAGATATTCATCACAGCCCATGGACACTCACACCCCCAGAAAAGTTACGAGTACGTACACCCGGCCTTTTAGGTTGAAATAGGACATCTGATGGAGGGGGAATAGATTGATGGAGGGGGTCTGGGGTTATGGAGGGAGAAATAGCCACCGGAACTCTCACTGACTGGTCGAAATGCGACAGCGGAAGCTGTTATTTCATGTTCACTTTCTACGATAGTGTCATATCTAATCGGTCGTGCCAGCTCGTTCTTGTGCTACATCCAAGTAGACCACATT
This sequence comes from Eumeta japonica, assembly GCA_005406025.1. NCBI lineage: Eukaryota > Metazoa > Arthropoda > Insecta > Lepidoptera > Psychidae > Eumeta > Eumeta japonica. The sequence goes on from BGZK01000264.1 coordinate 79,929, forward strand.
ATGTCTCTACCGCTCAATAAAATAGAAAGCTTAACATAATTATACTCTTTTCAGAGCACCTCAATTTATTTTTTAACTCGTCAGTCCTCAAAATATAATTTTTGAAAAACATATTATATGTGTAACTATATCATAGGGATTTTAAAAGATGGAACGACATTAGATTTGGTTAGTTGAGCTTCCTCTAGAAGCGCCACAGACTAGTTGATATACAGATGATGGAAAGTGTAGTATCATAGAATGCCCGAATTTATTCTGTATCTCTAAGGATTTTTTAAATTAAAAGGTGCTTATCTTTCGAAGCAAACCCATAAATAAATTAACATAACGTCTCATACATATAAACGTAATAAACAAAGTCTTTAAAAAGCATGTAGGCAAAGGCGACGGTCGGCGTTGCAGAACCCGGCCCCAAAACTAGAAGCTGTTTCCTAACTCTCGATATAATTTTGAAGTCTGCAAATCCAAAAAAATACTCGGGTAATTTAAGTTCTCCGTTCGCTGAAATGTCAGTATTCTCAATCTAAATGACTTGATGCAAGTTATTTACATTCTCAATTTTATAATAAATTAATTATATAACTCTATTAAGTCTTTTTATTATTAGGTCAAATTATAATAATTCATACGTTTTAAATAATTATATATTGTTACGAGTATAGTTAAATTTTAATTGTCAATATTAATTGTTTTAACTTACATAAGACAAATTTAAAAAACATCAAATGTTAGTTAAAAATATCTTGCGTGCAAATCGAACTGAACTCACAGCAAAAAATTATTTTTGGATACAAAACGATTAGATTTTAAAAATCCTTGAACCCCGAATACGACTAAATCTAAGGATTTGAATGGCGCTTGCGTCATTCTCTACATTTTTTTTAATTTCTTAAAGCAGTTGATCAAAAAATCAAAAATTTGTTGCGAAAAGCACTTTTTTAAAGGTTTAATAGATATTCAACCGCACGTACGCACGCACACGCACGCACCCACGTACGCTCGCACGCACGTACGCATGAACGCACGCACCCACGCACGCCTACATACATGCATATATGGAAAGCCTTCTGAAAGTGGACGGTAGAACCTCAAAACGTCACCATCCATTAAAACATAATATTCGAAAATCTCACTGATAACAAAAACCTCTTGAATTTTATGAAAGTTTTCAAATTTTTAACGGGAAATCAAAGTGACAAAATTAAGACCTTGTACCGTAGACGCAGTCACATGAATTATTTATGATTCAGGTCAATATTCAGGACAAATGAATAAAATGTCAACTTGATTAGTACTCAACGCCTCACGAAAAGTACCATTAGTACATGCTTGAATTTTGAAATATTTCCTCATAGTCCTAAAGAAGTAAACCAAGGAAAGTAACACGAAGTATATCTCAAGTATCAATACCATTGCTGTTTTAATTATACCTTAACACGTTACTATTTACTCTTAATACAAAAGAAAAATTAAATATATGGTATTTTCGATAAAAGATATCAATGTGTTCAAGTTAAGATAACACTGGCAGTTAATAAATTATATACGTCACCGCTCCTTTCAATAAAGATGAGAAAGATGGAAAGATGACTTACAACTTGATGAGAAACTTACGAAGAAATGTCGTAGAGGACACTTGCAATTGAAATTATCCTCATTAACTGGAGACTGAACTGGAGTTCCCTAATTGAAGTTCGATTGACGATATATAAATGAACTCAATAATAACGTCTCGATTGGAACTTACTCAACGTCAAGTTACGAACTGTACAAATTATTATTTTTATTATGTATTTACTTTAGACCTGGTTATATACTGTTACTGATTTAAGAAACAACGAAACGAGCGAAGAATTAATTTTAGATTTAAGAAACAACGAGCGCGAAACAAGGTTCTTAGCACTGCCTCTTTATTTTGTGTGCACAAAATTTGTTGGTAAAATTATCAAGATTGAATTTTAAGTTTTAAGGGCCTAGCTGAAAATCAGCGCTGTGGCTCAAGCTGCATCATTTAGCTGAGCTGGTCAAGGTTTCGGCCTTTTGTTATTTATTTATTTTTTTGATTTGTAAATGTACGTCTAATGCTAAGTTCGTTTTAAGATGTTGTACATGTCTTCTTTTTTGTTTGTTTGATGGCGGAATAAAGGATTATTATTATTTACAAGGAGCGCGTCTGTTCCTTGCTTCGTGTTACTGACGTATGGAAATCGAATGTCAACGAAATAGACGAATTCACTAAGAGGTGAAACCAAAATTTTCGAGGCCTTACTCAAATGCAATTATCTATTAAACACAAAATAAAATAAAGAAAAAAAATTATAACTAGTACATTAAAAAATTATATTAAATAGATTCATAATCTTCTTTTGATTTTAGACAATATTTATTTTAAAGGTGGTGTGTGTGATATACAAGAAATTAAACAATGGATCTACTTAATAAAAGAAATTAAAGTTAAAACAAATAAAACAAAAGTTGAATAAAACGTCGACTGTTTATTTACCCATATCAGTAGAGCTCAAGTGTTCCGTGAGAGCAACCTTCATTTTCTTTACGCTCCTGTTGATCTTATCACAAACAAGATATGGCATTGCTTGGAAATATAAGTTAACCATTTGAATACAAACAGCGCTTACGCAATTGACCCACGAGTATTCCTTAAAAAAAAGTTCAAACAAATATGCATATCCATTTAGAACAATATATGAACGTATGTGTATGTTATACAAAATAACTATTAAATTAATGGAGCTATTCAAAATTAATTCTAAATACGCTTTCATTTTTAATTGTACTTACAGATCCTTGAATGATAACTTTGACGATGTTGTACCAAGATATCAGATCAGGTACAAAATAAAAAACGATCATAGTCAGCATCTGAAAATGTAATTGTAGAAATTACATTTTTTAGTATTAAGAGCCAGATTTTAACACGATTCCTAACTTTTAACAATGAAACTGGCTTCAATTCCATACCGATATTGATTCAATATGCAAACCCGAATCCGATCCTTCATCCATTCCCGTTGCCGGTAAGGTAGCTGATGAAAAACCTTATGTGTTTATAAAATGAGTTTTTGTATTATTCATAAGTATTCCCAAAATTCCTGGAAAGAGCTATGAGTACTACTTTTTCATTTAAGTGTTATATGTACGTCATTTTTTATTGTCGATATTAATATTTACAAAAATAAAAGTTTAAAAAATAAAACCCGACCACTACAAATGCTTAAATAATACGGCTATGAAAAGTTAGTTCACGGAGCTGTCGGACCACGTCCCTCTTTCTTACAGACGACGTTTTTTATCATTATATGGTTTATAGGGTAGTTACGAAAACTAAAAAAATAAATATAGTTTAAAAAAACTAAAAAACACGCTTTTAAAGGACATTAAACTAAAAAGTGAAAAATAATCCTTAATATGAACTCAAAAAAATAATGAACAATGACGAAAAATAATAGTATTATTGAAGAAAAAGCGTGGGGTGTTTTGTGCCACATTTTTCGTACATAGAGCAACCCATGGTACATTTCCATTTCCTATGGGAGATGAAAATGTACCATCTTTCATATAAAGAGGTGGAAATCTTAATAAAAATTTGACACGTTTAATCGTATCATAACTTGTTTAATGTCTCACTTATACGGGCTATTGAGCTACAAAATCCCATTTGTAGAGGTAAACATCGAAAGAATCAAAGAAATCATATTTCATTTATCAAGTTTAAAAATTTCCCAGTAACAGTTCAGAGCAAAAGTGTTGGGACCTCATTGCACCTAATAATCAATAACAGAGGTTTCTGGCATATTCCGGGCCCACGTATCCAGGTTTTACTGTATTTTTCATCCGCGTGAAAATGTAAAAATTTCGATCTGAAAATTATTCGGTGAAGATTTGTCAGTCCAAGTGACAGTCTTAGAAGAATTAGCAGCGGGACGGGATTGTATGTGTTATATAAAACCAGTTATCAAAGCAAATAAACAATTAAGCGTCTAAATTGCTTTTTAAAAGGAACCCAAATCTTGTGAGACAAGAAGTAAAACTCACCTGCCATTTAACTGCACTTTGTACTAGGTCGGACGCCTTCACCAATAACTTGAAGAAGCATTTTATGAGTTTTATACCGACCTTATAATTCGCATTTGAAACATCAGTACTATTATCTTTGTTGTATTTGCTTAAATTTTCGAGCAAATCGACCAGTAAATCTAAACTATACAAAAATAACTTCAATAGACGAGAGAGCAGTACACATTCAACTAAATGTACCAATTGAGATGGCAGCAGCTGCAACACCATGTCCTTAAGTGTAACTTTCGACATAATCCAGGGCAAGATGAACAGAAAAGCATAAAAGCCAAAACAAACAAACATGAAAGCTTTGGTTACGTCACACTTGTTGTATTGCGTCTGTTTAAAAAGACGAAACTGCCTATTGAAAGTGTTAAGGGCAATTAAATAATTTCTCAAATTCTTCTTACTTACTAGAGCCAATATACAAAAGATATAAAAAGGTGTTAGTGTGGACAAAGTAATTACTATATGACCAACTTTGTCACTTGGGTACAGAACCGTCAGTAAAATTATACCGATATGAAGAAGGATCGCGAAAAACCTAATGCAATTTTTGATAGTCATATTAAGATTTTTATGTAAATCAAGCCTGTCGACACCCAACAAGGCTTCGATTATAAAGTATAACTTTAGGTCGCTGTCGATTTTAAACAAATAGTTTGCACCTATAAAATTGTTTATCAAACAAAATGGTGGTGGACTCATGACTGCGATCGGGAAAGCTAAACGCACTGCGATAACGTCAACTCGAATCGGCTAGAGAAACAACAATGTTCTTGAAATAAGGCTTCATTATTTTAACTACAACGAATAGCGCAAGCTATCAATCATGAGCAGACGTTAGTTACAAGACCAAAATATAACATAACAAAAACTCCAATTCATCAAGTCGCCTGAAGTGCATACTCAATGTCAAAAATATATTAATTTGTTTGCGTTTCTAATTTTATGAAAGAACTCAAGGCCGATCCATTCGGCCCTCAGCATTGTCCGTTTTTGCGGCCTGTCGCATGCCAACAAAAATCCTATTTTTATTTGAACATTTTACAAATATGACCAAAAAAATTGTATAAATATAAAAAGTACTGTTTTATAAATCTTATAATTTTCATTTTGTTGAAGTAATCGTAATACATACTTAACCGCCAATTATTTTAGTTGGTTCCCAAAATAATGTTTTAATGTGACCATTTTTCAGTTTAGTTTGAAATGTCTCTCCGAGTTTTAGATATAGTTATAATGATTTTGAAAATAATTTAATATAATACCTAGAGAAATTCCGTTTCTTGCCAAAAAGAAAAAACACAAACTTAAAAAATATTTTAAATGCGATATGACAATCGACGTATGATCAATATAAAGTCAATCAAAAATACATTAAACACAATGAGACACATTGAAGAACATTCATTAAAGGTAAATTTTTATTTTCTTTGTGAGGCTCATACTTTGAATCGAGTTCAAAATGTAAAAAGAATCTTTTAATGGAAATAAATCATTATACTATTTTAATAAAATTATGATATGGACGACGTTCAGAAATTGTCAATACGTGTAAATTGTCAGTTTAAGGAGGAAAAATGAGTAAACACTGATATTTATTTTGATATCTTATTACAAAATACATAAATACGTGGCTCTTTTTGGCATTGCATTGAGTTAGAATTAAAGTTATATAGTTTTTTAAATATTTTTCCAATCGATTAACGATTTTTCAAAAGGGTCCTATGTAGGTCAGTGGGCCCATACTAAATTGAGCGTCCTGGTTTATATTTTTTACATGAAAACAAATTATTAAAAACATTAAGACTTTGCAATATGTAAATTAAAATCCCCTTTCTGACTTGAGGAATTAAATTATAATGACAGAAAAAATACGAGAGATGAATATTTTAAAGAATGAACATTTTTAACATTTTAAACTGAATGGTGCAATAACAATTATGTCTATGTGGTCTTTGCTTTCCCTTTAGGATAATAGACGAGAACTTATGTCGTATAAAAACTTTGATGTAGACCATGGGCATTACATGGACAACGATGTCATAAGCAAGGTCACCCATACCTTAAATTGTCCACTCCTAATGAGGTCGATAAAAAGAACATTAGCGTGAGACTTGTTACAAGTCAATGCCAAAACACATCAATGTGACGTGTGCTGACCGGTATTAATGGTTTTTTTTTCGATATAAAATTAAATGGCGTTCCTTTGGTGATTAACGTATGATTAATGGGAAAATATTCATCGACAAGGACAAAGACATGACTTACATAATTTAGAAAATTGGTACAAACTTAAACGTAATAATAAACAAATTTCTATTATGTAAACAGTCGTATTCATTTAATTTAAAATATCGTTGTTAAATATTTTGTTGTATGAAGATTTTCAAATAATATCGGATCTATAGCTGGTCCAATGACCAAAGACAAAGCAGCATTTTTACTAGACATGCGTCTGAATTCAAGATTCTCAGCTCTAATGTTCGTAGAAAATCGATACCACTTTCTTGATTGTCTGTGGATTTCGATTCGCAAGTTCGAAGATTAACCGATACTGAGATTGTAAACTTCTTGTCTGAGACTTATATTCATAATTACCTTTTTATTCTGGTCTTGGTTAAGGTTTACAATATAACATTTACAGCTATACTCGAAAACCATTAGGTTTACACACAAACCAAATGCAAGGAATATGTAAAGTTTTGGTTTGTTTATGTGATACACGCACACACGTACACACTTACACGTACACACACGCGCACTAATAAATAAAATCAGAAATTTAAAAAAATGAAATAACTGAACAAAATTCAGAAACGTTTTGATATGCTGTATATTAATAGTGATGACCCGCCGCGTTTTGCGCATGCAAAGGAATGAGTTTCGGTGCTAACATTCTATCAATGCTATACTTTATGGGAGGTGCGGTTTCACGGTTTATACTTATGCAAGGGAACTCGGAGATTTGGACATGTATCACGTTTATTTCACGAGGACGAAATCTAAGGCAAAGGCAATAAATTTATATGGAATTCGAATAGCGCGCCCGCGCCTTAATCTGCACAACCGTGTTCGGCGGATAAAGTGTCAGCGACCGGCGACAGCTAAGCACCCATGCTATACTCAGTAAAACGCACAGGCGGACCGCGAGAGAGCCTAGGTGCCAGTACTGAAAGCTGGTTTGCTATATAATATATATATATGTGTTGTAATAACTGAGTTATATAGGTTAGATGTGAAGGATTCGACCTCCGTGCTGAGAGCCAACGAGATTTTAATTTTGACATCAGAGACCGTTAGTTAGGATGGAAAGAACATAAAGGGATAGATTTAGAAAAAAAGAGTTAATCGGAGCTCCGGCCTGGGTACGTGGACGTCTTAGCGATAAAAGCGAGAGCATTGAATGACAGCAATATAATAGTGAATCTATACAGAAGACGTGAACAGATAATTGAGAAACTGGTCGAATGAACAGAGTCTCGTCGCTGCTGATTTTTTATTCACGATCCCGAGTACTGAAAAATGACCAGGGGTCGGTTACATCTGGGTTACAATACACATACACATACGCACGCACGCACGCAGCCACACACAATATATGTTACCCTGCTTCTAATTTGGCCTAAAATTTTTATTCATTAAATTTTAGACACGTCATCCTTTTCTTATGTTTTAAGACATAAAAAAGGCCACAAATAAATTTAAAAGTGATACGTCAAACAAACTCTACCTCAAAAAAATAGTTGCTCTATGCCAATAATGTAGATTTATTTGTACTAGGCTATTTTTTCTTAAAATTTTCCACTGCCAAAAGGAAAAATTGATTTTTTTCTTCGCTTGTAGTAACGGATTTGTTATATTCTTCGATTAGTGCTATTACTCTGCAATATCATTTACTATTATTGAGCGTATAATTTTTTGGTAAGTAGTATCTTCGTCGTCTTCCCGACGAGGAGCCTCTTTTTTAAAAAGGATTCAAAAAAATTATACATGTCTATAGTATTTGAGGATGTCTTTCGATTTCCTTAGGATATTATAATCAGATCCTGACTTGATGACTATGGAACAGCCTCAAGAATTACTCTTTTAAAAAAAATTGTTTATGAAATTTATGAAGTTTTCGCTGAACATCATAAAAAATACAGAAGAACATAGAACCTCCTACTTTTTTTGAAGTCGACGAGTTTCAGTAATATGGTTTACATCTAAGTTAATGCACTTGGACTGTGATCTGAACCTTTTTTATTTAATGTGGTTACCATGTTTTGTTTTGTTTCAAAGGAATTTATACTGTCGAAGTTCTTAAACATTTTAAAAATCATAAGTTGTTTCTTTATGCATAACTTGCAGAAGCTTTAAAACAGCATCTGACATAAAATACGTTAATATATGAAAAAAATCCATTCGGCAGCAGGAAAGGGAAGTAGATTTCATTTAATTTTCAATATATCTTTTTATTTGTTAGTTATTTGAAGGATAAGCAGAAGAAATATGTAATTTTCGGATTTGTAAAATTTTAAAACGCTGTAATTTCTAAACTAGTTGACTCATTTGGCTCAAATTTTAACCCAACCTTTGTAATCGTCAATCTAAAGAATAATAGATGCTATCGTGCTGACAAGCCCCGTATTATATCGTATATATAAAAAAATACATATATACTTATGTTTTTTTCCGTATGTATTTTCTGACTTAGCTCGTCGAGTTAAGTTAGAAAACAGTAAAATTTTTCAAAAATTTCGTCATGAGGACAAATACAATAGCTAGATTTTTATAAAATTCTACTAATTATACTAATTTCAGTAATAGCTTAGAATTCTTGTTTTTTCAATTCAAATTGGTTTTTAAACACGCAAAGCTTTGTTCAGGCAATAAAATGTTTTCGCCATTCATCGGGCGTTATGTTGACCTGCTGGAGCCCTGCATGGGATTTTTCGTTTAGGTGTACCTCCAAAAAATACTATTGTATGAACAACTTCTCATAGTCATCTCGTGGTTGATGATCATTGAGCCGTTTCTCAGGGAATAAAATCGCTCTACCTTTCATATTTTTTACCCATTTCAAAACCTCTGGGTCCGCAGACACTGTGCTCAATTTGTTTTGATCAACACTATGCCAAGCACTTTTAAAGACGACGTTTGAAGATCAATATTTCTGGCCACCTGATGCACCTAGTGCTTGAATTACGGCTGCTTCTAGTATTACCTTCATAATATATATGATGTGAACGTGTGTGTATATATCTATCAGAGCGCATGTGGTAGGTTCGATAGGTTTTGCGGAGAGACGCGACACGAGGCACACGCTGCGAATGAGGAGTGGAGATGGGTAAAGGACGTGACGTATTGTGCGACAGGGTTGTGTATTTAGTCTGAATAATTATATTTAAATATTATGCGTTTCAGTTGCAGGTTATTATTTTATTTATTTTTTCATACTTTGACTTGCGGCAGCGACCCCTTAAACTCATTTAGAAAAAAAAGTTGGCCATGAGTATGTCGAACACGCTCATTATAGGGTTCTGAAGACATTATTACAAAGAAGTGCGCTACAGATGAAAAAACTAAGTTGTTACATTTTTTTCCATGTTTCCCGCACAGAATAGTTATGGGCATTTAGAGTCGCACATAACTAAAAAAAGAAGTAGGTATGTCGACTATTACTATTTAATTACAAAAAAAAACAGCAAAATAGCTTATCTTCATGGCACTTATGACCTTTTGTTGTGAAGTGCAGTTTTTCGGCAATAACACCCAAACGTTGTATTCGAGCATGTTCAAAATAATTTTCATTAAAAGTATTTATTAATCGTTACCTTCTTTATTTTTTCATATTTTTGAACATACGGTTTAGAAAATAGAAAGAGAGGACAAAATTTCTGAAACTTTCGGAACGATTATTTCAGAAATTATTCATGTAATTAAAAAAAAGTGATTAAAAACTTAATTTTTATTTTAAAGGACTGTCGAAATAGGTGCCACATGTCGATGTTCGCTGAAAAAAATTTTTTTCAGTTTCTGTTACATGTATGGAGTGCTCTCCCTAGAAATATTTATTTTCATATTTAACTACCAAACTAACTAGCAGCCAAATTAAGTTGCGGTTTATACGAGACATCCAAGAAATTATAAGGGTTCCATTTTTGCCATTTTGGCTCGGAACCCTTTCGAAAGTCAAAAAATATGAAACACCTTAACATCTATGTAAATTAAAAAAAGTACATAGCAGAAGTCAATCATGATTATTTTTCCAAGTAGTCAACACATTGAGATAAGATTAATTAATACTTTAGTTTACATAGAATCAAATTCATATACATTTTATTTTGATACTGTAAAGTGGACTTTTGGAGAGGGAGGTAAAGATAACACACTAATAGAAACATAAATAAATTAAAAAAAAACATGTAACATACATAGTTTAAAAATGTAGCAAATTAGGTATTTTCCTTTCACAGTAAATCGCATGTATTATTAGACGATCGATAACTGTCTCGAGATAAAAAAGCTTGAGTGGAACACGCTTATGGTTTGTCGTACATTATAATCCCACTGGTCACATAAAACCTGGTCACTGGTCATATAAAACGTATTTTGACGTAATGAATTCTTCATTTGCAAAACATATTTAGATAGAGTTTGTTGTTCAATCCCCTTATCTATCTGACAACTTAAAGCTTCTCAGACGTCGTCTAACGAGGCGGTCGTTTGGGATAGACACAACAGAAATATCTACCGACAGTTAAAATGACAGCAAATTCTTTAAAAATGAAATGAGTTAACTTTATTATGCAATTCGCTGTTGTTACTACTTATTATTAATCATGAATCTGAACTTGATATTTTATAGAAATATTGTCAAAATTATAATCCCTTATAAGCGTATGTTTTCCTTGGACACTCGCTAGAAAGTTCAATAGAGCTTTGATATAGATTATATGTGTTTGCAGATTTTAAGTATTCATTTTTAAACATTATTATGCAACATTGTTAATATTATTGTTATTCTGGTTAATCTCTGTTTTGGATAGCTATATAAATATTGCAAATTATGACTTGTTACAATCCTACATCCTTTACGATTCACTGATATTCAAAAAGCCTTTGATATAAGCTCGTCTGTTTTGGGTTCTTCAAATATGACCCTTATTTATATGCTACCAATTTTCCTATGGCGCTTTTTGCCAGCTCTTCGTTTCATCCTACAGATTCTTTTGTCAAAATACTTTAATTCACCGTTTTTGGATGGAGAACGACTTTAATATACACTTTTCCACTCTAATGATTACATCTTAGCTTAAACCACAACATTGGGCTATATTGATATTCCTAAATCTGTGTTTAAATGGCAATCCACGTTTTTACTCAGGAAGTTTGTCTCTATATTGTATGAATGTTATATTATTGACTGTACCATAGACAAAAAGCATTCCAACCTCATGAAATATTGAGTCGACAACATTGCGTTTAAGACTTGTTACGTTGTTAATTCAAACTTTCATGATTTGGAGCTCTCATTTGGTCTTAGATTTGCTCAATTTTCTACACCATACGGAAATTTTGCAACTAAAATTCAGCATGGACAGTTAAATATTTTTGGTGTTCATAAGGTGCAAGGTGTATAAGGTCACTTTGTGTTCTTTTTTCTCAGGTTTAGTTAGTTGGTCGTCTTTAAAAACGTCATTTGTGATTACTGTCCATAGTTAAAAAACAACCCTAATCCACAAATTCTTTATCTCTATTACATCACAACACAACATTACATTAATTATTTCCGACACCATAATTTAAATCACCGACTACCTGCAGATATTACTTAATCATTGATATGCATGAGATAATCAATGATTAAGTGACCCATACTCAGTCCATATTCATTCATTAATTTATACTATATAGATAATTGTAGACGTGTAGATTGAACTATTGTAATGACAATGCATATTCCTTTTTAACCACTCCAACCAAGACATGTACAATTAGGTAGACAATAGAGTTCCTATACAAAGTCTGTATATAGTTATCAATCCGAAACCTCTTAATATAGTAGACAATATTTTATCATATATTATTTCTCATCAACCGTTAAGATGACAACAAAAAAAATACTATCTAACACGAGACTTGCGTTTCAAACAGGGTGTAGTACTGCACCAGTCGTGAGATGCCATACCGCCTTTGAAGCATTTAGTGAAGAGTTGCTATAGTGGACTTCTAGGCAACCTCGACGATTGCAATCTCTGACGGAACTAAATCATATCACCACAACATAAAGTGTATAGGTTTCGTAGTTAAATTATATTACTCGAGAGTATTATTTTATAGCCATTGTAGTTTAATTCTTCCTTTTCTTTTTTTTTCACATCATTATTTTTTGCACTATTATGTTGCGGTATCTGCAACCACGCAATAAACTTCACAAAACGGGCGACGGACCACCGACTAAGCGACGCAACCACCCGACATTTCAAACATTTTACCTGACATGGCATAGCGAATGCTGCGGTGCGGTCGTACGACATATTTATTACGTATTATTATTGATATCGAGTGGCCAGTCGCCGGTTCGTCAGACCGCATCGTGCATCGTGTCGGGTGTCGTGCCGCGACTGTCTACGGATATTGACACTATTTTAATATGTATTGAAACAACGTCGATATCCATAGAAGTAGTCGCTCTGAATACGCGGACGCCAAGAAATCTGCCTGCGCTGTTTTGTTTAATGACAGTACAGTACGCGAACTAAATGAAAGTTTAGCCTCCATCAAGTTACTAAAATTATATAAACGTCTGTGGTGTCTGTGGAGTACGTCTGAGCCCAACTGTGTGAAAAGCAACCCACCGAAAGGGGTATTTCATTTTGTAGTAAATAGTTTCCCCGATTCAAACAAACTATTTGACAAATATGACTATCCATTCTCAAATAATATTGTGACAACTCTTGCGTTTAGTCTGTTCTTTTGGGAACAACCAGTTTTTCACTCAATGCTTCTTTTTTCTACTTCACGCCCGAGGTAAGGCATGGTGCAAAAACAAGCACTACGCCGAACAAGTTGCTAGTTTGGTGGCACGTTTGCATTGAAATGATACAGATAACTGACACAGTTGTTACCTAAATGTGTGTGCAAAGCAGCCGTTCTGAGAGAGGTCGTGTTGCGCTGCCACATCGCAGCCAGTGGCAGGTTTAAGCTATACATACAACATTGTATACGGTCTTGTAAGGCTTACCTCACCTTTCGTAACAATAGCTTTATACGGATCGAAAACATAGCGGATGCCTTTGCGGACATTAAATCTGTAGAGGTATTCGCAATCATTGCATGTGTAATAGAAAACTATAGCTGCTAATGACTATCTAATGATGAGATGGGACAGGAATGAGCACTGCTATGTAATTTTAGAAAATAAAAGTTCATTAAAAATGTAAACAACTATATTTACACATTTTTATACATATTAAGTGAGTTTTCGATAACTCCAATTCTTTCCCAAGACCCTTTCTTTTGAGATGGTGCTCTGGTGACCCGGCGGTCCAGAGTGTCGGCTCCAAATCGGGAAATACTAATTTCGATTCCTACAACGGGCGAATTGATCAATACGATACTATCATAAGTGAAATGAAACTTCTCGCTCCGTAGAATAGAGAACATGTTAAGACGTCGGGACGCTGTCATTGTATTTAGTGATGACGCTCGTGTGGCAACCTCCGCCTGGGCTCATGTGAAGTGTCTAATGCTTAAGCTCCGCAAACTGAAACCAAAAGATTATGGAACGGTATGATTCAGAAGTGGGGCGATTAAAAATCTTAACACACGAGACAGAGGATGCGTCATATTTTTGCCCGTTTTATGGAATCAAATGCACACGCATTTCACGAATATTTTCTTTCTTAATTAAACGAAACGATTGTATTGTGTCGTACAAACGTAATCCTTATATTATGTATAAATTACAACTTTGTTTTATCGACTTCTTCTATTAATATCATTTAATAAATTGAATAAATGCATTTATTTATTCACGGGCGACGATAGCTGAAGCCGATTCCGAGAAACCGTTACTTAACAGCGATAAGAGCGATTGAAATCTAAAATTTGAATTTCGGATAAATAGCTAAGTTAATATATTCAATTCGTTTATCCAATTGAGCTTACTGTCGATTTGTTTAAAGTGTGAAGAAAGATACAAAAGAAAAAGGTTGACTCGGATTCTAAAAATGGATTACGATAAAAACAATGGTATTTCAAAATCGCTTCTGTTTGTTTTTCCTTAGTCTTTGAAAACTTTTATCAATATATCCTTATTTTTCATTTTTTTCTTCATTTAAATTTTTCTTTTCTTTATTTGTATTACGTTTACATGGACGTTTAAAACACATTCGTTATCAGCCAAAGTGCCACGTTTACTCGATGACTAATGGCTAATTTGTTATGACGTTTGTATCAAAATATATCATATTTTTCAGTAAATCCATATACTTAGTAACGTTTAAGTTAAAACCGATATTCGAATTCCATTTTTCAGAAAAAAATATATATATATATATATATATTGATATATACATATCGTTTTAGAAAAACTGACGCATTTTCCACCAATTCTCAGGAAAGTAATTAGAGAAAAACGATTTTAAACGTGTATAATTAGTGTGTATGTGTACTTTTTTTACATTTTTCAGATCACATCTAATCGTAATTCTTGGTGCGCATCATAATTTTACACCTTGTATTGAAACATCTACGTATCTACGTATGATGCTTACTGATTAAGAAGTCATCATTGCTATTGGGCCTTACATATTTCTTGCGCATTACATATATATATAATTTTTTGTTTCGTATTCCTTATTTTTTAGATATTCCTTATAGTTCAAAGAAGTACCACGTCAATAGCACGTAAATTGAAATTTTTAGAGGTTTTTAATCAGTAAAACTTTAACAGATAAATTGAAACAAAATATAAATAAATGAATTCAAATACATGAATATTTTTTTGTTTCAAGTCAAATCAAGTCGACATTTTTATTATAAAATAAAATAAAAGTTCATCAAAAGAGTAAACGCCCAACGTGGGGCTCGAACCCACGACCCTGAGATTAAGAGTCTCATGCTCTACCGACTGAGCTAGCCGGGCTGTGCTTGCGACATCTAAATTAGCAGTTACTAATATATACAATCACAATTTTATAAATATATAATATTAAATTTATTGTATTGAAGACGATCTTCCAATTTAAACATAAATGTTTAAAAATTCTTTAAATTTATTTAGATGAAATAGCATACAGTTGCATTTTTTTTATAAATACCGAAAATGTTACTATAATATTCGACACGAAAATTTGAAATTATATTGTGTATAATGAATAATAATAATAAGGGTTAACATCGCCCCTCTATTCTGAAATAACAATAAGGAATAGCGTGTCCCTAGAATGAAATTATAAAACAATTATTGATGAAATAAATACAAAATGCTATAAAATGAATTTATTTTTCGAATTACCCAAAGATAAAAAAAAAAGTTATCTCACTATCGATGTCCTGATTTATTACTTTAGATAGTTACACTATATTATTTGATAAATACTTTTTTCTTTTTTTCCGCATGCTCAATTTTCCTACATCATGGAGAAAATTCCAGAATATGGAGAAATACGTTTACATAATAACAATAGCAATATAAAATCACGACTAGTTTCTAAAAGGGTAGGCAGAAGCTACAAATTTTCACATGGCAAGATTTTTGCATATCTCTCTTACTTCGCTGATATCCATCGATCTCTTCATGCGAGCTCGTCGATTTCGGATGCTTAAAATTTGACCCCTTTTTAATATGTCACCAATTCGTTTTACATAGGGTTTACTAGGGCGATCCGAACCGATCTTTCCAATTTTTGAATGAGCTGCAAAATATCCTTGAATATGAACGTTGTTACAATAGTTTTCCAGTTAAACACTCAATTAAAAAATCAAATCCCTAATTTTAACTCCGAAAATGAACTCCATAATATTTAATTTACAGATCGCAATGAAATGCAGTTTAACTGAGAGGTTGAATATGATTCTGCATGTAAGAGCATCATTTTTTTCAGGATTTCCAAATAAAAATCCACTCCTAATTTTATCCGTTCTAAGAATCATTTTTCCAAGCATTTAAATAGAGCCTGATTCGGAATATAAATACGGTTTTTATGTCCATACTTTAAACCTTACAGAGTTCCCTTAACAAATCCACTTTCGTTTTATCTTTTTAAGCGCTTCTCCAACGATCTGCCTTTAAATTCGCTTTTAGCAAGAGTCACTTTTACAGGTTAGCTCTAAAGTAAAAATTGATTTTACAAGTGATTTTCTATTAAAAGTGGATTCAAGAATAAGTAATGGGAGAGTTTATATTTCAAAAACACCGAAATCTATTGTTCTGTTTAAACTGAAGCATAGATCTTAATTTTTATGGTCATGGTTAAAGATTACGAAACTCTCAAAAAAAGTATTACCAATTGGATACTCACATCACATTCTATAATATTGTCTAAATTTCATGGAGTTTCGGCAGTTTCAGTTGGAACACGACTATAAGAACTTTCTGCGCTAAATTTTCTAAATCAGATTCGGCGTTTTAACGATTTAAATTTCGTTATTTTCCTATACTCTTAGAATCTTGATTTCTGAGATTCCACATACAATCTGTGTAGTTTTCAAGTCGTTAACAGTTACTTAGTTCTCTAACAGACGGCGGACATGCATTTTTTTGTCAATGTTAGATCCGGTTCATCCATCTAACAGGTAATATTTAACAATCATTTATAAGAATTTAAATTTAAATAAATATCCTATACGTGTGGTCGGAGCCACGTACGACCGTCGATGTGTGGCAAACTTACGTCCATAATTCAGCTCTCATAATTCCAATCCTTAGTTCAGCTCTCGGCCTAGGTCCGCCGATAAGCGCAGTAATGCACATCCCCGTGATTTACAAGCGCGAGTTCTCAAGTTTATCGCACGGCGCATCGAGTCTCCGGCGGCTCTTAAGACTTTGATAAGCTGCGTGCGCGACTTATGGGCGCCGCGCGGCCGTAAATTAATCACGATAAGACAATTCAAGTAACTAAAAAAACGCTCAAACCCTTATCTCACCTGTTCTAACCACTGAAATGTTTATATTTTAATATTCAAATATGCTAACCTTTGGCGATGACTTCGTCCGCGAGGACAGGACAAAGTTGTTCACCTTCTACAGCGACCCCATTCGCAGGAGTATGCGATATATTAGAGTAACCCCATGTACGTGTTATGTATGTACTGGTTTGCTTTGCATTAATTTGAAAGTCATTCAATCAATATTCACTTTGTTGCAATGTAGGAAAGTGCGTTACCCAATTTCATCGGTTTTTGTACCAATAAAATTGTTTTAATTTCTGGAGTATCACTGATTGTGCGACAGTAATCAAAATTGAAGACGGAGACGGCGGTCGCTAGCCATGTACATTATTAAAAAAAAAAAAAAGCAAAAACAATGACACTTACCGAGAGTGATATTGTTGTATTGATATCAACCAATTTAAAATAAAAAAAAAATGAATATTTAGTACCATTATATAAAGATTCAGAATGACTCACTTTGGTTCTCCGATTTTCATATAAACATACTTTTAGATCAATATTATATAAGGATAAGGCTCATCTTCATAAATCTTTCATTATATTTTTTCTCTATTAGTATTTTTAATTATTATGTTATAAATATCCTGTTGCAAAATAATGAAATGTTTGAACTACTATAGTAACAACAATTCAATATCTTTCCAAATGGAAAACTCAAATAATCTAGAAAATATGTATCTAATTCTTTAGATAGTAAAAAATCAAATACTCTAATTACTGACAAGTTCACGAATTGCAAACATCTTAAAAAATTAAAATGTAAATGCTGGTAATGACAAGTTGTGTTTTTATATAAAATAAAAATCATTGGACCATTTAAAACTTTATTCTCACAAAACATGTGCTTCACACAGTTGACAAACGAAGAATAGTAGTAAACAATAAGTCAATATGTTAATTTTTAATTTCTAAATTTTAGTATAAGAGGTAAGGTTTCTTAAAATTAAAATAATTACCTTTGTTAAAACTCTATTCATCAACTAAAAGAAGTGAATTCCTTTGTAAATGTAAATATAAAAACATTATATATTATGTATGACAAAAATGAACACGGACTGTCAATGATCAATATAATTTACATACTGTCACTATAGTAGAATATTTTGTGTCATTAGGAACACGGGTCAGGGACAACCGCAACAACTATTACTAAATTATTGTCATTAATCGATACAATGTTACCTTAAATAACAATAATATACATTTATGAATATTGTTTTTCTGCTACATCTGAAAGACCAAGTGTTGTTATCTTATAACTATCTATTTAGACAACGCATGTTTACATCAAGTTGACTCCCGGGTGCCTGTCGAAGTAACAATGAAACAAGGATACAGAATGAATTGTGTACAAAAAAGATACGAGAAAACAGATTGGGTCCTGAGCGTATATAATCCCATCGAGTTCATTTCTGACGGTATGGACGGTGGTATGGTGGTATACTATGGCGAACGGCGACAAGTGATCAATACGTGTACCACTAACGTGTACCACTAACGGTCTTTCGACCGTTCGCGGGATAGTCTAAAAAGGGATGCAAAAAAAATACTACCATCTATAAACGAATCCATATCGAATAATCAAAGTTACGTATCGCTACGTCCAGTAGTTTTTAACTGATGCTCGGACAGAGAATAAACATTTTTATTATATGTATAGCTAACGATTGGACTTTTTTTTTATGAACTGTTAATCTAAAGAACGAAAAAAAATGCAAAAAAATATTTACATATAAAAAGATTGGGTACATGAAGCAGAAAAAAAGGTTTGTAGATGAATATGGGACATATGTGAGAAAATAAGTAATAATTAGTAACAAATACATAATCTTTACATATAATGACACGGTAGAGAAAAACAAAAATTGTACATAAGTGATATTTGAGAAAATCTCCTGTGGGAATATTCGAACGTACATTTATTTATGTACGTTCACAAAATACATTTAAATGTTTTTTTTAGAATTTTTGTTTGTCCGTCTGTAAACTTGTTTGCAGTCTCGGCAAAAACTATTGTATAGGATTTGATGAAATTCGGTGTGGAAGTTTTACTGCGGTAGAGTCTTACTGCGGCCGATATGGTAGCAGGACAAAAATGGGCCGGCTTGTGCGGTGAAATACCTCACTCTCACAGAACACGGACATGAAACAGCAGCTTCCGCTGATGCGTCTTATCCAATGAGTGAAATTTCCAGTGGCCCACTCCTCTTTCCGTTAACCCGATCCCCGTACATTAGATATCCTATTTCTTCTCAAGAGGTCAGCAACGCTCTGATGACCCCTCTGGGGTTACGAGTGTCTATGGGCGGCGGTGACTACTCTGTGATGGCTCGCTTGCCCCTCGACTTTGCTATATCAAGGAAAAAACTGGAAATAGTTTATACCCCGGAGCAACATTAAGGTTAAGATTTTATCTCAATTCGTTGCTATTTTTTTTTACAATATACATTATATATGTATGAAATACACCCGGAATCTAGATTGAGAGCAAAATCTGAATCAAAAACAGGGTCAGGATTCCAATCCCGATCGTGAGATCATGCATTTTTTTACCGTGTTAACTTGCACCATAAAGAACATCAACTGGGGCTGAAACACGTCCGCGAATTATTAAATAAAGAAATATTTTCGTTCGGTCAAATAACAAAATAAATATTTGTTCATTTTGTGGAGGTCGAACCGAGCCGCGTCGCGCGCCGGCCGTGTCCTACTATTCGCCGATTCCCGTGGGCGGTCTTCGCGCCGTACAGCTCGCACTAATCGGACTTTCGAACACAATCGTTTTGCCACGTTAAAAATTTTTAATCTCTTTTGAAGTTGTGGGCCACTTCGAAAAAAAAACATTCCGTAACCCGTCACAGACGTCAGGATCCGGTCTGCGTACAAAAAAGTCTGCTGTGCGTCGGAATGAATTTACACATCTCGACTATGAGAATAATGTAGTAGGGCGGCATGTTATTGAATGCACTTGGAATAACTAAGAACCTTGTCTGAGCTATTCTAAACTCCACTAAAATTGATTCAATAACTTCTGTATTAGTGTGTTTATCTGCTTATTTCTGTTTCAGATCAGGTGTTAGTTTCATTCCTATAGCCAAAGTCCATTTATTAATTAATTAGCTTTTACCTCGCGTCTTCGCCCGCGTGGACATCAAATTTTCCATCATTTATATCGATCTATCTTTCTTTTGACCGTGATCCTGATATTTTTCCTGCTTTCGCTTTCAGTCCCAGGACTCCGCTTTTGATTCCAATTCTGGTCCCGATCTAGATTCCGTTTCTTTTCAGAATGTAATCAATTCACCTGCGGCTCCAGACGCGTGGATATACAACGGATTCTTTCATTTTTAGAGTTCCGAGCCAAAATAGCAAAAACGGAACACTTATAGTTTCGTCATGTTTGTCTGTCTGTATGTCATAGGCATTTTATTCAAAAACTATGAAAAAAATATACATAAAATTTATAGTATAGGTGTCTTGTATGAGCTGCTAGTTAGTTTGGTAGTTAAATATGAAAATAATTATTTTTAGAAGGGCACTCCATACATGTAAGAAAAGTTGAAATTTTTTTTTTCAGCAAACATCAACGAGTGAGACATATTTCGACAGCTATTTAAGGTTCCTAAGCAATTTTTCTGATTACTCTCCCATCTACTATATTTTCTAAACGGTAAGTCAAAAAAATATGAAAAAAAATAACGAAGGTAACGCTTAATAAATATTTTCAAAGAAAATTATTTTGAATAGGGTCGGATATACTGTTTTCCATTTATTGCCGAAAAACCGCTCATCCAACAAAAGGACGTAAGTATTATGAAGATATGCTCTTTTGTTGATGTACTTCAGTCTACGCTATTTTAATAGTAATAGTCGACATACCTACTTGTTTTCCTAGTTATAGGCGACTAAAGTGCTCATTACTTTTCTGTGCGGGAAACATGGAAAAAGTATAATAATCTACTTTTTTTTATCTGTAAGTGCATTTCTTTCTAATAATGGCTTCGGAATCCTATAATGGGCATGGTCCGACATGCTCTTGGCCATTATTTTTTATATCGATCGATGACGTTATCAGTCATGACTCCCATTTCGATTCGGTTTTCGATTTTGTACCAAAAAAAAACCAATATTGTTACATATAAAAATAGTGTAATGCCGCAAATATTTTTGTTATGTAAAGACCTCATATATATTTTTGACCCTGATGCCTGTCAGCTTGCCATTGCTCTTACCAATACGCAATCGGCATAAATAAAGAATTCCTTATAGATACACGCAAGGAAAGTCGTGAGCAAAAGTTAGTATCTTTATAACTTATAGCCTATATGTTATTTTAATGCTTAAACTAAATTTCTGTATACTTTCACATAATTCTCTTCAACCGTTAAAACGTGATTGAGTAACAAATATGCAGACATATTAAGTTCGAATTTATTAATATTTATAACACTTGAAAATCTTCTAATTCAATGTTAATACATCTGGCATACAACAATACCACGCTAGTGATAATAACATAAAGTTTGCTTTTAACTTTGTAAATTTATTATTTACAGTGGGTTCTGTATTTTTTGCGTCTATCTCTATAAACTTGTGCTAATCATACAAATTATGTGTTTCCAAATTGGAAGGCGTTTATCAACTTTAGCGAAGCAAGTACGTAAATTCTATTTTGGCTTGTGATTTAGAAAGCAAAAATTATTTATTAAGAATGGTCTTAGCTCGGATGGAAGAATGGACTTAGCTTAGAGCGGAAGGGCTCCTATTTATGCCTAAAAAAATAACCTGTCAAGTGCGAGTCAGATTTGAAGACCGGAGGGGTCTACGCAACTATAATTCGATGAATGACACTTCACAACGGAAGGACGTTAAAAGTAGTGTAAATTAATATAAATTCGTATTTTCTTTGAAAGCTGTAAATTTCCGCTACTTTGTTTTACTTTTTCCTGTAATGTAATCAGAACTTCTATGATCACAAATTTTTTGAATACATATTTTCATCATGGTAAGACAAAAAATATAAGGGTCGAACCACTTTCACTGGATTTCCAATCGACAGCAATAATATTGATTCGGGTCGTGATCAGAAACTGCGACTAATAGACATGTGTCGCAACGTGTGTTCTAAAATTAATAACGTCAGTATCTCAGATCCTAAAGGGCAATACAACATCTTATTATTTAATCATTTTTAGCAAAACTAATAAAAGACGATTTAATGATAATAAAACGATTTTCTGTGAGACGATTTAGTGATAATGAAATTATTTTCTGTTTAATTGTATCTCTTCTTTTACAGAACTACACTTCCGATTAAGACATTTCATATAAGTGAAGAAGAAGAAAGTCTTAGTTTAGACATAGATCAATCATTAGCTTTTTCAACGGCTTAAGTTGCTCTGATTACGAGAATAAATTCTTTCATTTGCATGTATTTCGATTATTGATAAAGTGACGCTAAAGTCTAGAGAGGTCCATGATCATTACAAGGATCAGGTTTAGAACCAACAGTGGAACTTAAATGCAAACTGATAACCAGACTGAAATGAAAATCAAGATTGTTGTCGCGATTGACAGCAAACTATAGAAACAATAAGAGAGCGACATCGGGACCATAGCCGGAAATGAAATTCAGAGCGAAGCAGGATTTGGAACCGAACAGCTGGACTTTAATATGAATCGAAATGCTTGACTAAAATCGAAACAATATAAAACATGGTGGAATTCATTCATTTTGTGTTCTTGGGGCAAAATCGTATGTAAACCCTGGTCACATAAAGAGCGCTTGTTTATTTTAATTTATTTGAAACAAATGTTTATCTATGAGTTGTCCAAACTGCAGCACGATGATGAGGTGGGTGACCAGGAGCGTGATGTACTTCTTCACCAGCGACACGCTCACGTCGGCCGCGCGCAGCAGCCGCAAGCGCAGGTCGTGCTGCTCCACCAACTGCAGGAATTTCTGAGTTGAAGTTTGCCCTTTTTTATCCGAAATAAATTAAAGTCTTCAAGTTCAACAAGTACAAGAAACACATCTACACTAATACTTCAAAATTATTCAAATCTGTTTATTTTACAAAACAAAAATAAGTATCGTTGGTAAATAGTAACATGAAAAACATTTTTATTTCTACCAAATGCGGTAAGGTATTTTACAAAACGTAAAAAAAGATCCAGTATAGATCCTAAAAAATAACCATTTTTGAGCTTGCTTGCGCATACTGCTAAATATTCGTAAAGGATTTTGTGTACTTCACTCATAACGATGCCTAAGCTTGTTCGAATCTGCTGGTAGGTCGCTCTTTTGTCAGCCTCGTGAGCCGCACAGCATTGATGTTGTCTTGGATGGTCGCCACATAAGGACGTACCTCACGCAGATCGACAATCAGATTAGTTCAACCACGTTTGAACTAGTTGAACCAGTTATAAACAATGGTAAGGGTTGAAGCTTCATGACAGAAACTGAAGGCTAACTGAAGTTTGTTATAATCTTCTTATTGGTTTAAATTGCAGCGTAAATCATAGAAAATTATATGAATATGAATTCATATTAACGATAGACAAAATAATTTATATTCCATGACACGAAATTTAGTCTACTATTAAAAGTGAAGCTATTCCTAAATTAATAATAAAAATTAAGAGATCTAGGGATAAAGAAGAAATTGAACTTCACCTAAGCCAGTTGTACACAGGTTTTTTGTTAATGTACTTTCAATCTTATTCATTTTGGTGTTTATTTCGTCGCAAATGAAAACATGGCGCAGCTTGAAAATATAGCTTGATGAGTACCGTGGAACTGTATGTAGCGACAATCATCCACAAAGTTAAAAAAATGCATCTAAAAATTAATAGCTTGAATCAAAACATTGTGCTTCAAAACCGTATCCAATCTAGATGATGTTCGTGGTAGGAGAAGACAAGTCCTTGTAACTACCCGGTAAGAAGAAGAAGGGTCATCTAAGGTGGCGAAAGTCAAAACCGACAGCTTAGCATGTGTTTTAATTTGTGTCAAATTCAATACTCGTTTGAATCATTCAACGCCTGCGTTTAGATAGTTGTAATGAGATGTTTACGTGTACAATGATCGTAAATATATCGATTGTCGATTATTAAAGTAATTTTCGATTGACACGTGCAATCGACAGAAATAATTTGGTGTGTATGCTAATGACGATAGTCAACACTTACTTATCGTTGATCTACTGGCGCTGGTCAGATTCAATATAAAATGTATGACGGACTATTGCTCGCTACTTCTACGTTTAATAGTAATTACTACTGTTACGATATATTACTATCAGAGTTTTAGGATTGAGATAGATAGAAAAAAGAACATTGTGAAAAATAGAACGTGTGTATGAAATTATATCGTGACTCAAAAATCGCATTATGGATCCATTAAAATAGTTAGAACTGATCGTATTTAAAATTCATTGCCGATCACACTTTGATTATAAATGTACTGATCACCAAGAGAAAACTAATTGGTAACATTTGATTTTTTAAGTATATTCCCCAGCGTTGAGTCTAGAACATTCCATAAATTTAAAAAAAAGTCGTAAGTGTGTCTTAGTAAAACATTCCGCGTTTGCTATAAATAAATAAATATATTCTCTAGGATGGTACGATGAATATAACTTCACAGATAAAGTAAAAAACTAGCCAAGAGCATATCTTACCATGCTCAATGTAGGGTTCCGATGCCGTTACTACAAAGAAATGCATCACATATGAAAAAATTGTATATTTACACTTTTTTGTATGTTCTCCGTATATAATATATATAACCAGTATAGTTACTCACAATTAGAGAAACAAGTACGTTTGTTGACTTTTTACTCTTAAACTAGTGTAAACTAAAAAACACCAGTAAAAGAGAGTATTTTCATGGCACTTCAGTCCTTTTGTTGAGAAGAGCAGTTTTACAGCAATAACTCAAAAACGGTATATCCAATCATTTTCAAAATAATTTTCGTTGAAAGTATTTATTAAGTGTTACCTTTGTAAACTATTTCATATTTTTTGGATGAGCAATTTAAAAAAAAGAGGGGACATAATTCATGATAATTTCGGAAGGATTATATCTAAAAGTATTTACTAAATAAAAAAAAATGATTAGAAATCTTAAAGTATTTTTAAAAGAACTGTCAAAATATATGCTACACGTTGAGGTTGAAAAAAAATTTTTTCAGCTTCTTTTGGATATATGGAGTGCCTGCCCCCCTACATATATTTATTATTGTTATTTATTTACTAAACTAAGTAGCGATTTATACAAGACGTCTGCACTTTAAATTTCATCAATATATATCTTGTGGTTTTGAATAAAATGCCTGTGAAATACGGACGGATGAACGGACGGACGGGCGGACGGACATGATAAAATTATAAGGAATCCATTTTTGCTATTTTGGCTCGGAACCCTAAAAACCCACACTCAAGCATTTTGAAATAAAGGAACGATGTTCTATTCTGTTAATTATTTAAGAAGAAGACTAATTTTATTCCATTATTCTTTTGTTTTGTTTATGAGTGCAGTTCGCTACATTGCTTTATGGCATCGTTTGTAATTATAAACGTTACGCAAGAAAATCTTGAAAGTCAAACTGAGCGGCGAACCCTAGGTTTCTTGTTAGAAACCTAGGGTTCGCCAACTAAAAAAAAAGATAAAGAACATTGTAAATCACCAAAATGATTTTTTCGACCTACAAAGTGTTTATGAAATGCTTCGACAGAGAAATATCTAGCACGGTTTAAGAGATATCGACATTCGACATTTGTTAAATTATCGTATTTCTATTATGACTAAAATACGTTTCAAATTGTCAATAATCGATCTGTACGGTAATTTTTAGGTATAGCATCCGATAAGTTCTGAGTCGATAGCTACGTGCTGATTATTCGGGTCCCACTACTCTTGTCCATGTTTCGATGAAAAACTTGATACATACATTCTTGAGGAAAAGGATCTTTTCCTCTTTCGTTCCATTCTTTGTTGTGGACATGTTTGTTTATGGTTTTTGACAACTAAGAACGGAAACCATAAACAAACATCGTCTCTTCCATTTCATTCAAAAGTTTAGATAAAACCATGTTAATATTCACTTTCATAATAATTTTTTCTATTAAGGTAAAGTATATAAATAAACAAGTATAATAAATCGCAAACTACGATCAGTTTAAACTCTTAACAGTACTTGGGGCTTAAGCTCATTCAACCATAAATTTTAATATGACGTCATTTGAAACGTTAATCAGCCGAGTCTGATTTTCCACTGACAGATCTCCAAATATTCACTGATTTATTTAAAATTGCCTCACCTGTCACTTGATTGCTTTGTAAAGTGCACCGGCTGTCTCTACGATTATCTTGTACGAGCTCTTTATTTTTATAATGTCGGAATTGTAATCCATATTTATGGTTCTGCAGTCGCTCACTTCAATCAAAGATACTGTTTTCAAAAGCAATCTCAATAAATGAGCAGTAAACATTGATTCGATCATGGACAAGCACTTGAAAAGCATCATTTGGAGTAGATGATCCTTGATCTTCATTTCCAAATACTAAACCGGCAACATATGCTCATAAACAATATAAATGAATATGATAAATATAATAATAACCATTTTGCAAAAGGTTTTCATATCTTTTACATCGTGTATGCTAAGTTCGGGAATTTGTTTGTCAAAGTTTTGGAGTTTGACCAAATAATCTTTCATGTCGTTTTTGTAAACAATTGCGGATACGACAAAGATATAATATTGAACGAATGAAAATACTAAAATCAACTGAATAAAAATTTGAGTGCAAGGAAATATCACCGTCGCCACGACAACAACCACATTTAGTATGAAAGCCAAACTTCTTATGCATAATTTTGCATTTCTATGAAATTCTTTATAGAGATCAAGCCTATCGACGCCAATTGCAGCTGCTATAATCTAATACAGTTTGAAGGTGTCGTCTGCGTAGAGTGCATTTTCAATTCTTACAAAATTATTAAACAGTGGTATAATCGGCGCCACAACTACGTCTATAAAACACGCGCAACTTTATGTGCCTTGGTAGTTTTAATGACGCTAACGGATTAATTAAATAGAGTATAAGTACCTTGCCCGGCCCGCGAGCCGCATCTGACCCGCTGTAAGATTTGATCGGGCCCGCGACACATTTTGAAAAATTTAATGCCTGATATCTATCGCTAAATATTATGAACTTTTGAACGCGGTCCGCGAACGTATTTGTACACTAAAGTTTGGCCCACAGCATGTCAAAGAATGCCCATACCTGAACTAAAGCCTTTGAACAATTGTTTGAAAAGGAAGGTGTTCAGGTGGCTACGCTATTCCATATTGTCTAATGTATTATACAGTATATAATATATACACACATCCATACATACGTGCGTGTGTGTAGCGTGTGTGTGTGTGTGTGTGTGTGTGGGCGTGTGTGTGTGTGTTCGTGTGTGTGTGGGCGTGTGGGTGTGTGTGTATGCATTATTCAATGTCAAAACTTCAATCGCAGTATAGCCTCAGTAATGCTGTAATGCTGACTCCGTCTCATAATCAACGCAGAGTCAAATCTCCTTCAAAGGCATTTTTGTATTGTGTAGTATAGTTAAGATGAAATAGAAACTGCGTCATGTTTTACAATGTTTATTTGTATTGATGTGGTATTATTATATAAATATAGTGGAAGGTATTATATGGTGAGATACAGTACTGCGGTATTACGGTATTCAATTATTCATTTAACTTTAGATCATGAAGAAAAATGATACTCTTCACATTGTCGATGTATTGTGGTGACAATATTTATATAATTACCATTGTCATTATTATAATTATTTTTACTTCATTCTGTATACGCTTTTCTCTTAAAAAAAATATATATTTTAAGTGTACACTTCTGTCCAACTTTTGGACAGGTTATGTTTAAAATGTGTATACGCACTTGTGTGTATGGGCGTATGGGCGCGTGCGCCGTGCCTGATTAAACGAGTGTGAGGTGAGTATAAACTTTTGATGGCTTTTAGACGACCGTGTACTCGTAGACAATCTGTTTTCGAATAACTTGAGAAATGTTGGAAGGGAAATGCCAGACTATGGCCACAAACGCACAATATATTATGTTTACTTAATATTTTTTATTTAGTTTTTGTAAAATTTAGGCGATATTCGTTTATCATTACTATTTCGGCTTATTTTGCAACAAATAAATAGCACTTAGACTGGCAATTATCTTTCGATGGCAGCAGTAGTGTTGCTATTTATCACCAGGTGATAAATCGAGAAGTAATCAATGATAAACGGAGGAGTAAAAGGTGATTGTTATAAATTCGAAATTAGCTCGTAATTTAGACATTTGAAATCTATTTTACGCTTTTTGAAAAGTTTTTGATGATGCGATAAAAACAAACAATAAATATGATATAATTGTTTAGTAGATTATGTGCTATCAGTAACTTTTAAAACAAAGCTAATTTAGCGTTGTTACTCGCTCGATTACTAGGGAGTAAGCCGATAACACACCATCGTCCTTACAGCGATACCTCAAATGTATTTTTCCTTAAATAATAACAAATGTAATTATAATTATTTCAAGGGCGTGGTTTGAGCGCAGACGCGGTAAACCGTGCGCTTGCACATCACCAATGACCAGCGTCTGACCGATGGAGTAAATGAGGAAGACTATTAATAATAGCGCATATAAAAAATGAAATAGTAACAGCGCGTGTGGACTCCGAAGTAAAAGACGTAAACGCCAAAACTAATAAAATTCGTTTAAAATAAAACAACGCTAATAAACTTGTTAATAGTACCAATATCTCGAAAAATAAATATTGTACGCGCCCGAACACGAAGGGAATCGCCACTCCGCTAGGGCTTATCGTACACGACCGGTGTCTTTTCCAACGGTTCAAAAAAGTGAACCGAAAAGCGTCTAGGGAAGGCCGATAGCCACTCACTTCACTTCCGTTAATAGTTTTTTACTGTACAATGGGTTTATCCTGCACTAGTTCACGTTTTATTTCAACCTGAATCTTCTGTAAAACTTCTCGCAAAAGATCGTGGATAGTTCTTCAAGGGTACACTTCTGCTTCTCAATTACCCGTCGTACACGCGTTCCAACAGATTTTACTGATGCTTCGAACGATCCGCCCCAATGTGGACACGAAGGTGGATCGAATATTCAGGTTATGCCCTGTTTCGAAAGCTCGTGACCAATAAGAGTTTGGTTCTCCCGCAAGAAGTGTATAAATGCTGCAAGCCTAGTTCTGTAGTCAGAAAGAATTAAGGTTTGTCAACCCCAAAACAAACCACTCTAGTATGTCCAGTAATTCTAGTGTAGAGAGGTCTGAAACCACTTCCAAATGAACCGCTTTAGTTTAGCTTTAGCAAACGGAAGCATAAGTATGTCTTGAATATTTTTTAATTTCGCAACTTATTACACTTAATGTAAAATGGACCCACAAAATCTGTACCCACGTCAACGAATGGGTGAAGCGTAGCATTAACTCTTGCATGTCAATCTTTCAGGTGATAATGTCTAATTATGCAGTCTACCAATGAATTTCTCTGTGGTAATGATAACGGATGCCTAGCCTCGTATGGCAAATTCGCAACTGCCCGCCTACTTGTATTAGACCCTTTTTGTATAAAGCCATGAACTGAAGCCAGAAATTCGATTGACGGATGGAACCTTTTGTCAAAGATTTTTGAAAGAAAAAAACCTATTTGTCATTACCCGTATCTCTCAAAGGAACTAACCTATTTTAATGCAATTTGCGACAATTGACGTTGTTTTTGAAAGGAAATATTTAGTTACATTTTAGAATTTTACAGTAGAACAGTTTAAAAAAATATTCTAAAAAAACTACTTTTGTAAACTATTTCTCCAAAAATATTCTTGATCGAATGAACCAGTTTTATTGAATTTAGCAACGCAACCTTGTTTTCTAATGAGAACAACTGAATAGAATTTTGAATCTATCGGTAAAACAATTTAAAAAATTCGGTAAAAAAACACTTGTAATTTTGGATATATCCTTTTAATAGCTTTAATAGCTTTCTATGAAGGTTGCGGCATCCGATGCAACTGTTTAAGGAAAAGAGCTGATTAAATTTTAGTATAGATTGGTAGGATAGTCTAAAAATGATTTCGAAAAACTTTTTTTAGAAAATTTTATTTTTGAGATTTTTCAAAATCTACCGGGAAAACTATTTCGAAGTTTCAGGAAGTCTAAGTTGAGTGGATTTCTTTCCAACGTCGTAAATTGTGTTTTAATCAGTAAATTGGTTCAAAACTTATAAGAAGTTTACACACAAACACGCACACACAACACACAAACATACATCACTCAGAAAACGGTTGTAATATATTTCTAGAACCATAAAGCGTCAAGATCTGGTGAAAATTCGATTTTCGAATATCAAAGTGAATACTTTCCAATTTCATGAAACTTTTTCATGTTTTGTAGCAAAAATTTAATAAAAAAAGTATGATGTGCCACAATTATTGTATGTCATAGAATTCTTTTTGCACAAAATTAATGTTTTCCATCGCGTCCACAATGACCTACATGTTGATGATTACCTAGATGTTGTTTCCACAGTTTTCTTGACATTCATATATCAATATATCTAGAGGTTGCCTGAAACATGTGTTACCATGCCGCATGCAATCCACTGCTGTTCTTCCACTACGTATCCCTATCCAACGAATTAAATACTCGAGGCTAGTGGTGGGTTACATGTTATATGGCAACACGTGTTGCAGGCAACCGTCTAATTATAGATATCCGCAATTTAGCATCTCACACAATAGAATACGAGGGCTGCTATTTACGTATCCGGAACCGACAACATACAGAACAATATTCAAAAATTAATTACAACAGTTAAAAATAAAACTCCTTAGCTATATAATACAGTTTGTTTCATGTAGCTGTCAATTGTTTTACCGTTGTGGCGTCATTTTGAAAATTGCGTGTCTTTATACCCATGGTTTTAATTCGTGAAAACTTTCATACGATGATTTATTACGATTTTTTGGCTTAGGCTAACTCAAAAAGAGTGCATCAGTCAAGTCACTTCGACTTTTGGGGATGAAGTACCATCGAAAACTACTGTATGCCACTGGTTTAAGAGTTGAATCGTGGGGAGTCTAAGCTCACGGACGAATTTAAGGAAGATCTCCCTAAATCGCTTGTTGTACCACAAGATATCGATGCTGTGCGAGAAGTAATAATTCAAGATCGTCATTTGCATAGAGATAAAGGCGTCACTGGGCATATGACGAGCGTACATAAGATGATATTACACAAAAATTTGACTGTAAAAAAATGTTCGCGTTGGATTCCGCACAACTTGAGCATTAATCAAAAACAGGTTGGTGTCGATTGGTGCGAAAACATGATAAAAAAATACAATCACGGTGCGTTAAAAGCTGTTTATAATATCTACACAGGTGATAAATCTTGGATCTATGCGTGTGACCCCGAAACTAAACAACAGTCAACGTTGTGGGTGTTCCAAGATGAACCGAACCCAACAAAAGTGATTCGAAGCAAATTATTGCCCGTTTTTCGGTATAAATTTCGGTATATGTGGTTACAGTGCCACTAAAGAATCGTAAAACCGTGTATCATTCCGAATTAATTCGGAATGATACACGATATACAGGCAAACAAATGGTCGTGTATCATTCCGAATTAATTCGGAATGATACACGACCATTTGTTTGCCTGAAGTTTTTGAAGAAATAAAAAAACGGATAACGCATTCTTCGTCATGATAATGCTAGCTGCCACACGTCAGCCGAAACAACTGGGTTTTTGGAAGGTCGAAAATCGAATGACGGGTCATCCGCCGTACAGCACCGATTTGGCACCCAACGATTTCTATTTATTCCCAAGCGTGAAAAATAAATCACGTGGTCAACGGTATTCGAGACACGACGAGGCCATTGATGCACGTTTTGGAAATACCCCAATCAGAATGGAAAAAGTGCTATAAAAATTGGTTTCAGCATTTGCAAAAGGGCATTAATAATCAAATTCAAATTCAAAATATCTTTATTTCGAAAGTTACAAAATAACCCTTGAATACGTCATATTTTTTTGCGAATTTACACTTTACCGCTCGTTCGGAAGGAAATTTTCCCTCAAAATGAACTAGCAAGAAACTTAAGGGTAGCTCTTTTCTAATTAGCTCATATATAGCTAAAACAAATACGGAACCATTAAGAACAAATGTTTTGTGGCGGCATCCATGGCGAATATTTTTAAAAGCAATGAAACCAAATTAAATGATAGATGTTTCTTTCTTTTTATGTTCCGGACACATAAATAGCAGCTCTCGTATCAATACTACTATCTCCTACTTCTTCTCAGTAGAAATTCCGATTATTTGATGTTGTTATTTAATATTGATGATTATTACGTATTCCTAACAGTAATTTGTTTGTATCGCGCTTGAAGGGGAATTTGGACAATGTCCTTTGAGTGTTATAATTAATAAGAACTCGACAGAACCAGACAGAAGAATACGACAAAATTACGAAGTGATTTATTTACGGAATATAACGTATACGCTCATAAAAAAAAAAAAGAAAATAATGATGGTGTCAACAAAGAACAGAATAGGACGGGAATGTGACGTGTTTTATTGAAAATTAAAGTTATTAAGACTTATTTAGAAGCTATCGCTTCCATACAACGTAACTATATGAGTTTAGTATTCTATTTATTAGCGTTATTTTATGTTTACTGAAAAAGGGACCAGGAAAGATTGCGAATATGCTATAAGAAGGATAATTTATACATTTATCTTGAAGTTTTTTTTTTTGTCATTGAAGGATAATGTTGCTTATGTTACAGCTCTATTCTGAGATTCGCTTTGCGGAGCCGCGTTTATTATACTCTTAACGAAATAGCACATACTCATATGAATGCAAGGTGTTAAAATTTACAAGTGATTATAAATTATCTTTCTTAATTTATGATCTAAACCCAGCTTGATTTACGGTTACATTAAAATAGAAATTGCGTACTAATGGGCTTCTGTAACTAATTTGAGAAAAATTGTTCCAATTAAATAAATTAATTAATAAGAAAATACCTTTTACATTTTAAACTCTGTTTTATTAACTAAAAACAATCTGATCAATTATCAGGTTTTAATTTTAATTTTTAGTAAATGCGGTATAACTTATCAGACTATAAATTAAAAAAGTGCAACCTGTCAATATTTAAATATATAAACGGTAAAGTACTAAAATCAGAAACGCATTTCATAATACTTGAACTAGTTACTGCATAGTCTAAATATTTGAATTATCAAACCAGATCCACATGTAACTAAAAAGAGAAACTCCGTACGAAACTTTGAAATCGCATTGTTATAATTACGTTTTATTTATACTAGACTCTTAACCATACTTATTATGTTTGGATTTAAATAAGCCACATTTATCCTATAGATATAATCATATTATCTGCCATTTAACAGTTCGTTGAACTGAATTTGTTGCCTTTACGATGATCTTGCATAAATCCATTATCTTTCTAATACTGACGTTGCTGCTGTCTTCTAAATTTTCAATATAACACATATTATCTCGTATCGTGGTGAATGATTCATTTATATGTTGTTCATTCATATTTTCCAGAGAATTTACTATGAAGTTTATTCTCTTCAAAAGTAATTTCAATAAATGAGCGGAGAACATACATTCGCTAAATTGTACAACCATGAAGGGTACAAATTGAATCAAACTGTCGTTTATCCTAAAACCTTTGATGAAAAAAAGAGGAGAGATAAATACAAAAACACTATAGCCGAAAACAACGAACATCATAATCATGATTCTGTAGAGTTTTTTCGAATATCGTTGATTTCCTTTGTTAATTCCCAATCGGAAGGTTTCTCTATCAAATGTTTGAAACGTTAACAAAACATTTTTAAAGTCTTTATTACAAAGAAAAGCGACTGCGACATGAAGGAAATGTTGAATGACACAGGGTATTAGAATAAAGCTGTTGTAAGCTTGATCAGAGAGGAACATCACTGATTTTAAAACCATGCCCACACTTAACAGGATAGCGATAACTCTCAGGCACGACTTCGACGTCACACCTGGATCTTGGTACACGGCGAGTCTGTCGACGCCCATCGCGGCTTCTACGATCAGGTAAAGCTTAAGGACGCCGTCTTTACCCAACCCATTATCAGTTTTTACAAAATTGTTAACCAGCGGGCTGCTGGGATTCATAATTTTTTTCCGTACGGTTGGCACAGCTTTATATAGTCGAATACTTGCTTTCAAGGACACAAGAAATTTATCTATTCGAATAAAATTATAAGCCACTTAAAGCAATTAAATAATTATTTCTATGCGAGGACAATGTTCTTCCGTATAATAATAAATTCATAAATTATTTGTACGAAAAGGCTCATAATATCTTAATGGATAATTTCTAATGGGTATGCTATCATAATTTATAAGTGCGAAGTAACAGGCTGGCCACTCGGCCTCCTGAAATCGTATTTGAGTAACAGAGTTCAGAGGCTCGATGTGAATGGCATAAGATGATCTGGATATGTGGTCAAGATTAATATGCCGCAGGGATCAACTCTTGGTCCCTTTTTGGTTTTCGTTTAAATAAATGACTTACCTCGCCTTGTTAAGTATGTTCATCAGATACTGTTTGCAGATGACACTTCTTTTTTATTCAAAGTTAAAGGACAACAACCTGCTTATGACGATGTGAACTATTGTTCACGAGAGATAGCATTCTATCTCTTGGATAGAGAAATGGTTTACTGCAAATAATGTACTTTTTAACGAAATGAAAACAAAATGTTCAAAACTCTCACTTGCAAATGTAACATATGGATCCGAAACTATTTTATTACAAAACAAACAATTGTAGTTAGTTAATGTTACCATATTCCTAGAAATTACTCAGGATAACATGCTTCAATAGGGTTCTCATAAGAGTAATATAGCTAAAAGTCTTATCTCCGCCGCTTATGCAGTCAAAAAAATACGAAATTTATCAGAAATTAAAACGCTTGATCAATTTACTAGGGCTCTTTTCATAACCTGATATCGTACGGCATCTTGCTATGGGGACTAGTCACGGATATTCAGAGAATTCTTGTGCTGCAAAAGCGAGCCGTTCGCGCGAATTACAAGATCGTACCTCGTGTATCTTTATAAGGGCTCTACAAGCCCATGCTTAATAAGGTCGCTGTGGATATATTAGATTTAATCTTATATAAATTTAAGAGCATTGCTTACGACGTATTCTCGAAATTAAATGCAGTGGTATATAGCTCTTTCCTTTACACCCTCATCTTAATTTGTTCCTACCCGCACTAGCTTGCTTTTATACATCGAATGCAAATGCAACCGCAAATCGCTTATAATAATACATGTTATAATTATTAATTTTGAATATTGTGAACCGCGAATGTATTTATTCTACATATACTGTATATAAAGAACAGCATAGACTCGCAGTTACGCTGGAAACCACTGTGGCCGTCGAAAATTAAGACAACACCACACAGAAGGGCAAGTTTTTCTCTCTTTGATTTACCACTGTACGTTTAGGGGATAATGTAAACGGGAAATCTCCAAACAGCAATCGGCAAAGACTAGCATTATGAACTCACTCCGTAAAAAAAGGTGTAATACAATTTCTGAATATTTAAAAGACAAATATTGTGGAGGACGGATATGCTTCCACGGGAATGGTTCTGAATGAAACACCGTCGTCGTTGCATTAAACAGGCTTCACTCTATGCGGTGGGCTGCTTCCCCTCTTCTTCAGGTTTGTTCCGTTGGTTGCTGCACTCGAACTGACAAAAAATCCATTTTTTTGTGGTTTGATGTGCAAGAAGTGGAAATCTTCACGGACGAAAGATATCCGGCCACGCGACCTATTGACCGGGTTATGTGGGATTTTTACCCACTAAAACCACCCCTTGGGGTGACCCTATCGTTAAAGCTATTACCTATGATTACATAATACAGCAGCTTTACCAGGCGTTAAAGCGAAAATAAGCAAACAATTTATTCGGGTGCAATGTGTAAAGTTTGGGACTTCGCGTCGCGCTGATGACTGATATTGTGATTTTTGACCAAGTTCACCGACTCGGTATGGGACAACTAGTGAAATTATATTTTGGACGGGTTAAATTTTGTTATTTTTAAACGCCTCCAAGAGAATCTTTTCCGGAAGTGTTCCGGCTTATATAGGCGGGGGTGTACTAGCCCCTTCACCGTGCGGCCGACGGGTACCCCTCCCCGCGCAGGAGATCCGCTTTGTTGTTTATTAAATAAAATATTATACTATTATAATATTTATACACCATCATATCATACTCGTACATTTATTTACAATACGATATACAAAATAATGACTATAATTCTAGACTCCGTGATATAGAGCACCTACAACAGGTTGCGTGCGGACATTATATACTATGCTTATCCTGTCCTTCCTTTATTGTTATCTCAGCCTTTGTTCTTATATCCTCCTTTTGTGTGGTAGCGAGCTGGCTGTATGCCATAAATGCCTAATTCACCTGATTTTCGGATCATACAGCCATACGATTCCAGCTGTTACCAACGGTATGGATATATCTGTCCATTATGTCACAGGACATATTGACAGACTCTATAACATGCAATGAACCGAATATGTTCATCTACATTTCAGGGATAATGAAAACACATAACAATAACGATAATTTATTGTTTATTTGAAATCTACCCTAGGTGTCCGCGCCGCCTATCCCCACTCAACCTGTCAAATACTTCCGTCTCGCTTGCGCGATGATGATGCAATACTTAGCACTATTTCATCATGCGTTTTTCATATGTGCATTCTCTACGTTTTGTTAATTATCGTCAGATTCTTGACACGGATTTAGTTTTCATGGGATTACGCCTACCCAAAGGATTCCATACCTTTTATGGATTACACAAATGCAAACAAAGAATGAAAACCATTGCAATATTTATTTAATCACTCCGAATGTGTCAAAATCCTAAGCAACACTACAAACAATACAAATAGTTAGAACGTTATTAGTTGTAAATGTTAAAGATCTCTTTCGTTGCGTTTTCTTGTTAAATATAAAAATATCAATTTTGCCTTTGCCAATATGCATATAATTTTGCTGTGTTGTCTCGTACAAGACAAATTTCGATGTAAATACATTTGATAAAAAAAATAAGTATGAATCTTTTTTATGAACAATAACAATTCTTTCTATATTGTTTAATAAGAAATCAAAAGCATACAATGAGACTATCTTAGAAATTACTTCTAAAAAGAATATCACTTCTAAAATGGCAATCACACACGTGTTGAACGAAAACCTAAAACTATTAGGTGCCCAATTAATATAAACAAGACACTCACAATTGTATTAACGGGCACTATTCATTTTAAAATTAAGTTAATTTTGTACAAACTAAATAAATA
Source organism: Eumeta japonica (assembly GCA_005406025.1). Lineage (NCBI taxonomy): Eukaryota > Metazoa > Arthropoda > Insecta > Lepidoptera > Psychidae > Eumeta > Eumeta japonica. The sequence continues at coordinate 117,683 of BGZK01000264.1, forward strand.
ACAATTACTTCAATATTTGTATTGGAAAGTTTATTGAACATTTGAATGTTGAAAATTTTGAAGTCTTTTATTTATTTAACTTTAATATTGCACTACAACTTTAACACACCATTTTAATAAACAATTTTAATAATAGTTCTTACATCATTGACAAGTTTAGCGAAGAATTTGTTTAATGAAAGTAATCCTGATGCTTACTTTACGTCAGAAAAAAATGATAACAAAGCCACCATTTATAACTATTTTATTGAACAATAAGAACTCGAAGAAGAAAAGAATTGTTTTACCCATTTTTATATTTAATTTCCATCTTAACTCTACACACATAAATATATAATCTTTAAAGAGTGCAATGTCAGCGTGGAGGAGGTCGGTCACCCTTAACTTGTGATGAAAAGATATAGCGATTCTTAAGCTAAGGAGCTGAAGATTGAACTATTTATGAGCTATATTAATATCGATATTTTGTGTATTACGAAACACGGGTTCAGGAACCGCCAGCTTCAGTTTGGTTTTGTCAATCACCAGGTTACAAGTTCTATGTAGTATATAAATGCTGGTCTATGAGTTTTCCGAACTGCAGCATGATGATGAGGTAGGTGACCAGGAGCGTGACGTACTGCAGCGGCAGCGACACGCCCACGTCGGCCACGCGCAGCAGCCGGAAGCGCAGGTCGTGCTGCTCCACGTACAACAAGAACGTGCGGGTAGAGAGACGCTCTTTTTTGTCTGAAAAATATAAACTTAATTGTAGATAATGCCTAACCATAAGAGCTAATGCAACAAAGTACACTTAACAAGGTGTCGATGGAAGTCAATTTCGTCAGAATACTAGTTTTATTACAGAAAAGGCTAACAAGGATGTGTATTGTAGGGTTACTCTTCAATAAGGGTAATCGCCGCTCATAAGCGTTCACATTAATAGGTTATATACAAATTCAAAACCGTTCTTTTATTGACAAGTAAGTACATCTTTTTTAAACTAGTAAGTTTTTAATTTTCGATAAGTAATAAATGGTTGACGAATCTCGTTTCACAGTTCCTGTCTGTACAGAAAGTCACAAGTAAAATGAATTAAGGGGGTCATCCCATATGAGGGCCTATTTTTAAAGGGATTTTTTAGGATTTCTTTTCTACGACCAATAAATAGATAGAGCTTTAAATTTCTTATCATTTATTAATATATATTTCGACAGTGTAAATATAAATTTTAATCTAAAAATATTGTGTAGAACATGAGTTACAGCATTCTGAACACCCCCACCTCGAAAAAATGGGCTCGCACTTCCTCTACGATTTCGGCTGATTGGCTTATCTGAAACAAAAAAAAAAATAGTGGCGTTTTAATCTGTAAGCCTAAATGTACGGAATTAACTATTATCAAGTGAATATACCAAAAAATTGGACTTTTGGTAGACATCTGAAAAAAAAGTTGCGAATTTTGCATTTTTTTTCGTTTTTGGTTATAAAAAAAAAATCGTAATTTTAGGAATTTTTGATTGATAATAGTTCATTCCATGCGTTTCCATGTGCTAAGTGTGCCCTACAAATTTCAAGTCATTCGGTAAAATCGTTTTTGAGATACGATGGAGGAAAATTTGAAAAACACAGTTTTGAGAAAAACGTGTTTAAAGTTTCAAGTCCGCTTAAAACTATGAAAATCTCAACTTACCCTCAATCGGCGATGCCTGGTCCACAGAGTATTCCTTTTCTTATTCTTGAACCTCTTACCAAGCAGATTGTTCAGCTCTTGAGTCAATTCTGGCTTGTTTAACGACATCACTCACGCGCCGCTCAGAACGTGAGACTCGCTTTTCATCACGTTTCTCAACATAAGTAGGAGCTTTGCGGCCAATGGGGCATCCCATAACCGACATTACTTTTAGAACAGTTCAAAACCTTCATTAAAGATGATAACTGATAAGTAGCTAGCAATTTCAACTATCTTGGGCCCAGAATGGAGATACTTAGGAGCAAAAGTCCAATTCAACGAATTCAAAGATTCGTTATTGTTTTGTGTCTCTGCTTCTAAACAAAGAATTAATAATTCGTCTTTGGATAAATCTTCGAAAACAGGTTTGATAGTTACTTGTTCTTCTGGTATTAGAGGTGGTTTATCGTGATGAAATTGGTCGAGCTCATTCTTAGCTTCTGCCTTACGCCATTTAAACCAACTGTCTTCGACTCCTGGACAAAATTGATGTTGAGGGTTTTCATCTGAAGAACATTTGTGATAATACGTTGCCCAAATTTCCTTTTTCGTATCTTCAAGCGAATCTGGATGACGTCGAATAGCTAATCCGTAGAATTTCATTGTTTCTTGAATAACTTTATCAGTAAGTTTACCTGACCCATTTCCACCGATTCCTTTATTTGTTTTATCCTTTTAACAGTCCGAAATCGTATTCCTATTCTCTCCTCCTCTCTCCTATTAACAAAAAAAGAATGGCCCACACATTCTTTTTTTGTTACAACATTATCTCAATAAGGTTTAGGATCTAGGATCTCCTTGTAAGTTTTTAGCTGTATACTCAAAACAACTTCGAATTTTTAAAAATCATTTTAATACCGTATTCTAGACATGTTAAGAAAGCAATTTATGAAAATAAAAATCGATTTTTTGAGCCCATCACATGGAAAGACCCCCTTAAGGTTAATCAACAATCGCACAAATGATAGGGTCAAATTTAAATGTTCTATGAGTGAAAAGATAGCGTAACATAATAAGTGACATTACATAGAACAACTCTTCGGAGCATTCCTTCTAATGTATGTGGTAGACGGTGAAAATAGGTACAAAAATTTAACAGGGTCAAAAAATCAAACAAACTTGAAATCACTGCTAAATCATCATTGACTCAACTGCGTTACACCTTCCGTGCCCCAGTGCAGATATGAGAATACAAAATTTAAGGTTTGGATTGAAGTTATTATGTAGCTATAAATCTACGTTCACATTTTTTTTTTATAACGGACTTGGCTTTATTTTTCAAGTGGTCATGAACTTGGATACAGCTCGATACAACGACTCTTGAAGTTTCGATATATTAAATTCTATATGAAATTGATTACTGTTGGATTTAAATAACAAATCGGATACTAAAAATAATTTAGTTAGCTAAAATGTTAGGGTGGTAAAAAAGGACTATCAATTACATATAACATAAAAAAATTAAATCTACAAGTTCATAAGGATAAATTTAAAAGGCGTACTAAACATAACTTAAGTATCAATTATTCTACACTTATCAATACTAATTTGGCTTTTATTAATATTGAGCTTCCTTTTTTTTACGTTACCCAAATGAGCTGTGCACAGCAGTCGTGCAAGCGAAGCTGTTATCTTCTCCACCTTAGCGTTAATCTGATCGCTGACAAGGCACGGCTTCGTTTGGAAGTATAGCATCATGAGTGCAATACAACTGGAGCAAAGCATGATGAGCCACCAACCGTCCTGTACAAAATACGTAATACTGACACAGAGAGGATTTAGAAACAATAGTTTTTGAGCTTATAATTCTTTAGTCTCGTAGAGAAAAAAGTATTTACGATGGACATAACATGTCGCAAAAGTTTAAAAGGACTAAGTTACTAATGAAAATCTATCGGCTTGGAACGTTCGAGATATGATTAATTATAACAAAAAATTAAATTGTCTGAATAATCAGTATAAAGATACTATAGATAAAGATTCGCTATATCATTCATTTTATGGATACTTATATAATTATTTAAAGATATATTGTTTATTCGGTATACGCCATGCTAATAATGTAAAGTTGCATATTCTGAATTAGATTGCTCTTAAATAGTCGGAACTAAGTTAACGTACACAAGTAGGAATATTATATTATTGTTCAATTAATGTAAAAAAAATAGATAGCACATAAAACCAGAGCCTATTTCAAAACACTCGAAACCGTTAAATTTGCTTCAGACACAAGTAACGGACGTTAGTGCAGCAAGAGATATGCAGAGATCATGCCATGTGGATGTCTGTGATATCTACTTACTATTTTGGACAATAGGAATAAATTTATAAATAAAAAATAAGGGTTGACGCCATCAAGAAATATATTCTTTCAATTTTTTTATACTCTGATTTGTATATATTAATTTATGTTACAAATATTAACTTATAGTTTCCGTTAATTACGATAAAGATATTCAATTTTTAATAATTGATTTTTCATTGCATATCAAATAATAAGATAAAACGGGGATGTAGGAGTTGTTTTCCACCGCATGCTCTTACTGTTTTTCATAATTTGTAAATCTAGCCGACATATATTATTATAGGTAGCTACTACAAGGGATGGCAATTCAATGACTAAGAACGCGTTTTTCGAACGAAGAGGCAATAATACATTCAATCCTGACCACGTGCAAATCGTACAATTAGACCAATACACTTAGTGAAATGGCCCCATTCGCTCCTGTGCTTCCAAGGGCACATTGAGTCGTTGGTCCCGCAGATTGTCAGTTACGAAGCCGTACTGGTCCAGCGTGGAGAGATTAAAGTCCGAGCACATCGATTTAAAATGAAAAATGTGACACGGTATGTCTGAGAGTGGAGAGTGATTAAATACTGACCCAAACACCAATTAGAAAGGGCGCATCATCTTATGAGATTTGCTCTGTAGACCGATATACATTCTATCATATATACAATATCTACTCCAGTTCATACTTTTTAGATTGTCAAATCATAGCAACTTTTTAAAATTTTAGTTACCGTTTCGTTTTAAAATCACACTATTCTCTGGCTTCACTATTCTTATATCTATCTTTCAAAGATACTTCATATATCCTGCGCCAAAATCGAATCTCTTCTGTATTGATTAAACTTTCATGTTTCTCCTGCCACACTCAACTTTTTTTACTATACTTAAGCGTTGGCTATACAACTTCCATTAGCCGAATGCACCTGTCATGAAAAACATTCACTTTTTTTCTCATCAGCACTTTACTTTCAATATCTCTATTACGTTAACCATAATTGGAACTTAAACTACCCATTTAGACAACTCTTTTACTTTTTCAACTTTCACACCTAACATATTTATATCACGTTTAGTTATACTTTGCTTCTTTCATGCATCTGGCTAGACTTTCTTCCATTCCTCTTTTCCTAACACAATTATTTAATAGTTATTGTCTACAACTCGTATACCGACGGCGCAAGGATTACTTGGTCGTCGACTAACAAAATGTATTTAAAATATAGTTCATCACTATTTAATCCACACTCATAGTCTTTCAGATCATGCAGGAAACTATCTGTCTATGAATAGGATGAATAGCCACAGTGAGGCTACATATCGCTGTTTGACACCCCTACACATGTCAAACCTGTTCATGAGTAGTTTATTGTGTATAGAGCCTTTCTCTATATAGAGCTCCTCTATAGAGATTACAATGGCTTTATCAATTTGATACTCATTTCATACATGGATAGAGTTTCCCATAAATTATTTCTTTTCCTCTTTACCATAATTTATTGTCTGATAAAGAAAAAACATTGAAAAATTTTGTATACTAAGCGTGTTGAGCAATTATCGTGCAAATCATTATTTACACTTTTTATTTTTTCTTAGTATTTCACAAGAAAAGAAATTTTATCTGTGAACCCCATTCTTTTTCGAAATCCCGCTAGCACAACCCGGATCTTACTTGCATTCTCGTTCATACCCATTTCGTGATAATTTGAGTATACAGTTTGTCTGAGGAGACTTATTGGGCGGTAACCCGCTTTAGCCTTTCCTTAAATAAATGGATACAATGACGACTTTGCACTGATCGGATGAGATACTTTACCGTTTTTCCAGCACGTATTTCAAATACCCAGCGTACGCCTGCCACTCCTCAATATCTTTGACTAAATCCTGTCACATCAGACAGCTTATCGCGCTTTAATAACTTTCTTCTATTACTATTACGAAAGTTATATTTCTATATAACTTCATAATACTAATTCCACTTTCATTTTAATCATTATTGACATATTCAGTGGCAGTAACATCATCATCTGCAACTATATCCTCACATGCAAAAACTCTTACTAAATAATTCTTCCAATGCTCATTCACATTTTTTCTCTAATTATATTTATAGATGATGTTTTGAATAAATAATCCGGCGTCTTTTTCATTATATTACTGAAAGGTTCTTAGTTTGCTTGGAAATTATTCTATAATTTCCCGTTATCTTCTTTTATTTCATTCTATTATCGTTTTACCACATTTCATTTTTCTTACATATCTTTCACAGTTTTACAGACAGTAAATCAAGTCATATGTATACGCTATATACTTACAGTGTTAGAAATTATAACAGCACATATACTTATTACCGCAAACTAGTATTATCTCTATCTCTTTTTCTCTTGGCAAAGAATCTGCTCTCAATCTCGAATCATCTACATGAATCGTCACATTGACATAGTCAGCTTTTGACTGCGATACCCGTCGAAGTTTCTATGTCGATTCAGGTTCGCTATTAAAGTTTAGTGTTAAAATTATTCAAATATGTATTAAAAAATTGTTTTGCACAAATCGAAAAACTTGCTCGAAATAAATAAAACTATGTCTGTATCGGATTAAATTACAGTTGAAACAATGGGAGGCTCAAATAACTGCAAACAAAACAAAAAAGCAAACAAACTTATAGAAAAGTTGTAACGAGCTTATTTAACGACATTGATTTATGAATAAGTAACTTTGGTCAATAATTGTGGATTAAATAGAAATGAAACAAATTTATATAATTTGACTGTTTTTTTTTGTGAAGAATTAAAAAAAGATTAAAAGCGAAATGTGTATTTGGAATAAATTTATATAAACATAACATATATTTACATAAACGCTACTAATAAAAATAGTGAATTTAATTTATAAAAAGTGAATTTAATTTTTTATAACAATGTACTTTTTATTTATTTTATCTTATACTTTAATAACACATTTAAAAATGAGTACTTATATACTTTAATATTATATTAATATTTAAAAAAATATGCAGTTAATAAAAAAAAACATATAAGTATGTAATAAGAAACAAAATAATTCTTTACAATAAATCAACTTACCTGCCACTTAACTACATTTTGGACTAATTTCGTCGCTTCTACTATTATTTTATAGGAATACTTTATCCTTTCCATAGAGAAGTTGTAGTTTCCGTTTAAGCTCTGGAAATCGGTACTTACAATTACTGAAATCTCTCCAAGTTTCAGGTTTTCATTTAACTCTTCGAGGGCGTTAACTATCAAATCAATTCGTTCTGACAATAATTTTAATAGATGGGTGCATAGCATAGATTCAACAATATTTATGAATTGAAAAGGTAGAACTTGTAACAGAAAATCGTTGAGTTGCCAACGATTCAAATAATACATAGGAAGCAAATATGCCAAAATATTACACCCGAAAAAATGAACAGGAGCGCCACGACACGGAAATATTTCTTGCCGTACCGTTGTAACTTCTTCAGACCTGTTTCGGGGTACAGTTTATCAAACTTCTGAAGTACAACTAAAAATCTTCTCAGATCGGTTTAGTAGATGAGAGCAATCACCGCGTACAAGTGATAGTGGGCGATATAAAACACTAAAATCATAATACAAGCGGTTTGATGGCAAGGGTACAATACCGATACGACAATGACGCTTATGTTTAAAAGCAAAGCGAAAATCCTTAGACACCATTTCATATATTTATGCAGATCTTCACACAGAACGAGTCTGTCGACGCCCATCATGGCTTCTATAAGTAAATAAAGCTTCATAATTTTATCTATTTCTAGTATTTTAGGTTTTACTAAAGTATTAACCAGCGGTGCAAACGGAGCCACGGCCATGATGTTATTTTTTAGACTAGTACGTGTATGAACGAACAACTGATAACGAGAATGACCAGAAATTCACTTGGACAAAACGAAATAAGTGATTGGTAACTTAGAGCACTTCAATAATTACTAGTCACTAATATACGAAACACATCAACATAATTCAAAATATTGTTATAATGGAAAAGGTCGGAGCGGCTGTATATTAAGAGTGGTACATTAATTATGTATACACGCATTCAATTCATATAATCACCTACAACTACCAACTTACACGCTTGATGTTTGTTTTCAACTTAATTTTTGATATTAATTTACGAATTACAGTATTTACCGGTTCTGCATAAGCATTGAAGACATATCCGATTTAGTTGAAATTTAGATGAACAATTTATACTTTCTTCCGTATTTCTTATGAGATAAAAAACCACTCGAAGTTTAGGCGCTATTCATCTTGCGCCATACTCAGATAAAACGTGGATGTTATTTACGGATAACACTGTTTTAGACAAACAACATAAGAGGAGATTATTTCCGCAGTGGTTGCTGCCCCTGAACCGTCACCGGCTCGCAGTTTTGCAATTGGTGCTTTATGAACGAGGTCGAGTTTTATAATACAGAAACAAAATAGAAGCACATGCCACAGGTCCGTGACGCGATGTGTCGTTGCGGGTATTGAACGTTTTTCACTAGTTGACTCGCTATTCCCAATTTTGATTAAGGAGAATCGTGTAAGGCCAAATCTTCAGCTAATAGGTTTTCTTTTTGACGCATTAGGAGAATCTGATCAGAATGTATTTCGAGCATGTGACTCACCGATATAACTCATAATTTGGATTGGTTCAACAGAGTACCAGGACAGCATACGCGGGAAGCAGTACAAAACATTTATTTTATAACTAATTTAATGGGTAAAGTAAAGATAAAAAAGTAAAGATCATGATCGCCCGATAACGTCCAACCGAATACCAGGACATCATATACTTCCTGCGTATGATGTCCTGGTACTGATCGTAGTAGTAAATTGACATATATTTTATAACTAATTTAATATTGTGTATTCCAAATAAATCTGAAAATGGTTTACCTTGCAGACCACATCTAAAATTCCCTCTATGATATTAATCGAACTCTAAACTCCTTGAGTTAAAGATATTGTCTGTGAGGTTTCAAGCTTTTCGAGCTCAAAATTTGAAAGAAGGTTGACCCTGAAGACCATCTATAAAACTTCTTATCACTTTCAAGCTCAAATCGTTCAAAAATAAATTAGCAATGAATAATTGAGCTCATACATTTTCAAATATCAATTTTTTGCCGAAAAGAAACTTAAATTACACCTCCGAAAAAACTTTCTTGTCTCAAGTTCTCAGTTTATTTACTTTACTTATTTTTTTTCTACTTTTATTCCTGACGTAAATAGAGGGCTGTTATAAGTTTGTCATGGGTATGTATGTATATGGCATTTATAGCAATTAGTTTAACTCAAACGGTTGAATTGAGTTCGATTGAATATTTTTTTGTTTGAAAAGTAACTTGATCAAGAATGTTCTTAGCTATGATTGAAGAAAATCTTTTTAGTCGCTTGAAGATTTTCAGTTCTTTTCTAGATGATAAATAGATGTAAGCATCTTCCACATGTCTGATAAGTCGAAATTTGATATATATTACTTTGATGATATTAGAAAAACGTAATTCATTTTGAACTTATGCTGCAGTATAACCTAGAATTTGCCATATACCCAATTCCCTCGTCAATATTTAGCAAAGGAATTTTATTTGGGCTCATTGAAATGGTATTGAAGAATAATGTATTATACATGGATGAAGATCTAAGTCTGATAATGGAATAGAAAAGAGAAATGAGGATAAATTAGATAAAGAAAAATATTTTTATCTTTCTGGAAATGTCTCAGAACCACTATTTTTTATTAAGAAACTTATTTACATTCTAATGACATAAAATAATGATTTAGTAGAATAAAACACATATTAAAATATAGTTCTCCAAAAGTCGGAACCTCCAGTCCTAAGCGCGCGGACGAGAGCAAGTAATTAATATCGAGCTCATGCAGGAGCGCACCTTCTGGGTATATTTATTTTGTATCCGTGAATATTTATTGTCATCAACGCCATCTTCATTTTTTAATTTTTGTATTGCCTATAATATGGGTTCTTCTGAAATATTGTGTTCAACAGTTTTGTACAAAAAAAGCAAAGCGAAAATACGTCAGAATTATAGCCGAAACACCACCTTTTATTAATGGCGTTTTTAAATTAGTTTTGTACAAGGTGCAAGCTGACGCTTTATACATTCGTGAAACGTCTTCTTTGGTCTATATTACTCAGAGATAGTGTAGCTTTTATGAGTAAAAGAATATTTAGAATCTCTAATGGCACAAACATACGAAAGTCAAATTAATAGTTAATAACATTTAAAAAAAAATCTATTTGAAGGTTTTTTTTAGAATCGGTTTATTGGTTTGATTCAATACAACTACAAATACGTAGACGAACTTGGGTACAAATGCTAATGTTTTTTAGAAACCTTTGCACGTACAACATTTCGCCAGTTTCATAATTCATAATTCAAATGGTGAAGGCACGCAAAGAAAGCAAAAAAATACCCGCCCATTAAGGACAATCTACTCTATGCAAAATTTGATTACAATCCATTCGCCTTCTCGGAGATTAGTTCGAATTAACGAACAGATATGCATTGTATTTTTCAGAATTTAAAAATGATTCAATTAAAAAAATACAAGTAGATTAGATGTGCCGTGGAATTAATATTTATGACAAAATTTTATAAAAATATTATATATATAGTTTCATATATTAATATAGACAGACAAATAAACAGTTTCCAAGATTATCGTACTTCTTTCCAAATTTTGACTAAAATTACACTATAATATATATCATACTTTCATAGTTAATTTCTGCACTTCATCTGGTCTATTTTTATTTTATTCAAATAAGTACTTGGCTACTATTCGAGCGTCAATGGAATTATTATAGTCTAGACGATGCCCGTTCAGAATCCTTCATGATTTTTATTGTTGTATTAACATTTGGATATTTTTTGTTTTCTGTACTGAACTCTTCAGTGTTGTAATAACGAAATATTATTAAGTAAATTAAATTTTTAATTACTATTATATAAAAAAAAATTCATTATTTATATTTTTTAGCTATGTCATTTAGTTTTTAGTTTAATGTGTATCTTGATTATCAAATTTCAAAAATATATTAAATTACATGTTTTAAAAGTAATTTGTTAATAGGTTTATTTAAATTTTAATTGACAATTTGAATTTCTTCCATGTACGTAATATAAACATATGATAATTTAGTTTCATATTTCATTCTACTATTTATGATATCTAGTGGTTGAAAGATCATTCATTAAGACAAAAAAATAACAAAATCATTTGCCTTCAAAAATCTTAAAATAACTAAATAATTACTTTTTTCGAAGTCAGTACCAATTAAAGATATGCCAGACGTGATTTAACAACAATTTTAATAATTTGACTTAATACTTTCGTTTGGATTAAATATTTTGTTTTCTCTTGTTAACTTTTATATTCTTCGGTTTACTTATTTTATATTTTTGATTCGTTTTGCTTTATTTGCCACCGACTAATAATTTTAAGATTGTCTAGATTACAAATTTTACAATACAAGTAGCTTTTACTGTAACATTTACCTATAGCTTAAAAATAGGTGAAGATTTTTACGGCAGTCTGATATTGTTCGATGACACAATCCATCCTCAGAACAGTCCATATGCAAAGTTTCAATTCCATGGTTGTTCACTGCTGTAAAGTTTCATTGTAGAAGGAAACCCTGACAGCTGTGTCGTCTCCTGGTATACAAGGACACGATTCATTGTCCTCCAGTGTATGAGCACACGATCCATCGTTTAAACAGCTCGTAGATAAGAAAAATTTCAAGCATATGCTGTTAACCTTAAAGAATCCCAGCGTAGGCCATATCCGTTACGGCTGCATTGTTCTCTGATGTACTAGGAGATGGTCCATTCTCAAAACAGCCCGTATACAAAGTTTTAAGCTATTGACCATTGACCGTTTTATTGTAGAAAGAAACCCTCGTGGCTACATCATCTTTTGGTGTACAAGGACACTATTCATCCATTGTACAACCTCTATAAAAGATTTTAAGTCTACCCTATACACCAATGAAGACTCCCACCATAGAACAAAACTTTTACAGCTACACCGTCCATTACGAAAAAGTGCACCAGCATAAAACCGTATCGTCATTGCAATTAGGGGCCATCCATAAATTACGTCACATAAATTATAAGGTTTTTGGCCCCCCCATTCCGTTCTTATCCAAGGTAGTCACACATAAATGAAAACAGCAGTTTGAACTTTTTTTTTTTTTGTACAATATACTTAAATATTGGACAAAACAAAAGACCTTTTTTCGTTTTCGTATTTCGGATTCGACGTCACAAAGCTTTTGAACTGCTCCTTGTCGCACATTATCACATTTAGTAGACCGCAAACATGTGACGTAATTTATGGATGGCCCCTTACGTACTTTTGATGAGAAACACAGTTTTTTTTGAAACGGTATATTCGATCTCATTGAATTCTTTTTTTAAGTTTTGTATTTTTTCAATATATTGTGTGTACATAGGATTTAAAATAAAAAAAAAGAAAGATATAATTTAGGCTACTTTCGGAGTGATTATTTCCAGAAATATTCACTAAAATAAAAAAAAAATATTTGAAAACCTTTAATAGTTTTTAAAAGAACTATCGAAATATGTGTCACACGTATATTTTGTTAAAATTTTTTTTTTCAGCTTCTGTTACATGTATGGAGTGCCCCCCTAGAAACATATACTTTAATTATTTAAATACCAGAGTAAATAGCACCTTACATAAGACACCCATCCTCTAAATTTCATTGATATGCATCTTGCAATTTTTAAGTAAAATGCCTGTGACATACAGACGGACGGACGGACTTCACAAAACGGGTTCCGTAAAAGGATTCCGTTTTATTTGGATACGGAAAGAAAAAACCGACTCATGTCTGTAGATGCCATTAGAGAAATTGACATCGATGAATTATCTTGTGCCTGGTTACTTTACTTTACTAACGACTACGAGTATGACAACGATAAAGAGATTTTTTGATGTATCCTATTTTGCTACATAAACTAACCCATGGCATGTTTGTGACGTTATAACCAAACTGTCTAACGCATTGTCAAATATTTCGACTAAGTACTTCTTCCCACGAATGTCTTCTTAAATATTTTTTTTCTGATGGAAGCAGCGCGTTCGAATGTGTGATCCGATAGCATTTTACGTTCTTACTCGTACGAGCGTGCGCCGACACACGAATCCATAGAAATCGAGGAACGCGCATTCATATCGATACTCGCATACCTGATATTCGAGATGAGCTTTTATGGTGAAGGCGCTTTCGACCGTCTAGTGCATGCTAGCCCTAAGAGCAGATTGGAATATCAATTATCAACTGTTCTATTGGTGGATAGAGAACATCGTGACGAACGTGCGTGAGAGAAGGGTTACCAACAAACATATAATACACGTCCCTTATTCTAAGGTTTCCAAGATCCTTGATGACATTTCAGATTCTACACACGGATTTAGCTTACATAAGGTTACGCCTCCCCAAAGGATGTGGTATGTGGATTGTATGTGGTATGTGTATGTGGACTGTACAAATACAAAAAAAAAATGAAAACCAGTGCAACACTTATTTAATTACTTCAAACGTGTCAAAATTTTTAGCAATTCTACAGACAATAGAAATAATTAAAACGCTACTATACGTTGTAAATGTTTGATATCCCTCTCGTTGCATTTTCTTGTCAAGTATAAATATAAGAACATTTTTTTCGTGTTTTCATATACATGATAAACTTTTATATAAATACATTTTATGAAAAAAACATGTGTGTGAATCTTTTTATAAGCCGTAACATTTTTTTGTTTATTTAATAAGTAATAAAGTGATACCACATTGGGTTTTACTTCTAAAAAGAATGTCACTTCTAAAAAACAATCACACACGCGTTGCACGAAAATATAAAACTATTAGATGCTTAATCGTTTTAAACAAGACACTCACAATTATATTAACACGCACTAATACTATTTAGGATAATTATTATAATTTAGTGCTAACTAAATAAATAAAAATATACGTCAATATTTATACTTGAAAATGTATAAATATTGAAATAACTGTCATTTATTTAAATTTAATATTACACTACAACTTTAGAACATCATTTCAATAATAGTTTTTACATCATTAACAAGCTTAGCGAAGTGTTAGTTTAATACTTTCATTAAACGAAAAATTATTCGGTATCCAATTATTTTAAACAACAAGACACAATTATTTAAATGCACCCTAATACTATTAAAAGTGACTTAATTTTATACTAACTAAATAAATAACAAATAGTTCAATATTCATATTTGAAACTGAATAAACATTTAAGTAATTGTTACTGTTTACATTTAATATTACAGTACAGCTTCAGAACATCACTTTAATCATAGATTTTACATATTAATCAAATTTAGTGAAGTGTTTGTTTAATTAAAGTGATCACGATGCTTACTTTAATTAAGGAAAAATGATGACGAAGCCACCGTTCCTAACAATAATATTAAATAGTACTCTAGAACTTGTATTAGAAAAGAATAAACCATGAACATTGCTTTATATTTAATTTAAATCTCAACTATACACACAAAAGTATATAAAGGACCTTTAACCCGCAAAAGGTCAACACGGAGGACTTCTAAGGTTGACCTCTCTCGATCTGTGCTAAAAAGATTGTGGGAGAGTATGGCACGGCAGTGGGATCATTAAAACCGTTGTATATTCTTAAGCTAAACTGCTTTAATTTTTGCGATTGTTTCTATGTAGTATATAAATGTTGGTCTATAAGTTTTCCGAACTGCAGCATGATGATGAGGTAGGTGACCAGGAGCGTGACGTACTGCAGCGGCAGCGACACGCCCACGTCGGCCACGCGCAGCAGCCGGAAGCGCAGGTCGTGCTGCTCCACGTACAACAAGAACGTGCGGGTAGAGAGACGCTCTTTTTTGTCTGATAAATATAAACATAGATGTAGATAATTGCGACCTTAAGAACTAAAACACAAAGTATACTCAACAAAATGTCTATGGCATAACATTACGTTAATTTTGTCAGATTACTAGTGTATTGCATAGTGCAAAACATTATGTGTATTATAAGCTGATTCTACAATAGGGGTACCACCGCCCATAAACGTTCGCAACACCAGGTTATTCACAAACGCATTATAGTTCTCTTAATGGAAAGTATGTGATTTTTTTAAACTACTAAACTCTTATTTATGCTTATGAAAATAATAAGCGGTTGACCAACCTCCTTTTACAGATCCTACGTATATAGAAATTGCGCCTAAAATGAATGGAGGTTAACCCCTAATCGCACATATGATAGAGATAGTTTAACTTAATAAGTGGCATTGCACAGAATAATTCTTCAGAATATTCGTTCTAATATGTGCAGCTTTGCAGTGACGCCGTCGAGTACAAAAGGCAAATGATATCGAAGTGCCCCAACCCAGAGATAGGAATACTATTGCAATATACAATTCAAAGCGCCGGTTGAAAATATTGCGTCGCTGTAAACTTTTTTTTTTCAAACTAGAAAACTTGTTTTTTAAACGACGTGAAGCTGGACATAACTCGATACGTCGATACTTGAAGTTTCACAATTAAATTCCATATTAACTAGGCTACTGTTGAACTTAAACAACAAATCAGATGCTAAAGACAATTTCGTTAGGTAATATGATAATGTCCTAAAAGATACCACATAATGTATCAGCTACGTATAGTATATAAAATGATATACACATTTTCATATATATAAAGTAATAGGTGTATTAAACATAACTTAAGAATCAATCATTAAGCAATTGTTAGTGTTGATATCATTTTGTTATTTTTCTTTATCTTACCCAAATGAGCTGAGCACAGCAGTTGCGCCAGTGAAGCTGTTATCTTCTCCACCTTAGCGTTGATCTGATCGCTGACAAGGCACGGCGTCGTTTGGAAGTATAGCATCATGAGTGCAACACAACTGGAGCAAAGGACGAAGAGCCACCAACCATCCTGTACAAAATACGAAATATTGATACAGAGAGGATTTAGAAAAAATAGTTTTTGAAGATGTAATTCTTTAGACTCGTAGAGAGAAAAGTTTTAATTTAAGCGTAATATGTCACAAAATGTAAGATGACGAAATTGCTAAAAAAAGATATTGGCTTGAAATCCTTCATATGTGACGAATTATGATAAAATTTAAATTTTATAAACAAGTAGTCCGTATAAGTCGAATTATTACAAGATTCGTTATATAATTCAGATTATGGATCCTTATATAATTACTTATAGATCGTTATATTATTCATTCATAATGCAAACAATGCTAATAATATTGCAAAGTGCTCTTAGAAAATTTTAATTAAGGCAAGTAGCACATAAAACAAGAACCAATTTTAAACATCCGGAAGTGTCCAAATTTATTGAGACGATCAACGGCTATAAGTGCAAGTATGAGATATGCAGGGATTATCCCATGTGGGGATGACGTCTATCTCTATCATTTGTGATCTCTACCTATCCTTTTGGACAATGGGACATCATCGATAATGTCTTACATTTAATACAATAATACATGTCTTCCTTTAGTTTTTTTTTATCCTTTTGTTTGTATGTATTAATTTGTGTTACTGATGTTAACTTTTAGGTTTCGTTAATCACGATAAAAAAAAATCTAATAAGAATAGCCAAACTTCACCATATAGCAAATACGTAGATAGAAAGGAGAAGCAGAGAAGTAGTTTTTCGCCGCATGCTCTTACTGCTTTATAGCGTTCATAGCTCCATCTGACCTCAATTATTACAAGCTTCGTGTCACTTACGGAAATCGGAATGTATAAGTAGTTAGTAAAAGTGATGCTAAGAGCGTTTCCTTCGAACTAAGAGATAATGGGTTCAATCCTGACCACGGACAAATTGTACATTTGAGTGTTTCACTCAAATTGAATAGAACCATTTACTCCTCGAGGCAGACCTCGAGAGCACATTAAGCCGTCAGTCCTGGACGTTGTGAGTGCAGTGGTGGCAACGGCCTTAAGATTTTCTATAACCATTCTTCTCGTCCATCACACACATTTTCTCTACAGATCGATATTCATTTTACCATTCTACTGCCATTCATACCTTATAGATGGTCACATCACCACAACATACCTTTTCTAACTCTAGTCACCATTTCGTTTTCAAGCCACACTTTTCTTTGATATCACTATTCTTGTATCTATATTTCAATTCTCTTTCATGATTGGGAATTAAGTAACCCATGGAGAGAACTCTTTTACTATTTTAACTTTCTCACCTAACGTACTTATGTCAGATTCAAACGCTTCTTTAGTACCATGACCTTAATCTTGCTGTATTTACTTTAATACCGTTTTTCCTAACAAAATTATTTATTTTCGTAATTATTTCCTGCAACTCACATGCCGACGGCGTAAGGAATACTTGTTTGTCGGTTTATACGACGTATTCAATGCATAGTTTATCCATTTTTAATCCAAATTCATAATCTTTCGAATCATATACAGACAGTAAATCTAGCCATATGTATACACTATATACTTACAGTGTTAGAAATTATAACAGCTACATTCAAATACCAAGCCATTAGCGCTGGCACAAATTGTAAGACCAGCATTGCGATTATCTGTAAAAGAAAGGACTGTGTTTAAATCTGCTATTCACTTTCTAACCAGTTTTTGTTCCCAATTTTCTACGCTTGGTCGTGAAATAAATTCTTTCATCTGATTGACTCAATTCCAATTTGTCTCCCAATCTTGCTCTCAATGCCGAATCAGACCCTGTCGTCGGTTCTTCATATACACTGATGGTTCCGACCACGCCGGTCTCTCTTTGAGTACCGATACAGGTACCGCTCTTGACTGCGGTACCTATAAAGTTCCTGATGTCGATTATTGTATCTCTATTAAACGTTGCTGTGAAAGTTATATAGATAATTTAAATACGAAGCAGTTTATTTATTATATGTCCTTCCTTCATTTGACTGTAAATGAAGTAAGAAAAACTTATTCGGAATAAATAAAACTATATCTGTGACAGATTAAACTTTGATTGACCCAAATGGAGGCTCAACTCACTACAAACAAGTACGTTGTTACACTTTTTCCATGTGTTCTGCATAGAATAGTTATAAGCACTTTAGTCGCCTATAACTAGAGGAACAAGTAGGTATGTCGACTATTACTATTAAACTAGTGTAAACTAAAGAGCATCAGTAAGAGGGTGTCTTCATAGCACTTACGTCCTTTTGTTGAGAAGCACAGTTTTTGCGCAATAACTCAAAAACAGCAATCCGATCATCAAAATAATTTTAGATGAAAGTGTTTATTAAGTGTCGCCTTAGTTATTTTTTTTTTCATATATTTTTTATTTCGATATACGGTTTACAAAATAAAGAGGGGAGGAACTGCTAAGAAACCTTAAAGTGTTTTTAAACGAACTGTCGAAATATGTGCCACACGTTGATTTTTACTATAAACATTTCAAATTTCAGCTTCTGTTACATATATGGAGTGATATTTATTTTTATTATTTAATTACCAAACTAAGTAGCGGCTTGTACAACACGCTACACTATAAATTTCATCGATATAGGTCTTGTATAAGTCTTTGAATAAAATTCCCGTGATATACGGACGGACGGACGGATAGACATGACAAAACTATAAAAGTTCCGTTTTTGCGTTTTGACTCAGAATCTTAAAAATTGATACAAAATTTAACTTAGCTGACATATTAACTAAAAGGGTAGATAAGACATTTTTTTTATAAAACAGATTAGAGTTAAGATTAATTTAGTATACCTAAGATTGGTGTAAAATATTGTTTATGAGGCGTGTTGTAATATATGGTAAATATTATTAAAAAAGTACTAGTAGTGTCATCTAGTACTTACTTTCAGAAAAAACACCTACATGATTTGTCGCTATTGTTTTTCGTCCTCTACCGCTTGCACTGTGTATTACGATTAATATATTTTATAATAGAATTATATAAAATGACTTGCTAAGAGTCCCCTCTTTAATTAAATCAAACCACTTCAACTAAACTCATAGAAAACTTGTAACAATTATACTGAATGACTAAATAATTTATATAATTTGACTTTCTGTTCGAGAGGAATTTAAAATAAATTCAAAAAAGATTAAAAGCATATTTGGAATAAATTGGAATGAACCTAATATACATTTGAATAAACTCAATTAAAAAAAGTAGTGCACTTAATTAATAAGATATTATCGATTTATCTTGTTTTTTTAACAATAACTTGGTTTTTAGAAATTCTTTATGTTATACTTTAACATCACATTTGTGTACTTAGTATTACATGAATATTGATTTTTATAAATATTATTCAGTTAATGCAAAAAAGAACACATAATTAAGGAACAAGAAAAAAATTCATTGCAATAAATCAACTTACCTGCCATTTTATTACATTTTGTACTAATTCCGTCGCTTGTACTATTATTTTATAGGAATCCTTTATTCTGCCCATAAATAAGTTGTAGTTTCCGTTTAAGCTTTGCAAATCGTTACTCTCAATTACTGAAATCCCTTCATCTTTCTGATTCTTATTTAATTCTTCGAGGGTATTAACTATCAAATCAATTCGTTCTGACAGTAACTTTAATAAATGGGTGCATAGCATAGATTCAACAATATTTATGAATTGAAAAGGTAGAACTTGTAACAGAACATCGTTGATTTGCCAACGATTCAAATAATACATAGGAAGCAAATATGCCAAAACATTACACCCGAAAAAAATGAACAGGAGCGCCACGACACGGAAATATTTCTTGCCGTACCGTTGTAACTTCTTCAGATCTATTTCGGGGTACAGTTTATCAAACTTTTGAAGTACAACTAAAAATCTTCTCAGATCGCTTTTGTAGATGAGAGCAATCACCGCGTACAAATGATAGTGGGCGATACAAAACACTAAAATCATAATATGAGCCGATTGAAAGCAAGGGTACAATACCGATACGACAATGATGCTTATGTTTAAAAGCAACGCGAAAATCCTTAGACAGTATTTCATATATTTATGCAGATCTTCACACAGAACGAGTCTGTCGACGCCCATCATGGCTTCTATAAGTAAATAAAGCTTCATAATTTTATCTATTTCTAGTATTTTAGGTTTTACTAAAGTATTAACCAGCGGTGCAAACGGAGCCACAGCCATGGTGTCATCTATTAAATTAAAGCGTACACAAACTACCACTGGATAACAAGTATGACCAGAAATTCACTTTATCGAAATGAAATAAGCGATTGGTAACTTAGAGCACTTCAATAATTACTAATCACTTATATACGAAACACATCAACATAATTCAAAATATAGTTTTAATGGAAAAGGTAGCGACTGCCACGTATGTGTATTATGAATGGTACATTAATTATGTACATTAAATTCATTTATCTGATCACCTAAAACTTCTAATTTACACGCTAGGTCTTTGTTTTTAATGTAATTGTTAGTTTTGAAATTGATAAAAAATTATATGTACAATCTATACATATTTCTTTATGAGATAATAAAACTACATAGAATTTAGGCGCTATTTATCTTGGATCAAACTTGGATGAAACATAGGTGTTATATACGAATATTACTGTTTTAGATTAACAATATACGAAAATATTATTAGGCATTTGTTGCTGCCACTGAGTCGTGATCGGCTCGAAGTTTTACATATGTTGATGTGCGAATGAAGTCCGAGTTGTGTAATGCAAGAATAACATAGAAACACATGACATAGCTCTTCGCAGGTGTGTTTTTCCTTCACAATTACCTGAAGGAAAAACTGAATTCATACCTGCATACATGAATGTTGGCAGATTTTACTGCTGCTTCAAACAATCCACCCCAACTTGGACACGAATGTGGATCGAATATTCGGTTGTGTTCTGTTTAGACAGCTTGTGACCCGTAAGAGATTGGTTTTCCCGAAAGTACGTGCGTAAATGTCGCAAGTAATAGTCCGCGTCTACATAATTGGTTTGTCAGTATGAAAGAATTAAGGTAGGTAACCCGCAACGTGCAACAAACCTCTCAAATGCTTTCAGAAACGCTGATGTGGAGACGTCTGAGACCATCTCCAAATGAATCACTTTAGTTGCAAGACAAACGAAAGCTTATAAATAAGTCTTGTATAGTTTTAGATTCCGCAAGTTGTAAGTTTTAATAGAAAATGAACTCGCACAATCCGTACCCACGCCTTAGATTTTCATTTTCAATTGTATATGATATTTCTAGATGATGTCTGATAAAGCAAATCCATTGTAATATGTGGAGACTTTAGTGTAAACTTGCGAGATGTCACCAATGTTAGAATTCTAGAGTTCTTTGGGTGATAAAATCTGTCAAACGTCTTTTTGAAGCTTATAAGGATCACGTTTGTCTCTAAGATATGCCTTTAAAATATTTATACAAATGTCGAAACATTTCAGAAATATATTGTCAAAAAATTCAAATCAGACCACAATAGTCAACTAGCGCCTTTTAAACTACCGGTTAGAGGTAATTTAAAAAACGTTATAAAGTGCATTCCAGTGAATGAAATTCGATTGGAGGAATTCAGAAAATGTATCGTACAAAGGATTCTGGAACTACAATGTTGTGACAATTCAATTGAGTTATACGACTAAATATGTAATGTAATAAGAGACAAATACGACAATACTGTTTTAACAAGATTTATTAATGTAAATGAGTCATTGTTGTTCAGTGATTAGGCAATAGTAGGAGTACACAAAAATAAGAAAAGATTTACTGAGCATGTTAGAAACTACTCAAAAACCATTAAACGTGTTTGTAGCTCAAATAAATTATGTTATTAATAAAAAAAATAATAGCAAAACTTTAATAAAAACAATTTGAAGTGTCGTAAAGAAGAAATTTGGTAAAATTAAAGGTCGCGATCTTGACTTTAACTTTGATTTAACATAAATTATGAAACTCTAAAAAAAGGCATAAAAGTCGCTGAAGCTTTTGGAACATTTTTTACTGACATTACAGTTTCGACTATTAAATATCTTAATTCATCTCCCTCTCTTGCTGAATCTCTACTGGAGGACATATTCCACCTATAGAATTTAAATCTGTAAATTCGGAAAACATTATTAAGTCATTTCAGTCGTTGAATATGAAAAAGATTGCTGATCTCCATGATTTGTTAGTTTAAATTTTAAATTCCATTATTGATTGTATTGCACCACATTTGGTGCTTGTCTTTAATAAATATTTCGATAATGGTGTATTTCCTGATCTTTTGAAATAAATCATATTTGTTCCATTTTCAAGGGCGGTTGTAAATCGAATCCCACTAATTTTAGGCCTATATCGCACTATTTTTGAATAAGTATACTGAAAATAGGCAAATAAATGTAAATCAACTTCTTCTATATTTTTATAATAATAAATTAATGTTAAAAAACACAGTTCGGTTTAACACAGGGTGGCTCAACAGTCAATGCTGGTGCTGAGCTTATTGAAAAAATTTTTGAAGCCTGGGAGGATTTACGGAATGCGACAGGAGTGTTTTTCTATCTCTCCAAGGCGTTTAACTGTATTAATCACGAAACACTGATCAGGAAGCTACATCTGTATGGAGTTACGGGCCGTGCACTCCAATTTCTGGTATCATATTTAACTAATAGGTTTCAGAGGGTCGATATCAATGCCATGAATTAATTTGAATCCGTGGCCCGCAGGGGGAGGGGGCTACAGGGATCGAACATCGGTCCGTTTCTGTTTTTAATTTATATTAATGATTCACCTAGCCTTGTTAAGGATATTCATGACATAGTATTGTTTGCCGATGACACCTCTTTATTATTCAAAGTTAAAATACATCAACTCAATTATGACGACGTAAACTTTACTATTTCCAAAATTGTAAAATTCGTTAACTGTAAATAAATAATCTACTCCATAATAGGAAGAAAGTAAAAAGTGTGAATTTCTTACTTCAAAATATGAAAAACGGATTTGGTATAATTTTATTAAAAAACAAGAATTATAGCTTGTTGATCTTGTTGATACTACTGTATTTCTGGGTGTTATTTTAGATAGTAAACTCCTATGGGGTCCTCATATAGGTTAGTTGGTGAAGAGGCTAAGCTCTGATGTATTTGGAATCAAAAGGATAAGAAATTCTTAATATGTAATGAATTCTTAAAATGAAAATATTCTAAGAAAGATGAATTTCGGATAACATAAACTGTCATAAACATGTGTCGTAGTTTAAAAGCAACACTAGATTACGTATACAGTATGTACTGAATACGTCAGCCAAATCAAAGGCCAATTTCAGCGCAAATTGATTTGATGTATTTATATACATTTCACTACACGTATTGTGTCATTATTTTTTCTTCACGTCTTGATATAAGAACAATTTATTAATAAATACTATGAGTTGTATTATTAGATATGATTAGGATTGAATTTATGAATTGAATTAGATGTGATGTTTATTTATTTTGATTTAGTCGATTGAATGAAATGCCTATGATTTGTTAGGTATGATTTGATGATAGGTTTATTTAATGAATTATGTGAAATGAGAATTTTGGCTTAATTTGACTATTTAGATATAATAGTTGACTTATTTGATTGATTTATTGATATTCATTAGTAAGTAATTTGATTTTGGTTAATTATTTTACTTAAAATGATTCTTTCAACTTAAGACGTGAATTGGGTTACTACTGTTTATATATTGTTTTGTAAATTTTCATTATGTTCTATTATATAATAATAAATCGGAACGTGCGGTCTTTGCGTCAGCATCTCTAGGGAAAAAAAGGGGAAAAAAGCATTTATCTTTAAAAAAAAAATTAAAAGAAACATCTCAAAAGTCTTGAGAGAGAATTGCAGGATCACGAGCGGACCCCGTCGCGATCGCTGGTAAATCAAGATTTTGGGAGTTTGTCCTAGCTATGTGATAAACATGAACTTTCAGCTGAGCGGCGTTTAGCAATCCAGAAAAGAAGATATGGACTGTGACTAACAGGAAAGAAAACTACTAATTATTTATTCTTATATTGTCTTTCCTGTGTGCAGATTTCCTAATAAATAGTTATCTTTTAGACTGGTAGTTCATTCGCCTGAATGAGCACACTGACTCTTGGGAGCTGTCTCTAATTTTGAAATAAAGTTAATTAATCGAGATACAAATTTCCTCTTTTGCATTTGATCTATCTTGGTGATGTCATATTTAAAAGGACCGGAGGTAGATGAGTAGGTCTAGGTCTAGGGTCCATAGCTCCCTAATGGAACTCCATCTGCAAGATCAGGCAAACTCCTGACTCCATTGCAAACTGAACTCCTACCCAGAGAGGTGGTTCTGATACACAAAAATTAAACATTGTAATATAGTCACATAATAATTAATTTACTAAAATAGGTACAATTTGAATATAAGAAATCTTGTATATTATACTGATGATAATCATAATTTAAATTCTTAACTATAAGATTTAATGCTTATGTTTAATTTTATTTTATTTTTTTTTATTTTATTCCATTGTATATTATTTTATTATACTGTACATTGCGTAAAATATGTTACTTGCTTATTACATTGTAATTGTAAGGTTATTTGAATGAATTAATAAAATTTGCATTTCAATAGGTATATAAACGTGTCAAAGCGCTCTCGCGCACGTACGAAATTTGATCGTAGGTTTGATTGATTTTATTGCGATTAACATTTTATTGTATATTATTTGTCTCATTTGGGACTTCAATTAATACCTGCTGATACTTAGTGAATATATTATTAGACATAATTATAATATAGATAGACTTATATTGAGCTTTTACGTTGCCAGCTCTAGTATTAAAGACGATTATTTTGAAATTGCGAGATCTCGAATATACGACTGTATTTTATACAGATATTTTTAATGTTAATGAACTCTAGGAAATTTAAAGAATTAAATATTTTTTTTTCTTTATTTCATATATATTGATGAATGAATATAATAGGCTGAATATTCTGCCTTCTGAAATAGTATTTGAGTAACAGAGTACATAAGGGTGATGTTAATGGCATAAGATTATCTGGATCTGTAATGAACATTAGTGTCCCATAGGGATCAATTCTTTGGGCCTTTCTGTTTTTAGTCTATGCAAATGACTTACCTAGTCTTGTTAAGGATGTCTTTGAGATGTTTGCGGTACTGTTTGCAGATGAGACTTCTTTCTTATTTAAAGTTGTAAAACAACAACCCAATTATAATGATGAAAACAATGGTATCTCTAAGGTAGAGAAATGGTTTACCGAAAATAATCTACTTCTTAACGAAATAAAAGCAAAATTAGAAAACAAAAAAGAAACAAATTAGTAAAGTTTAAAAAAATATGATCGATATAAACTCAATAACAGAAATAAAAATAAATTGTGTTTTCTTGTTAGTTGATTAAGCCAAGCTGCAAATTCATTTAGGGGGCTTTGTGTGCACATGTTCAATAAATTCCCTGAGGACATGTAAGATTTACTCTTACATAAATTTAAGAGCATTATTAAAAAATCACTCAGTAAAAAATGCAATTTCTAAGACTGATATCTGTGGGCATAAGCGGCTCGATTTCATAACGGTCATCAATAATTTTGTACTTGTTTTGATTAAGTCTAATGAAATTAGAAAATAGCTATCCTTAAGTTTCTTGCTTGTTCTTCTTGAGCGAAAACTGCCTTCCGAACGAGCGGTAAAGTGTGAATTTGCAAAAAAATATGACATATTTCAAGCATTAGGTATTTTATAACCTATGAAACAAAAATATTATGAATTTGAATAGCTAGGGATTACTGTAAGAACCGTTCTGTGTTGGCCTCTAATTATTCTGCTTTAACTTTGAGCACTCACTAACTTTGCGAAATCTAGCTACAGAAGGCCCGATCTCACGGTAGACAAATCTGGGCAGCTTTCACACACATGTCTTCCACTATCGTTTTGCATGGCAGGGCTATGAGTCGCATTTCAAATTACATATCAAAAAATAACCTTTTCACATTTTTTCATTAAGTATTTTCTTTTTTGGTGTCATCCCTATTTATTATAACTGACATGTCCTCAAACGCGTAATTCCAATACCGAATTATTAACGCGATTTTACAAAAATTATATGAAAAAAACGCGTTTTAACTAACGTCCGTCTAGAGTTAACTTCGATGAATTATCTTTTGTCTAGTTACTTTATCATCGTTATAAACGATGACGACAATTACAAAGAGTATTTTGGATACATTCTATTTTACTAATTAATTTAACTCATGAGATGCTTGTGAAGTTATAGATAAACTGTCTAGCGCTGTGCCAAACATTTCTACTATTTCTTCCCACGCACCTTTTCTTAAAATCCTTTTATTTGACGGAAACCACGCGTTCGAATGTGCGATCCGGTAGCATCTTACGTTCTCGCGAACTCGCGTCGACGCACGAATCAATCAAATTGAGGAACTCACGCGCGTTCAGTATGTATACGTGCAGAGAATACCTGGTATTTAGAACGTACGTTTCTGGTGGACACGCATTCGAACGTCTAATATGTAATAGCCCTAAGGAGCAGATTGTTATATTAATTATCAAATCGTGATGAACCTGCATGCAAAGAAGGCGTTGCAGTTGCCGACGCAAATGTACTATATATCTCTTATTCTAAGGTTGCCAAATTCTTTGATGACACTTCATATTTTCTAAACGGATTTAGCTTGCGTTGGGTAACTCCTCCCTAAAGAACGTCATGCTTTATGATAGGATTTTTATGGATTGTACAAATACAAACAAAAAATAGAAACCAGTGCAATATTTATTTAATCACTCCAAATCTGTGATAATCCTAAGCTGTAAAAATACATAAGTTAGTTGTAATTTTAGAGATAATACTAATACTTTGCACACATTATTCTTTGTAAATGTTTGAGATTTCTTCGTTTGCATTTTTTTGCTAAATAAAAATATGCAAAGAATTTTGGTGTGTTTACATGTACAAGATGAATTTTCATGCAAATTCATTTGATAATAAAAAAATTGTCCTGTTTTTATAACCTGTTACAATTATTTCTATATTGCTTAATAATAAATAATGAACAAAAGTATACAATGAGAGTATTTTGGAAGTTACTTTTAAAAGACAATCACACACGCATTGAACAAAAATCTAAAACTATTAGGTGCCCAATTATTTTAAACAGCAAAACACAATTATATTAATGTGCACTAATACTATTAAAGGTGAATTAATTTTGTACTTAATAATTAAATAACAATTGCTTCAATATTTATATAACACTTGAAACTGTATAAATATTGAAGTAACTGTAAATTATTTAAATTTAATACTGCACTACAACTTTATTACATCATTTTAATCGTAGTTTTTATATCATTAACAAGTTTAGCGAAGTCACTTTCATTAAAAACACGATATTTACTTTGATTAAGAAAAAATGACGGCAAGGCCACCGTTAACTTGAATAAGTATAGAACTTTGACCCCGTGACTTATATTCAATTTTAATTTTAACTATACACACAAAAGTATACAAAGGATCTCTACAAGGTCAGTGTAGAGCACTTTCAAAATAGACCTGCTCAACCCGGGATAGAGATTGTGGAAGATTATGATGCAGCAGTAGTGTCATTAAAAGCTGAAAAAACCACACGAACGTTGTATATTCTTAAGCTAAACTGCTTTGATTTTTTCGATTGTTTCTATGTAGTATATAAATGTTGGTCTATAAGTTTTCCGAACTGCAGCATGATGATGAGGTAGGTGACCAGGAGCGTGACGTACTGCAGCGGCAGCGACACGCCCACGTCGGCCACGCGCAGCAGCCGGAAGCGCAGGTCGTGCTGCTCCACGTACGACAAGAACGTGCGGGTAGAGAGACGCTCTTTTTTGTCTGATAAATATAAACGTAGATGTAGATAATCGCGACCTTAAGAGCTTAAAACACAAAGTATACTCAACAAGGTGTATATGGAATAAGATTAAGGTAATTTTGTCGGAATACTAATTTTATTATAGAAAGGACAAACAAGTATGTGTATTGTAGGGTCATTCTACAATAAGGGTAATCGCCGCTCATAAGCGTACGTATTAATAGGTTATATACAAACCCATGACCGTTCTCTTATGGACAAGTAAGTACATCTTTTTTAAACTTGTAAGTTTTTAATTTTCGATAAGTAAGTAATGGTTGACGAATCTCGTTTCACAGTTTCTGTCTGTACAGAAAGTCACAAGTAAAATGAATTAAGGTTAATCAACAATCAAACACATGATAGGGTGAAACTTAAAGTGTTCCACGAGTGATACGATAGTGTAACTTAATAAGCGGCATTACATAGAACTACTCCTCGGAGTATACCTCTTTATTTATGTGGTAGACCATGGAAAAAGGTACAAAAACTTAGCAGGACCAAAAAGTCAAGTGAATCTAAAATCACTGCTAAATTATTAATGATTCGTACAGCTTCACGGTGACGCAGTCGAGTACATAGTACAAAGGTAAATGATGTCGAAGTGCCCCAGAACAGAGATGAGAACACGATTCCGTAGAACGCAAAATTTAAGGCGTCGGTTAAAAGTATTGTACAGCTATAATTCAAAGCTCACACTTTTTTTTATAATACATAGACTAAGGTTTACTTTTCGAGTGTACGCGAAAGTGGGCATAGCTCGATATATGGACACTTGAAGTTGCAATATTCAATTCCATATTAACAAGGCTACTGTTGGACTTAAACAATAAATCAGATGATTAAGACAATTTCATTGGGTAATATGATAATGTCCTAAAAGATACCACATAATGTATCAGCTACGTATAGTATATAAAATGATATACACATTTTCATATATATAAAGTAATAGGTGTATTAAACATAACTTAAGAATCAATCATTAAGCAATTGTTAGTGTTGATATCACTTTGTTCTTTTTTTTACATTACCCAAGTGAGCTGAGCACAGCAGTTGCGCCAGTGAAGCTGTTATCTTCTCCACCTTAGCGTTGATCTGATCGCTGACAAGGCACGGCGTCGTTTGGAAGTATAGCATCATGAGTGCAATACAACTGGAGCAAAGCACGATGAGCCACCAACCGTCCTGTACAAAATACGTAATACTGACACAGAGAGGATTTAGAAACAATAGTTTCTGAAGTAGTAATTCTTTACTCTAGTAGAGAAAAAGTTTTAATTTACGCATAACGTGTCACAAAATGTAAAACGACGCTAACGTCATATACATGAAATAGTACTGTTTGCAGATGATACCTCATTATTATTCAATGTTAAAAGAAATCCACGTGATTATAACGATAAGAACATTGCTGTCTCCAAAATTGAATAATAGTTTACTCTAAATAATTTACTTTTTAATATAAAGAAAGCAAAATGTGTGAAATTTTCATTTCCCGAAATTTCTGTTTCTATTTTCATAAGAAACGAGGAATCAGAGCTCGTTGACTCTACTGTATTCTTAGGTTTTACTTTAGACAATAAACGTCAGTGGGCCCTCATTTTGGTGAGATGGCGAAAAGGCTTAGCTTTGCTGCATTTTCAACTAAAAATTTAAGAAATTTGTTCGATATCAAAACCGCCAGATTGGTTTATTTTGGCTGTTTTCATAGCTTGATGTCATATGGCATTCTGCTTTGGGGACCTGCTGTGGATGTTCACAGAATTTTCGTTGTGCAAAAGGCCATTCGCGCAATTTATGAGTTGAGACTTCGTGTTTATCTTAGAAGTAAATTTAAAGAAATTGGAATTTAACTGTCGCATCACAGTTTATTTATCATAATTTAATATATATTAAAAAGATTTAAGATGTTTTAATTAAAATAGTGACAGACACAATTTTAATACTAGAAATAAAAATAAGCTGTGTTTACATGTTAGTCCACTGTATAGGTTCACAAATTCATTTAGGGTGCTCTGTGTACGCATGTTTAATAAGATTTCTGTGGATATACAAAATTTACCCTTTTTACAAATTTAAAGTATTTATTAATCCAACACTTTGCACAAAAGGGTATTTATTATACAATCTCTGAATACTTAGAGGATAGATGGACATAATGAGCTCGACTTCCCATAGGTTTTTTTCCTGCAATAGTTTTATATGTGATTTAATTCTATATAATTGGTTAGAAAAGAGCTGTCCTCAAGTTTCTTGCTAGTTCTTCTTGAGGGATAACTGCTTTACAAACGAGTGTTTATTAAAAAAGTGGAAATAATTAAAAAACTGTAAATTCTTTAAATGTTATGACGTATTTCAAGTGATATATTATAACTTATAAAATAAAGATATTTTGAATTTGAATTTGTGACAGGTTATATCACTGGGCAAAGGTGATTAAGCCTTACTCAACAGCATTTAAAAATCGCCAACGTATCATTTTATGGGATTCTTATAGCATAAATCTACAATACGCTATCAACACCTTTATCTTCAACATCTTACGTTTAAAAAAAATCACATGTAATTGGTGATCGTAATTGAAGACCATATAATCTGTACTCAAGCAAAAATTATCGCTCGTAATCTCGACGATTTCGGGTGCTTAAAATTTGGCCTCTTTTTAATATGCCAGTAATTACGTTGGCACAAGATTTTCTATGACCACTCTTGTCAACCATCGCACATATTTACCCTATAAATCTACATTTTATCATACTATTGCAATGCATACTTTTTAGATGGCCAAATCACCGCAATATAACTTTATCAATTCTAGTAACCATTTCGTGTTCAAACCATATTGTCTCTGTCATCACTATTCTTATGTCTATCCTTGAAAGATAGTCCATACATGCCATGCAAAAATCGAATTTCTTCTGCATTAATTAAACTTTTATATTTCTCTTGACACACCCCAACTTTTGTTACCATACATAAGCGTTGGATATAGAAAATCCGTTATCAATAACCAAATACGTTTGTCATGAAAAACTTTCACTTTTTATAATAACAAGCAAGGCCCTATTCACTTTAGTGTCGGCCGATACTCTCCTTTCAGTATCTCTATCACATTAACCATAACTGGGCATTAAACTACTCAAATAGACAACTCTTTTACTTTTTCAACTTTCGCACCTCACATACATTCAGTCATACTTTCGCTTCTTAGTCTTGCCATATTTACTTTCATATCTCTTTTCCTAACACAATTATTTATTTTAGTAATTATTGCCCACAACTCGTATGCCGACACAGCAAGAATTACTTGGTCGTCAGCGTACAAAACTTATTTAGTACACACTTTATCCATTTTTGATCCAAATTCATACACTTTCAAATTATAGACAACTAGCTATCCATGAATAGGTTGAATAGCTACGGCGATGCTATGCATCTCAGTCTGACAACTCTACGTATGTCAAACCAATTTACGTACAGTTTATTCTGTATAGAGCCTCTGGCTATAGAGCCTCTGTCTCTATAGAGGCTCTGTATAGATATTACAATGGATTTATGAATTTGGTACTCATATCCACTTTATCATAATCTTTTGCGCAATATAGCAAAAGTATAGAAAAATCTTTGGTACTTAGCCTTTTGGCCAATTTATATTGCAAAAATTACGGAAAATTTTCAATTATTCCATGATATGTCACAAGGAACGAAATTTAGTCCGTAAGACCCATCTCTTTACCAAAATCTTGCTTGTAAGTTCTAGATCTTACTTACAGTCTCGTTCATAGCCTTTTGTAATAATTTGCGCATACAGTTTGTCAATGACGCTAAGGAGATTTACTGGGTGCGTAATTTGCGCAAACATGCCGTGAGTTTTATAAAGAGATAAAATGACGGTTTTACACTGGTCATTGGATATTCTATAGTTTTTTCAACAATTATTAGAAATACGCAGGGTACGCCTGCCACCTGCTAAGATACCTTGTCAAATCCAGCTGCTTTTGCAGCCTTAATAACTCATAATTTTTTCTATTACAATTACCAAAATTATATTTCTATATAAAGTTCATAATACTGATTTCATTTTCATTTTAATTGTCATTCATGTATTTAGTTGCAGTAACATTGTCATCTACAAACTGTACCCTCATATGTGAGGACATATTTTATGTAAAAACACTTTCAAAATAATTCTTTCAACACTCATTCTCATTGTTTTTCTCTAATCACATTTATACACCATGTTTTTAATAAATTATACGGAGGCTTTTTCGTCATATTCCGGAAAGGTTTTTAATTTGCTCGGACACTACCCGACATCTCACGTTTCCGTCTTTTATTTCATTCTATTATCTTTTTACACATTCTTTAGTTTACATTTTCACACTTTCATATACACTTTCAATTTTTTAGCGTATCTTTCAAACTGCACGTTCGTTTGAAATTGTACTCAGTAGTTGGCCTTTACAGACAGTAAATCTAGCTATATGTATACGCTATATACTTACAACATTAGAAATTATAACAGCTACATTCAAATACCAAGTCATCAACGCTGGCACAAATTGTAAGACCAGCATAGCGATTATCTGGAAAGAAAATACTTTATTTAAATCTAATAATCACTTTCTAAATAGTATTTGTTTCAAAGTAGTGGCGCTTGGACATAGAATAAATTCCTTTAACGTATTGATCGAATCAGTTTCAGATCTCGCTTTTAAATATAGTTTGTAGGTACCAACCACGCTGGTCTTGGTTTCGATTAAAAGTCAGTTACTGTTCTTGACTGCGATACCTGTCTAAATCCTGATACCGATTTTGATTCCTTCATTAAATTTTTTTATTCAGATATTTTAATGTCATTCAGATATTTTAAAAAATGAAGTATTTCATTGTTTTATGTCCAACACTTATAATGTCACTCGCAAAAAGTTGCTCGGAATAAATAAAACTATATATATTCCATATTAATCTTTAATTAACACAGTTGGAGGCTCAAAGCAATACAAACAAACTCATAGAAAAGTTGTGACGAGCTTATTTAACGACTTTGCGTTATCCATAAATAAATTAATTTAATGATTATGGATAATATTTCTTTTAAGCTAAAGGAAATTAATTAATTTAATTTATATAATTGGACTATTCTTTACATAAGACATGAAAAATGAAGTCAAAAAATATCAAAAACATGATATGTATTTGGAATGAATTTAAACACATCTAATATAAATTTGAAAAACGCAACTAATAATTGTGAACTTAAGATAAGGCTTTGTCAATTAATTTTTTTCCAACCACATAGTTTTTAAGATTACTTCAACCTATGTTTTAGCATCACATTTGATGTACTTATTATTGATGATTATTGATTTAAAAAAAAATATTCAGTTAATAAAAAAAACACACATAAGAAGTACATAACAAGAAAACTAGTTTTCATTGCAATAAATCAACTTACCTGACATTTAACTACTGTTTGTACTAATTCCGTTGCTTCTACTATTATTTTATAAGAATCCTTTATTCTTCCCATAGACAAGTTGTATTTTCCGTTTAAGCTTTGAGTATCGTTACTCTCTATTACTGAAATCCCTTCATCTTTTTGTTCCATATTTAACTCTTCGAGGGCATTTACTATCAAATCAATTCGCTGTGACAATAATTTTAATAGATGGGTGCATAGCATAGATTCAACAATATTTATGAATTGAAAAGGTAGAACTTGTAACAAGAGATCGTTAATTTGCCATCGACGTAAATAATACACGGGAACCAGATATGCCAAAACATTACATCCGAAAAAAATGAACAGGAGCGCCACGACACGGAAATATTTCTTGCCGTACCGTTGTAACTTCTTCAGATCTATTTCGGGGTACAGTTTATCAAACTTTTGAAGTACAACTAAAAATCTTCTCAGGTCGCTTTTGTAGATCAGAGCAATGACCGCGTATAAGTGATAGTGGGCGATACAAAACACTAAAATCATAGTATAAGCGGTTTGAAGGCAAGGGTACAATACCGATACGACAATGACGCTTATGTTTAAAAGCAACGCGAAAATCCTTAGACAGTATTTCATATATTTATGCAGATCTTCACACAGAACGAGTCTGTCGACGCCCATCATGGCTTCTATAAGTAAATAAAGCTTCATAATTTTATCTATTTCTAGTATTTTAGGTTTTACTAAAGTATTAACCAGCGGTGCAAACGGGGCCACGGCCATAATGGCTTATGTTAGGTTAATACGTGCACTAACTAACAGTGGATAACCAGAATGACCCGAAATTCCCTTAAAGAAATGAAATAAGCAATTAGCAACTTAGAGCACTTCAATGCTTACTAATCACTAATATTCGAAACACATCAACATAATTGAAGATATTGTTTTAATGGAAAAGGTGGCGACTGCCATATTAAGGGTGGTACATTAACTATGTATATATGCATTAGACTCATTTACTGATGATCTGCAACTTCTAAACACGATAGTTTTTGTTTTTAACGTAATTGTTGATATTAGTTTTGGCATTATAGTATTTATCAGGTCTGTATAAGTATTAAAACCTTATCTGACTCCGTTAAAACGTAAATGTAGAATCTATGCCTTCGTCTTTATTTCATATGAGATAATAAAACCACACATGCCTTAGACACTATTTCTCCTCTGCTGTACTCGGATAAAACATAGATGATATATATAACTGGCACATATTAGATGTTATATGTTACGGATAACTGTATTTTAGACTAACAACATATGAGGAGATTATTTTGGCAGTCGCAGTCAGCTTCAAGTTTTACACTTGATGCATTTATGGACGACCTCGAGTTTTATAACACAAGAGTAACATAGGAGCATATTACGTAGGTTTGTGTCGCGATGCGTCGTTGCGGGCGTGTGACGTTTTTTCCTAGTTCACTCTCTATCCCTAAGATCGATTAAGAAGAACGTGTAAGATAAGACCTTATCACAATTCTGCTAAAAGCTTTTCTCTTGAAATTCTTTTTGACACTTTAGGAAATTTCGATCAGTATATATTTCGTGCATGTAACGCGCTGATGTAGCGTTTAATATGGATTGGTTCAATCGAGTACGAGGTCAGCATAAGCAGCAAGCAGTACTAAGCGTTTACTTTATAACTAATTTAATGTGCCATATTCTAAAAAAAGAGAAAAATGTCAAGATTGCCCGGTAACGTTCAACCGAATTCCAGGGCACATCATACGCAGGAAGTACTGCAAAACATTTATTTTATTTTATGACAAACTAAATGTGGCGTATTTTGATAAATTTCTTACTGTACGATATTTTTTTAGAATCTCTAATAGCTCAAATATTCAAAAGAAGTTACGACGAAATGTAATAGTCTATCTTACTTAATTTTACTCAGAGAGCTTTTTATTAGTAAAAGAATTTTTAGAATCGGATTTTTGAATCGATTCAATGGCAAAAAGGCGTAGATGAAGTCGACACAAATGCCAGTTTTTTTTAATCGTCTCATTCGTGCATATCACGAGTTTCATAATAGGTTGAATGCGTTAGGCGCAAAAAAACAAAAAAAAAACGCAATAATTGAAAATAGTCTATTCCTATTAAAATTTGATTACAATCCATTCCGTTTTTTTTTGCAAATTAGCTCAGATAAACAAACAAATACTGGATTTTCAAAAATATAAACGTTATTAAATTTAAAAAAAAAGGTACAGGTAGATTAGATACGCTCTCAAAAGAAATATTTATGACGGAACTTAATAATAATAACATATGTACAATTTCATATATTAGATTAGGCATATAAAAAATATCCTATTTATTGTCGTAGGAGGCCGTTTCGTAGAATAGTCTGGGCAAACAAACAAACATACCGTTTATTGAAATATTTTTACTGTGTACCAACTTCCGTTAAGACTGATCAAATCGTTGTAGCTCATAAAAAGACAGGGAGACAAACATGAATTTTAAAAACAGTAGAATTGGAATCAATAAGTCATAAAACGACAGACGGACGCTACATATTTATATAGTAGTAAAGACATAAAAGATTTTACTGATTAGTATTTGCAGAAAACAAGGGCTCGTTTATGAGTTTCTCAAACTGCAGCATGATGATGAGGTAGGTGACCAGGAGCGTGACGTACTGCAGCGGCAGCGACACGCCCACGTCGGCCGCGCGCAGCAGCCGGAAGCGCAGGTCGTGCTGCTTCACGTACGACAAGAACGTGCGGGTAGAGAGACGCTCTTGTCCATCTACACAGTTGTAAAGTTAATTTCAGAGGATTCTAATTTTCATATTTGTCACCATATTTTGAAATTACATATTACAAATTCGTAGGTGATAATCAAACGCACTCCTTTACGAGGTCTACTATTTATATATCTGGAACTGGCCACATACAGAACTAAAATTTTAAAACTCATGTTGGACCATGCTCACTATAGGGTTCCGAAGCCATTATTACAAAGAAAAGAACTACAGATGAAAGTGTACGTTGTTACAATTTTCCATTCCCCGCACTGAATAGTTATAAGCACTTTAGTTGCCTGTAACTTACTTTTTCGGAAATAACTCAAAAACAATATATCTGATCATATTAAAAATTGCTTTCGTTGAATGCATTTATTAGGCGTTACCTTCGTTATTTTTTTCGTACTTTTTTTTGTATATACGGTTTAAAAAATAGAGGGAAGGGTCTCAATTTCTGCAATTTTTGGAGTAATTATTTCGGAAATCATTCATGTAATCAGAAAAATTGCTTAGAAACCTGAAAGTGTTTTTTAAAAAATTGTCGAACTGTGTGTTACACTTTCATGTTTGCTGAAAAAAAAACAAAACTTCTTTTATCTGTATGGAGTGCCCCCCTAGAAATATTATTTTTTTGTTATTTAACTACTAAACTAAGTAGCGGCTTATACAAGACACCTATAATATAAATTTCATCAATATAACTTTGTAGTTTTTAAATAAAATGCCTGTAATATACGGACGGACGGATATTACAAAACTATAAGGGTTCCGTTTTAACCATTTTGGTTGTGAACCGTAAAAATGGAACTATAAGTAGTTTCATGAACAGCCAAGGCTGTAGAATACAGTTTGTTTCATGTAACTGTCAATTATTTTACAATTGGGGCATTATTTTGAAAATTGCTTGTCTAGTCAAGGTAACAAGTTCAAAATGGTAAAAAATAGAAATATTGATCCTAAAAATAAGTGCGATATTCGATCCGGAATAACGTCAAAAAGATTTTATCGAAAGCGTTTATTAGCACAAAAGAATTGCAAAATTGAAAATGAAAAAGAATTAAAAATTAAAAAAAGAGGTATTTCGTTTTCACCGATATCTCTTAAACTATTAATATATAAGAAATTTGAAAACCACTGTGTATCACTGGTCTAACGAGTTTAATCGTGGGCGATCTATGCTCACGGACGAATTTAAAGAAGGTTGCCCTAAATCGGTTGTTGTATCACACAATATCAATACTGTGCGGGAACTAATTATGCAAGATTAGTTCCCGCACAAGTTACATATTGCACGATAAAGGTGTATCTGGGCATAAATATGAGGAGGTAACATAAGAAGAAAAATTTATTCGCGTGGGATTCCGCATAATTTGAGCATTGATCAAAAAAAGGCTCGTGTCGATTGGTACAAAAAAAAATACGATTATGATGCATCAAAAACTGTTTACAATATATACACAGGTGATGAATCTTGTATTTGTGTGTTTGACCTCAAAACTAAACAACGGTCAACGACCTAGGTGTTCCAAGATGAGTCGAACGCAACAAAAGTGATTCGTGCCAATAGCACTTTGAAGCAAATTGTTGCTTGTTTTTAAGCTGTTGCATAGCTGTTATTACGAGCTTTGAGCGCGGGGACCGAATCAAGAAATTCCGTAACGAAAATAAAACCTAACACCCCCTTGTGCTCATGGTGCCGTACCGCCGACAACGCAATCGCATGTTTGTGTTATAGGTGGTGTAAATGCCACACTCACCGCATGAGCCCCGTAAGTGGGTCTATATGTATACATAGGTGTACCTATGTACAACAGTGAATAGCAGTGCTGATGAATGCTATACGCGTTTTGATATGTTTTAAATATGAATAAACAAAGTGCATTTATTAATGAAGAAAGTGATGAAAACTTGAATTAATATCTACATTGCATAAGTTGATAAAAATGCTATGCAATAGCTTTACCGCGGCAGTCCCCGAGTGCCACACGTTTAATTTTTTTTTGGTATAAATTGACATATGGTTACAGTGTCACTAGGAAATTGTAAAACGGTTAATTCGGAGTAGTACACGACCATTTGTTTGCCAGAAGTTTTTAAAGAAATAAGAAAGAATAACTGACGATACATAATAATTCTTCATCATGACAATGTTAGCTGTCACATGACGGCCGAAACAACTCGGTTTCTGGAAGGTTGAAAGATCGAATTGATGGGTCATCCGCGGTTGGGTGCCTATTTGGCACCCAACGGTTTCTATTTATTCCCACGCGTAAAGAATAAATTACGTGATTAATGTTTTTCGAGCTGCGAAGATAAGCACGTCTAAGCACGTCTTAGAGATACCTCAATCACAATGGAAAAAGTGCTATAAAAATTGGTTTCAGCATATGCAAAAGTGCATCGATCATAATGGCGAATACTTCGAAAAGCAATAAAACCAAATTAAATAATAGTTGTTTGTTTGATATTAGTCCAGTCATCTTAACCAAAATAAGGTAATAACTTTTGTCAAAACTTTTTGGCAAATAATATTTGTGAAAACTTTTTGAAGAGTATATTTCAGTTTTAACATTTCTTTTACCAACTTTTTTGAAGAAAATTTCTTGTTGATGAGATAGTGTACGCCCAATTAAAATAACAAGTAAATCTACATCTTCTATTATAACTGCGGTTTTTCATAATCAAAC
Source organism: Eumeta japonica (assembly GCA_005406025.1). Classification (NCBI taxonomy): domain Eukaryota; kingdom Metazoa; phylum Arthropoda; class Insecta; order Lepidoptera; family Psychidae; genus Eumeta; species Eumeta japonica. The sequence continues at coordinate 156,619 of BGZK01000264.1, forward strand.
ACTTCGCTTCGTCTTTTGTGGGGTACACTCGGAGAAGCTGGAGTCTCGTATTGTTCTAGTCGCCGTTTTGCTGCTATAATATAATTTTTACTAATGTAAACTGTTCGGCACTTTTCATGGACTTTAACATAGGTTACAGTTTTTAAAAAGTCAACGTGACCGTCGTTTCGTTCGATACTTACAGCGATTAAAGTTTTTAATCCGCGTTCTACATTAACTAATGGTTCATATTCCGAACCAAAGTTATCACATATAAAATACAAATCAGTCGTGACTTTTAAAATGGCACTAATCAAAGAAGCCGGTTGTAACGATACAATTGAACATCTATCCCGACTGAATGTAGGTAGATAGAGAGGTTAGTGCTATATAATAGGGATCCGTATAATTCCCGTGTATAATTTTTAACGTTATAAATGAATCTAGAAATTTGCGCATTCTAAATAAGATAGATTTAACTATTTTCTACTTGAAACGTAATTAGTATAAATGAGAATGCAATTAAAATGTTACAAATAGCGAAAATCTCACAGGAACTGAGATATAGCAATAGATACGGTTTGAGACAAGTTTTAGGGTGTCAAAATAATGATTTATACAAGATACAGCTTATTATCACGAATTCCGCTTATTATAATGAAATCCCTAAAATGACTGGACTATATTCCGGACACATAAATAGCAGCCCTCGTGAGTATGCCCATTAGAATGACGGATTCTTCTAACGTCTGCTTATTATACCATAATTACCCAGTTCAAAACAACACAGACGTTCGGCAAGCAAAACTTTTATCTTCTCCACTTCATCGTTTATTTCGTCACTAGCGAGGCAGGGCATCGCTTGGAAGTACAAGCTTATGAGCCCGACACTTCCGGAAGTGATGACGATAAGCCACCAGTTCTCCTATACGAAAAAAAATGTATTTAGAAACTCAGATATAAATATAGTTTTGCTTTACTTAAACCCTTTTACCTCTAATTATAATCAATATGACAACCTTAATGAGTCATTTTAGTAGCGGCTATTTGCGGTTTTTATTAACAAACACATAAAATCGATGATCCACTGCGACGCACGCTGTGCTCTACTTCGCTGAACGCAAAAACTGCCCATCCGTGCGCTACAGTGGATGATCCTGTGACGTCCATTTTATTACATGGCAAAGCTGAATATTATGTCGCCAGTGCAACAGTCGAAGTGCGCTTTAAGGCTATAAATACCACGATGACAAGAAGGGGGTGTCCCGATACTTTCACATCACCAATTACGAGCGTCTGGCTGATGAAGGGCAATTGACCGATGAATAAGCGAGTAAAACTATTAATAGTAGCAAAAAGGAAATAGCAGTAGTGCGTGTGGATTCAAAGTAAAAAACGTAAGCGCTAAACCGAATAAAATTCCTTTGAAATAAAAGGATTAAACAAAGCACTGCTTTACCAGCTCGCCGAAAATAGTTAGTGCTATTAACCTATAGTTATATCTTATATGGTTGCGCCGTAATTTTGGTTGGTGTTTTGTGTTGCAATGATGAAATGATGACACATATTCCATCCTGGTTGTCATCATTGCCTATAACTTTTCCATATTGCGCCTCCCTACCCTCTCATCTGTTAGTACCAATCCGCCCGCAAATCGCAACGGACCACTCGAACTCCGCGCCCGCACCGCTACACATAATAAAACGCGTAGGAGACAGGTGGTGGCCACTCGAAGGAAATTGAAGTACTACAGGTGAGTCCTCTCTGTTTTCTATCCTTTTGAGTGTGTCATTATTGTGAAACAAAATTTTCCAACCAGCGCAATTCGCCGCACCATTATAGTTAACGTATAGAGAAATCCGTCAACGTTACCGAATAACAGCTAAAAGATCAACTATCAGAATCTGTTTTGAAATTAAATTCTATTCTGAGACTTTAGTCCAAACGTATATTCCTTTTATACTACACCAAATAAATAGGCAGGAAACATATACTTAAATATCAAAATCGTAACTCATGCATTTCTTGAGAACGAGGAAAAAACAAAACTCTCTTTTCATCAATGTAGCACCTTAAAAGTGATTAAGTTATATACAAATATATAAGTATCGTACTTGTAATTTACCTACTGCTTTCGAAAATTTTTGCTTCAGCTTCATAGAGTTCCTAACACTTCCCGCTATGATGTTTATTGATGATTTTGAGCTGTTCACCTTCAAAAATAGAGTTATGTGAAAGCTCTTAATTTATCTTTTAGCTTTTCGAGCTGAAAAATCCGACAAAATAGATGACCCTATAGATCACTTATGAAACTTTTAGGCTACTTTAAAGCTCAGTCTGCAAAATATACCTATAAATGATTGAGTTTGAGTGCAAAAGATCGATTTTTGTACTCTTTCAAGCTCTCCGATCTTAAAAACACAGTTTTAATACGTTTTCAGCTCTTTGAGTATATTTAGATTTATTTAAGTAAAAAGCATTTTTTTTTTAATTTAAAGAACATCTGTCTAACACATCGTTCGATTTTGATCTGCTTTGCGGCATTCGACACAGTTTTTAGCAAAGAAAGTTTACCGATACCAAACATCAACCCGACAAGAACTTTACAAGTCGTTTTGAAAAATTATTTTTGCAAATGTTTCGTTGACGATATCTCTCGATCAAACGAAACCATTTTGATGAACTTTGCAACGTTCGATTTTGCTTTCACCAGAAGAGCTAGCTAAATTTTGAAAACTTATCGTCTCTTTATTTAAGGAATATTCTAAAAAAAATAGAGTCAAAACTCGATTAATTGAAAAATTTTGAAGGTTCCTTAAAAAAAAGTTTTGAAAATTTACAAACTGTGGTAGGTATTAAAAGTTTCGTTAGATTTAGTTTTTTTTTATGGCATAAGATGCAATATTTAAATACAACAAATGTTATAGAAGGTCAAAAATTTATTGGTCGGAAATCCAGGAAATTATGTTAAAAAAATGTTTTTTAGAAATTTTCAAACTGCAATAACATTTGAATGCGTCATTTAAGTTTGGTTCATTTTATGGTATTTGACGCAATTATTTTAGCATAAAATATATTGTAGAAGGGCAGAAATCGATTGGATCGGAATTCTCAGTTATGTTAAAAACCTTTTTTTTTTGGAAGTTCCTAAATTTCGATATCTTTTTGTAGGTGTTGTTCGATTTTCGTTCGCTTGGCGGCATTCAACGCAGTTTTTTAAATGCAAATTTTTTTCTAATGGAACAAAAATTGATTGGATAGATATTCATATTAGATATATTTATATTACGATAAAAATTATCTTTAAAAAAAAGTAAAAAGTATTTTTTTCAATTTCATTTTTTGCATATATTCGAAACAGCGAGACCGATTGGCTTCAAATTGTAATGAGATCCAAGTCTCAATGGACCTTTTTGATCACCATGTCGCTTATCTCGATCGGTTAATTTGAGATATAGTACGACAAATGTAGTAAAAAACAAGCGCGCGCGCGCACGCAAGCACGCACGCCTACACATATACGGTCGTTCTTCTGAAATTACTCAGAACGGTTTCCTGTAACCTCAAAACGTCAAGATATGATAGTAAGTCGGTTTTTCAAAATCGCACTAAACCAAGAAATTCTCTATTTTTTTTTAATCTTCGATTTACAAAGCGAGAAGTTCAAATAATGCTTCCTAGCTATTGGTACAAATATACGAAATATGAAATTTCCATATCGAATACTAATGGAAAATCGGTTTTCCGAAAACAGATTTTATATCCGTACACGACATTTTGAAAACCTAAGAAGCTAACCTATGTTATGTTTATGTTGTGTGTCTGTGTGCGAGAGCGTATGGATGCACATATGCATCTATTTGTGCATGCGTACGTGCGTGAATGCGCGCGCGCGTGCGTTCGTGCGTCAATGTGTGCAAACGTCTATTCGTACGACCATGGATGCGTGCGGGCATATACCGATTTTCTTCCAAGTCTTGCATATTTTATATCCAAGGATCTCACTTTTTAATCATGGGTAACATTATCTTCGTACAATCTAATACAATTATTTCAAAATCAGCAGAACCACAGACAGTTTAAGCGCGCATTATCATATCACCATCAGCACTAAGGAAATGCAATCTGTAGTATACATATTGTTATAGTTTATAGAAATCACATACATGACAATTTACGAAGCATCATTCAAATAACGGTAAGCGAAGCCGTATAGATTAAAAGTATTTTTACTACTTTTTTTTTTGTTTTTGGCATCAGACTCCTAATCCTAAACACTTCCCCCATAAAATATAGCTCTCAAAGTACTCTCTGAAAAGTCCTCTACTTGCTAATGAAAGTCTGCATTTCTTTTTTCTTTACAAACAACTTCCCTCTATTAATCCGTTTTCTTTTGGAGACTTGTGCATAGACAAATATTCGAAAAAAAACGCTATAGCCTTTTTCGCCCCACAAGCCTTAAGAATTAAACACTACTGCCGATTTCCATTTATTTACAGTGCAATACTTATTCAACTTTAAAAATGAAGTGCTGGGTGCATCCTGTCATGAAACTGAAACTGTCATGGACTTGAGTGCGAGAATATCTATTCATAGTATTATTTTACTTACATAATTGATGATTACAGTTATCACATTAATGTACCATGTCACCAACGTTGGCACGAAATATATCACTGTCATGATTAAAATCTGTAAATATTAATTGTATGCTGCTTTAGTATTTAATTTTTCACTTCAATCGAATATGGTGTTTGACAAACTTTTGGTAATTCAATAAAAAACAGAGAAGAAATAGAATATTATTCTTCTGTACATTATGTGCTTAACAATGACTTTTGAAACGAAGCTAATATAGTTTAGTTAAGTTGGGTCGCGCTCGATTACTGAAGAATAAGTTGGAAAAGCACCTCACCGTTAGGATGATGCTTCGAATTTATTTTTAATGAAATAATAATTATTATTTAAGCTGAGCAGTAGCTGAGCACTAAGAAAAGATTTTCGAAAATTCAACTCCTAAGAGAGTGAAAATGGTGAATTCACATCCCCAAGGTCAGGGAATATGATATTTAATGGACGAGATCGGGTTAATGGAGAGGGTAATGGGGTTGGACCACCGGGACTCTCACTCACTCACGCCAACAGCGAAAGCTACTACTTCACGTCCGTATTCTGTGAGAGTGTGGTATTTCACCGGTTGAAGGGACACATTTTTGTGCTGCAGTCGAATTAGTCAAAGCACTGCTCTTCCACAATAGAGATTCGATTCCAAAACTTCAAAGTCCGCTTAAAACTTTGAAATCGAATTACTTTAATTGTGTTTTAATATATCCTAGACTCTTAATCATAGAGTTTCGATTTACATAAATTATATGCTTTATCATCGTATACATATATTGCAGATTTATTTATGCTATAGATACAATTATATTACCTGCCATTTCACAGTTTGATGAACTAAATTTGTTGCCTTTACGATGATCTTGTATAAATCCATTACTTTTTTAATATTAATGATGCAGTTGTCTTCTAAATTTTCAATATAACACATATTATCTCGTATCGTGGTGAATGATTCATTTATATGTTGTTCATTCATATTTTCCAGAGAATTTACTATGAAGTTTATTCTCTTCAAAAGTAATTTCAATAAATGAGCGGAGAACATACATTCGCTAAATTGTACAACCATGAAGGGTACAAGTTGAATCAAACTGTCGTTTATCCTAAAACCTTTGATGAAAAAAAGAGGAGAGATAAATACAAAAACACTATAGCCGAAAACAACGAACATCATAATCATGATTCTGTAGAGTTTTTTCGTATTCCGCTGATTTCTTTTGTCAAATCCCAATCGGAAGCTTTCCCTATCAAATGTCTGAAGGGTTAACAAGACATTTTTAAAGTCTTTATTACAAAGAAAAGTGACTACGACATGAAGGAAATGTTGAATGACACAGGGTATTAGAAGAAAGCTGTAGTAAGCTTGATCAGAGGGGAACATCACTGATTTTAAAACCATGCCCACATTTAAAAGAACTGCGAGAACTCTCAGGCACGACTTCGATGTCACACCTAGATCTTGGTACACAGCGAGTCTGTCGACGCCCATCGCGGCTTCTACGATCAGGTAGAGCTTAAGAACGCCGTCTTTGCCCAACACATTATCAGTTTCTACAAAATTATTAACCAGCGGACTGATGGGATTCATAATTTTTTACGTACGCCTGGCACAACTTTACATAGCCGAATACTTGCTTTCAATGACACAAAAAAATATATTTATTTGAATAAAGTGCTAAGCCACTTAAAGCAATTAAATAATTATTTCTATGCAAACGTCGCTCCTCTTCTGCGTAATAATAAATCCATTTAAATAGTATTAATGCCGATTGGATGTAGAAATTGCTTGTACAGAAAAGAAGCTCACAATATATTAATGGATAATTTCTAATAGGTATACTAGTACAGTTTATAATAGCTAGGGATTACTCTAAGAACCGTCCTGTTTTGGTCTCTAACGATTCTCCTATTACTTTGGGCGGTCACTAAGTTCGGCAAGCGTAGCCTCAGACGAACCGAGCGTACGGTAAAGAAATCTGGATAGATTTCACACACTATGCCTTTCACTGTACGTCATGTATAGTAAAAGACACTATACATGACGTACAGGAAAGAAGGAAAGGATAACTCACATTACACATTAAGTATCAAAAATAACCTTCTTATATTTCTTTTCTTAACTATTTTCTTTTGCGGTTTGATTTCTATCTTATATCATTTCTCTCAAAACTGACATGACCTCAAACGCGAAGTTCCAATACAGAATCATTAAAAATGTAATGCCTCTCGCCGTCGACGATCTCTCAATTGCAATGTATATTTGAACGAAACAAAACAAACACGAAAAAATAAAGGTGATTGCGAAAAATTAATTAATTATCCTTTGGAATAGGCAAGATTTTGTTAGGTTAATATACAACAGTGTGTATGCAATAAACGCAGATCAAATATTGAGGGTTATTGAACTCCAACGAGTGAATCTCTTTTATTATATTCTCAATAGCGATACATACAGGGATGAAACGTACGAGAATCTGTTAAATGCGAACTCAACTCGCATACAGAGCTGTCATATCCACAAAATTTATTTTAGAAACTGCCCTTTTCGATCGACACTTGACTTTTGAAGACGACTTGACAATAGTCATGAGTACAGCGACAACGATGTAAACTCATTTGTTTACACTCACGGTCAGTATGACGCGGGACATTAAAACGACCGTAAAAATTGATGATTATAACGTTGATCATGATGATATCATGTTAGCGTTAATAATAATTACATCGTTTCGATCAATTGATAAAGACCGTTATTACGTATTTTCATTTTAAATTCCTAATAATATCCGTCATTTACAAAGTGTTCGCCGTCACCCGAACGCTTTGATGGATGTTATGAAATGAGAATTAAAAAAGTAGTTAAGGGTGTTTTAAACAATGGCCAGACAAAGTAAAAAAAATCACATTTGTGTAGTTCACATGCGGTAGAAGCAGTGAAACCTTCAGAAAATCAAACTGCAAAAGAATGAAAAGAATGGAGAATCAAAAGTAGAAGAATGATAGAGTTTATTTATTGAAATATCGGTATCAAGTTTGAAAGTTATATTTTATTATTCTGACTCCGAGTTGTAAATTCGACAAATGACAATATATAGGCGCATAGAAGCACACGTAACTTTTTCTCTCGCATTTTATCTTTTCAGTATTCGCCGGCTCTCCCGAACAGCCAAGCCAGTACGGAGTGCGCAGCCTCACCCACAGGGGTAAATGTGTTTTTGATTTTGTATTTGGGAGGAGAGGGGGAAACTCAGACGCAATCCAAATAATCATTCGAAACACTGTCGTAAACAAGCTGTTTTAAATAAATGTCGGAATTGTACGACTCGAGCCGCGAGGTCAAATCGGCCAAATGTCTTTGTAAATGTACAACTTGATTTTGTTGGCTCTGACACTAAGAATTTTGATTTGCGAATTTAGTTTTATCTACTTTCATATTATTTTATACTTATATTATTTTTGAAAAGTTTTTTTATAATTAAACGCCTTATGGCTAATTTAATTGTCATATAATTTTTTTCTACCGTTTAATAATTTTATTAATTTTAAGTTCTTTTTAATTTTTTTAGCGCTATTCAATTTAAAGTAGGTACGCATTCTGCGTATCGGTCGCGGTGTACTATCCAATACTGAGTCGCACAATGTAATTATTTAACTTTTCACTCAAGTTCACAACCCTGAACCTACTCAGTGCATCTCTTAAAACATCACAGAACTCTTCTAAGGCTTCCCCATTATACTGAGACATCATCTACGTATACTATAGAATTTCTACACTTAATCCTAGCCAAAACTGCATCCATCATTCTTTGAAAGTTGATCTGACTCGTCTTCATCTCGAATGGAAGAACTCAAAACTCAAATAGTCCTGACCAGGTTACAAAGGTGATTTTCAGCCTATCTTTTTCGTTTATTACCATCTGCCAATGCTCCGATAATGGGTCTAAATTAGCAAAATAGCTTTCCTAAAATACATTATTAAATCTTCAATTCTCTGTACAGGGTGTGAATATGAAATAACTTTCTTGTTTTAGTTTCTAAAATCTACACAAAATCTCCACGTGTCACATAGCATTTTCGCTTATGCCATATTTTGATATAATTACTCCTTCTCCTGTATCCCCGCTTCCGCGCTTGTCGCGCGTCCACCAATGTAGAGCGGGTGTTCCCTCAACAGTACCGGAAAGGTACTAGAGATCTTTAATCAAACTGGTGGTAGCGATATAAACTATGTACTTCTGATATATGTTCAATCAATGTGTGTGACTTCGCTACTATATAATAATCACAATATCAAATTCCTTTCCTTATTATTACTCTCAGGGTCCATGTCTCTTTGTCCAGACACACCTCGACTATCTCCTAACTTTTGTTTAGCGAAATGAATGACATTTCAATGTCTGAAATTCACTAAGCAAATATTTGAAATAAATAGATAGACTAGTTGTCACCTGTATGTTTTGCTGGATTATGGCTTACCAAAGTTATGCAAACATCGTAACAAAAGAAATTCTTTAGCCTCTGCCTACCCTTCTACGAAATAGGCGTAAATTAATTAAAAAACCCATAGCATATTGTTTATTCCGAGTGGAATATAATCACTAACTCTATAATTTTGAAATTAGTACATGTTTATACACTATCTATGTCCCGTACGTGAGATTTTTTTATAATTAACACGAAAATATACCGAATTCCAAAATCTAATCGTACTAAGTATAGAATAAAATATGCATCGTATGCGGTAACATATAAAATTTCAATAAATTATAATAGTAGCAACTTCGTTCATTTCCTTTGTCTGTTTTGACAAATGACCGACAAGTCAACACACGGCCATCGCTCGACGATAACAAATGACTTTTCGCTGTCGTCGAATGACATGTTGTTGTTCGATAAGACGTTTTTGTTCTTCATTAGACGAATCAAACAAATTGTATTATGTTTTTGGCTGAATTTTTACATAATCACTGGAAATGATTGGTTTTGAAATGACTTAACTGCACTTATGTGTTCCTAGAATATTAGGATTGATTTATTGAGCTTGAAGAACACAATAATTAGCAGTTGGGTATATTTTTGAACTCTTTGAGTTTTAAGTAATCCCAACTTTTAGGAATGGCCCACTGGATAAACGGACTTTCGAATTTTGAGTTCAAAAAGGTCATAAACTTACAGAATAGTATATTTTTGAACTCGAGAAACTCAAAAACAAATTCATAAATATAATAACTGATAACTTTAGGGATGGCTTACAGGTTCAATCTTTTTCAGACTTTTTGCAATAATATGTTTTATTAAAAACTTCTTTAGGCTCGACTTGAGAGTATCTTCGGGCATTGAGATATGTTGAACTCGAAGGCTCGCTTGCTCAACCGTGTTGAATTCTTCATATGGATTCGCTATCGAAGGCGGATCTACTTATGGGCGTCTATTCGTATCCGAGCGGCTATGGACGTGTATATAATTTATTCTTTGTGTATGGGTTCAATTTATGATTTCTTCGAAATAATAAGCTAATTTGCGTTGCTCTCAAAGAGGAATTCTATTAGACCCCGCTTGAACGTTCCATTCTCTCGCTTTTATTCCCTATCGAGGTGTACGTACGAAGGCCCGACAGCGATCAACTTTCTTCCTCGCTACTTTTTGTTTTCTGCCTCGACTAACCTTCTACGTTTTATAATTTAAATCGCAAACCGAACCAACGTTCGCAGGCCTCAGAACGGAGACCGGACGCCTGAAATGTCACTTATGTAACTCAGTTATTGCAACACAATCAGCCGATTGAATGTGACTTACGTTTGCGGCCATTGATCTTAATGTCTTATCCATTCTGAATCGGAAGCTTTAAAACGTTTTTCGATGCTGTGCTGGAGAATTTCGGAAATCATCCTGTCTCATGGATGGATCGAAAAAAGTTGGCTGTATACTCGAACTGATTGTAGCTTTGCCGCACAAATATTTAGACATAGCTACATGGCGAAAGTCTATTAGACCCCGCCGAAGAGATTGTAATACTGCCCAGATTTCAATAGAATCGCTGTGAAGTTCGTCACGAAAGTGTCACAATTGCGTAAAATAGCAACGCGAGGGAAAAGAATGAAGGGCCGGGTAACGCTGAACCTGCGCATTACATCGTTCGCAGGCAATTCGTAGCGGTAGAGTTTCGTGCGTTGTACTACACGTAGATCTCATACGCTGAACATAACGGCTGATTATATACCTCGGTCTTTTGTAGAATTTTTTCCTCCATTTAAATTCGACTCACTACCACACAGATGGCAGGCGAGTGGACTGATAAATGGACATGCAAGTATATGTACACTTCCCATGACACCATCACTGCCGCTCGTCGTGCCTGACCAACACCGACTACCGTAGTTGATGTTGGCCTGATCCTCTCGATGTGGCCAGGTTTTTTTCCTTTATGGATGTCATGGACCAATAGTGTGAACGCGAGCGAGTATACGTGTTATTTTCTGATTCCTCTTTTTTAGCGAGAAATGAAATGAATATAAAATGAAAAGTGGCAATGCCGACAGTAGTAACAGGAAATATACTCATAGTAGTGCGAGTAACAGCAAAAGTTCCTGTATAGATGTTGTATTACAGAACGTAAAGATGTAGCCCGTGGTGTTGTTAGAGTGGCTGAAAGTCGTCGACGGATTATTCATATCCGAAAGGCAAATGAACAGACAAATCATCAGAGTAGAGGGTCACCGCTAATCGTTGACAGTCGCAACCTCAGAGGAGTCACCACTGCGTTGTCGATCTCTTTAGTTTGAATAGAATATCTAATGGAGTGCGATCGGGCTGGTGGAGGGGGAAAGGCGAGTGGTTTACCTGAACTCTCACTCACTGAACGAAATGTAACAGCAAAAGCTGCTATTTTATTCTGTGTGAGATATATGGACTACAGATATGCAAATTTTGCGATGGAGAGAGCTATTAGTTTGGAGTTTTTCCGAGAGATAAAATTCGGAACGAGGTAATCGGAAAAATATAATGTAACGAACATAGCTTACAAAATTATAAAAGTGGGATAAAGGCAGGTCCCTTCATTCGCCAAACCGATAACCGCCGGTAAATAAAAGTTCTCGATTGGCAATCGCAGACCGGGAGTGGCAGCGGGGGACGGCTAGCCACAGGATCTGGTGGTGAAAAGTCTTCGGCCACAATTAGTCAGAAGTGATTATACATCATTGAAATTTAGGGAGTAAGTTTACATTCACCAGTGGATATCTTATGGCTAAAATAAACCAAACGATCAAAAAGTAAAAGAACAGAGAATCAAAATTTTATCGTAAAGCTCAAACGAAAATTTCTATACTATTTGAAACTGAATGTCTTTTAGTATTATTTGTAATATGGAGCATTTAAAGTTAAGTTGTCGATTCGCAGCCTTCGTTTATTGTTTGAAAATACGAGCGTTTTTGTAAAGCGTGCTATTCGCGAAAGGGATTGTTCAAGGTATTTATACCGCATTAAGCTACGCAAAAGAAAAAGGCGCTAGTTGACAGTACCGGTATGTTACCATGACTTTAATACAATGTGATTTTACCTCAGTTTTTCGCTGTATACTAGTAACAGAAGTGATTCTTAATATTCGTTATTTTATCTTCTGACATCAGTGAAGTATTAATAAATAAAATATACGAAAAGACAGAAACGATACAGTTTTAACTAGAAAAAAAAGTGCGACTAATAAGGCTAAATTACATGAAATTTCCAATATAATCATGACGTTACAATAAATGTATTTGAAAAGAAGAAGCGATAAAAGTGACATTATAAAATATGCTGTTTGTTTTAAGTTTTTATTATATTATTTTTGACATACACCTATATTTTGTATTTATTTTATCGTCATTTTATGTACAAATAAAGATTTGTTCGTATTTATATTGCAGATTATTTAATTACATATATACATAGAAATATGTTGACTAATACATTATTTTGTAAACAAGCAAGTCATTTTGATGAGATTAATAGTATTTGATATTCTATAATTTAGTCAAATTTAACTTTTTACATTAAATGCTTATTGTTTTTACAATTATTGGGTTACGGGGAGCATAACCTAAAAACACTTGCGCGCTACGCTTTATAACGAACATGCCTTGACGAAGGCTCTGTCATCTGGTGGCATAAATCTGAAACGTTCTCTTTATGATATATACAATCTGTACTCTATTTGTCAACCGATACTTATTTTTCAAATGTCAAACCACGGGAAAGTTAAGAGATATTTTATTAGAATATATTGTTGTATTTCTGGATGGCCGATGGCCAAACACGTTTAATAAAAATAACCATAAATCAGATGGTATATTTTTTGTCTTAATAACGCTCACAGCCACGGCTGAAGGAAAATGGCGGAATTAATTTTTACTGCATTTATCCACTGTTTACTATCTGTTCGTGCGATTCCAAAATGCTCTTTGAAAAATTTCACAGAAAGTTGACTTTCGCATCTAGTCCACGTTTTCGATGTATTATTATTACATCTACGGATACAACAATTCTTTCTTAATGTTAACATTATTAAAAAAAAAGTGGATATGTTTTGTTAATAATTATTAAAAAGCACACACTAAAGTTAATTAAATGATCCCAACTAATTCAGATGTTTACCACTGGGTGGCGCAAAAATCTAACTGCACCGTCTCTACTTATTCTTTTTGACGTGAAGATAACCTTTTTTCTTAATCTTTATTTCCGCTCTTGAATTATTATCCGTCCGCCCGTTCTAATGGCGTACCCAATATACTGGCAGCAGCAACAAACGCACGCAATACACATAACCTCCTGTTATCCATATAAAAAAAAAAACAAATTTTTAATCCACTGTACGACTTTCGTAATTGCAGCGATGACGGGCCCCAACAATATCGGCCGCTCTCTTAAGAAAAGGTGAGTTACGTGAATTTTATCCCAAAAGGCAGTATCTTTCTCAATTTTCTCTCTTGACTGCCTTTCGTTGATCACCTCATAGTTATGAAAAACTTTATCGACGTAAAGGATCAATCTTCCGTGGCATTCATCGAATATTCTTCGCTAAATCAGGGCAACGCATTCTACGCCTAAAGAGTGGTCCGTTGCTTTTTTTTTAATTTGCTTTCATTTATGCAAAATATAGGTTTCGCCTTTAGCTTAGCGTAGGAGATTCTTTCTGTGTTAACGGATAAAAAGACGGACGGAGAAACGTTACGTTTTGTAATATTTATGTTAGGTTTATATACTATTAAATCTACACAAAAATTGCCCTCCTTTTATTATTAAATAAACGATAATCCCAAATTTGACGATCTATAAAAGGATTTAACTCTTTTAGTTTTCCCGTAGAATACAGTGTTTTCTATTGAGAACCATATTATTTGATGGACCGTGCGAGGAATAAAAAAGCTTATCTATGTTACAACCGCCGCTACCTGATCGGCGTAAAAATTACGTGACACCTTTTTTGGAGAAGCTTTTTCTGCAATATTAAACTGATAGCAAGTATAAAACAATACTACGGTTATTAACTGATGTAAAAACTAGTACAATATAATACTAGTCTTGATGAAATGGAAAAGTAGACAAGATACAATATGAAATATATATATATATATATATATATATAGGACAATAGTTTGCAATTCAATTGCAAAAGGCAAAATAAAACTTCTATTTGTTTCTGTGTAAGTAAAGAAAGCAATTTTATTTATCGAGTAGGTTACACACTGATATAATCCTTACAAGACTGACACAATCTTACCTGTAAGTAAAGAAACGACAATAAAGTTTATTGTTATCACCTCTCGATGCATATGGCTTAACTACAACATTAATTAACAAATAAGATTAAATATAATTCAATGATCTCAGCATATTTGTCCTTGACATTTTGACAATGACAGCTTGCTTGACGCGACACGACGCGGCTCACTCATGAACTAGCAGTGCGCGCGTATATTCAAATTAAAGAGATCATTCTCTTTACATACATATATATATATATATTGGAATAAGTAACAAAAGCGTAAGCCATCAACGCTTGTCTGCTTTTTCTTTAAAGTTATCAAAATGGAATTTTAGGTGTATATTTAAGCATAAATTTTACTTAATTTGATATCAGTGTTTCGTAGATCTCTATCTATTTGGTAAATAGGAATATCTATATATAGATATGAACTGATTTGTTGATCTGTCGACATAAATTTGCCAAATAGTATATGATTAGTCAATAACTACAGTATTTGCATCCATCCGCGGGAAAAGTAGCCTACTTTCGTTTTCAACAATAAATGCTTAGATCTACTAGATACATAACATTTTGTAATTGGAAAATTTGCCTGCATAATCTATTTATTTATTGTTGTGTGTGCTTTAGTCATATTGTGGAGAAACAATGGCACTAACAATGACATAATTTTAAAATTCTGTAAATTGTCGACGCTTACATTTTATAGTATTTTTTTCTAGGAAGGTCATCTATACGAATAAACATGAGAAAATAAAATTTGATCAAAATAAATTAATATAGAAATTGGTAGCGCCCCTTGCAGCTGGAATAAATCTTATATTATTCAATTAAATAATATTTAAGATTGTTATATTAGTTGTTATAGTAAAATTAGAACACGTTTAACAAGCCCGACTAGCTCAGTCGGTAGAGCATGAGACTCTTAATCTCAGGGTCGTGGGTTCGAGACCCACGTTGGGCGCATGTTTTTTTTTTAATACATGCATTATTGACATTTATTAAAAGCAATAAATAATACGTAAATGGGCCTCTTGGATAACGCTAGTGGCGCGGCGTTGTGGCAGACTTAGGCAACTCGTGGGCGTTTCGCGTGCGATCAGCTGTACGGTTTACGTTATTGGAAACGTTGAATGCGTGAAAAGTGCTCTCAAAAAGAAAAAATGGGTGGTACGACTACTGTTGTGGGGGTGCAAAATTCCCAATCTCGGAATCGTGAATTAACTTTTATTCGTTTCCGAAACGAAGTTGGGAAGTTGAAAAAGAAATAAGGATAAAAGCTGTCAGAAGAATGTGAGTAAATATAATTATGACGATTTGATACTAGGAACGTATCGAAAAATGCAAACTCAAATTTTCTGTTCGCCTGTTGTATGTTATATTTATTTTAGTACATTCGATAACAAGACGTGGCAACCGAATAAGAACACTCGAATCTGCAGTGCTCATTTTGTTGGAGGCAAGCAGTCCAACGTCGAAAACAGCCCGCGTATGTGCCGACAATTTTCCCCTCCGCGTATAAAAAAGCGGAAACACAACTGGCCTTAGCTAGACACGAGCGGCTTCTGAAAGGAAAGAAAAATGAGCACCTCCACAGCTTCAAAACCGCAAGACAATGAAAATATCGTGAGTGACATTGAAATGGGTAAGATCGAAAATTGAAAAAATATTTTGAAGTAACTGTAAATGTTAGGCGCCTTTCAAGTTTCGGAAATGTACAATTGTTTTATACTGCGTTATTTTAAATGGATATTCAATGATTTCGTCTAATTACAGGATTAAATGAAACTCCGAAGGAAGCTGGCAAGACGAGCATTGGTTGTCAAACTGATGCGTGTGACAGGAGAGAGTGCAGAAGGGAATACTTTCTGGAGTTGGAACAACGAAAAAATGAAGCTTCCACGCAGACAAATATTTACATTGGGAAGCCAAATAAAAACGAGCGAATCATAGTTAAGGAGCTGAAAACCGTTGCCAACAAGTCATGTGGTCCTGACGATATTTTCCATTACGGTTTCTCAGGATTCTCTGATATTGGATCAAACAAAACTATGTTGCAGTTAGGCGGGGTTTCACTAATTTTTTTCAATGCATTGCTCAATTTGATTAGCGTCAAAACAGATGGTCAACCAGCTTACTACCGCGTATTAAATAAACAAAATAGATTATTACTTTTTTTGATGAAAATGAAATTGGGTATTTCTTTCTCTGGTCTAGCTTGCTTTTTCAAGATACACGAATCAACTGCTTCTCAAATCTTCTTCGAAATCTTGACAACGTTGACTGAAAAGACAAAAACTTGGATTTTTTGGCCATCAAGGGAAAGTATTAAAAGAAATTTACCCGTCGGTTTTAAAAAATATCCGAATTGCAGATGCATAATCGATTGCACGGAAATATTTACTGAAACCCCCCCTACTGTAGAACAACGCGTTCTCATGTACTCCAACTACAAGTCACGGTTTACAGTCAAATATTTGATCGTTATTACGCCCGATGGTTTCGTTTGTAAACTATCAAAAGGGTATGGCGGAAGAGCTACAGATAGTTTCATAACGAATGACTGTGGACTTTTATCGTGCATAGAACCAGGGGATACGGTTTTAGCTGACAAAGGTTTCCCTCAGATAAAATCGGAACTGCTCAAACGCAATGCCCTCTTGGTGATACCTCCGTTCGCGTTCGACCCACAATTTACAAACTCCGAAATAGATGAAACGTATAAAATCGCTTCAGTCCGAATACATGTCGAACGTGCTATTCAACGGATAAAACTCTGCAATATTTTAAAATTCATTCCTATTACACTTTTACCGCATATTGATGCAATTATGCACATGTGCTGTGTTATTGCCAATAGCAAGCCACCACTTATTAAAAATTCTGAAGCGTCCAATTAAGAAACTAAAATTTCCAGGAATTTTGAGGAGAGCGGCTGTAAAGAAGGAAGGACTCCGTACGTGTAAAAAATGTTTATAAATAAAAATACTGAAGCAGATACAAGTAGTTCTATTCAATGCCTAGAATAGTAATGGAAGATAATGTTGAAAATAGAACCATTCAATTTTGGGAATCAACTCTTCCAAAAAATGTTCATCCCTTTCAACTATGAGCTCTACGTTATCGCGACTTGAGTAAACGAAGAAATGACACTTATTAACGTTGAGTATGTACATTGACACCTGAATTTGTGTGTAATATTTGTCGCTTTTTTTCAAATAAATGTCATTATTTTCGTCTATTTTCAAATACGGGACATTCGAAACTTTATCGTCACGGTTCACGATTTGCTGATTCTTACAGCTAAAGGGGCATTTTATTTCCAATAAAGATGATTCGCTTAAAATTATTCCGTCGGGGCTCGTGGCCATAAACGGTTGGGTCATATTTATAATCAATCCAACTGAAGTTACTTTCAGACCAGATTGTTCTTCGAAAGACTTCCTTGCATTCGACTCGGTTTCAAGACCATACTTCATAGCCTCTGTCATCTTGCCATCAAATTTATTCTTTTTAAATTGTGATGCCAAAGATTCGAATGCGTCTCGCCTTGTTTTATGCGATGAGCCTTGCTAGAGCATGTAACTCGTTTGCTCTTTCTTCAAACCATTCGAAGCAATCGGATTGACTTTCCGAAAGTACGCTGATGCTCAAACACTCACTCCTGTCTGCTACAATCTTTTCTTCGTATTTCGATTGCAGCTCAGGAGGACACGTATTTTCGAAGTCGCATTTTAAATCATCGACTGACAAAACTTCATAGCAGCTGTAATCTCGCCTTGACTCTTGCAAGCGGTAAATTTGGTCCATAATTATATACGCTTCTTCTTTCCTTTTTCCTCTTCTTCTCTTGCAATTTCTCTTAGCGGTTCAATATCTTTCTCCGATTGTATGTACTGGCCGAACAACGAACCTTCTGTGCAATACGGTACATTTTGGACGTCGTTGAATGTATACGTTGCATTACAATCAATCAGATGTTCCTGACCTGGGAACATTTGAGCGATAGTGCAACCTTTTTTATATTTTTCCACTTGACTTTCTCGAGGCTGATTCCAACATTGCGGTTGATCGGTTTTCGATTGCGTACATTCATTATTGATAAAAATGCAGACCGCTGCTACATGTTTGCAACCTCGAACCGATAAACCCGCCTTGCAAGTGCATTCTGTCCTTCGTACCGTACGATCTAGGTTCACCTGAAAAGCATTCAGTTCCTATAGGAAAGAAAACGGGAAGAGCGGGAAAAGGCACACAAAAAATTCACACTAACGTGTATGTACAAACAGCAATTGCTAAGCAAAATATGCAGTATTCAAAATTCATTATTCTGTTGACCGTATTCCATGTTTTAAGTAATTCACGCACCAAAACCAGCGCAAAAAATCGAAAACAACATGCAGAATGTTAATCGTGATTAATTATAAATCTTGCATTTTTAGAGTTTTACGTGCAAGTTATTTTTATTTAATTGTTTTAGTATATATAATATATTGTGGATGCAAAACGATAAAATAATAAATAAGTAAATAAATGAAATTATTATCGGTTCCACATTTCCGAACAATACTTATTCCTTCAGTATATATTTCTTTGATAAAGAAATATATCTTCATTTTCCATTTCTAAATTGCATGGATGGTTGAAAAGTTGCTGAAAATATATTTGTTTAGATTATTACTCAACTATGAATTCATTTTATAATTAATACATACCTCCACTTTCACGTCGTACGGTCGATTATTCACTCTGGTCTGTGGTGTTACTTTTCCATGGATGAATCCTCCTCCACTATCACGGATTTCGACAACCTCCTGAACGTGATGGCTTTGGAAAAGTTTATGCCCTATATTTTTTTTAATAAATTGAACATCCAGTTATAAGTAATACGATAATCTATCTTATAATGAAATGAATACGTGGTAAAAATTACATATACAGCGATTTGAAAGAATATTTCATGTTTCGTGTAATTACTTACCTTTCGACACAGATTTTCCGCGAAAAAAGTCTGCATAGATATTCTGAAATCCACACTTAATAATAGTTTGGCTCATAATATCGATTCTTCTGTTACAATATAAATAAACATCCAAAACGTGCAGTAACGTTTATGCGAATCATATGGTCACGTCTATGAGAAAAACGACCTCGAGTTGCCGCGGTTAACCGACCGATGGCGTTGCCGTAGCTCCGCCATGATATCCAAGAGGCGTTAAAACACTAAAATAGTTTAGTAGTATAATACATAAATAAATAATTGTTTTTAAATATACTTATTACAAATGAAAAACATTTTAGTGCATAGAATACAAAACAGCCATGCTAAACTATTTTCCGTTAAAATTATAAAAATCTAAAACTTTTATTATCCTTCTATATATAACAAAATTTTAATCTAAGAATAAAAGGACAATATTCTTTTCTTTCCCACATTTTTCGACAATCATGACAACTTCATTTGAATAATTGCTCACGAAAAAACAAAAAAAGAGCGTGTGTACCATAGATGAATATAAATTTAAAGTGTGTACAGAGTACACCTGTCAGAAGTTAAACTTCTTTGGCAACATTAATTAAAATCAGTAAAACTGGCCTTAAATAATCAGAAATACCAATTAAAGACTAAAATTAAAGATAAAAATTGATGAAAGATCAAAAGTGAGATATTGTAGGTATTCAAAGTATTGAAAATATTTCTATAAAAATACCTTTTATATTTAAAACCATTAAGATAAAGGATGTTTGAGCAATATACATTTTTTTTGCGTTTTAAAGAAAAGCTATTTAATTGTTAGACAAATATGTACAAGCATATAATATACTCAAATTTGTCATTATCATTGTTGTTGTTATTATAATTATTAGTAAATTTCGTTTATAATGATATAATTATTATACTTTTAGTTAGTTAATAATTAAAAATTTGTAGAAGTTATAATATGAAATCATTGAGGTAATATGTACGTTACGTACATATTACCTCAATGTATGAAATATATGTTTTACATTCCACATAATTCAGGAGCCTCGTAAAAAGAATACTCTCTACAGCAATAGAGTATAGCATGGTTACTATTTTTGTCTCTTTCTTTCTGGCGATCTATCCTGTTGCTCTCTCCGTGTTTTAAAATCTAAAATCGTGACTACATCATCCCACTAATATCATTATTATGCCGTGAGGATATTGGCGTGACGCGACCTTGAAATTTCACTCTCAACGCGCTCGAATATTGTCGAATTTTGTCAACAAATTGATTATTAGTTTTTTTAATGTTACTTAAACACAATCATATTTTAAAAAATAAATAAAATCCTATGATTAAATATAGATGACTGACATCTTTTGCTGACATCTATTATGAAGTAATAGAACTACTGCAGCCAGTCACGATAATTTCAATGTATAACAATAGATGTCACGATTAAGCAAAGTCTATTCAAATATAATTATTATAATGCATCAGAGAGGCAAACTAATAAATTGAACATCTGATTTCAATAACAAATATTTTTAAATATAAAAATTTCAGGTGAAATTAAAAGTGTGATTTTTTTTATACTATTTCAGTAATACAAAAAAAAAACTAGACAAATGCGAATAGGACTCGCTCCCTAAGGATTCCGCACAAACTTAATTATATCTTTAACATTTTTTCTATAAATATTCTCGATGATTTTAAGTTGAAAAATGTTTCCATATATATTACAGTCCATACTTGAATTCCCAGTATGTTTTCATAAAAAAAATATGTTTTTGAATGATGTAACCACAAATTATTGATTTTAGGGATTTTTCTTTTACTTGTGCTGTGAGGCCTTTTTTTCTTGCCTAATTTCATGATTCTACGTCAATGGGAAGTACGCTTGATGTTTTGATTTATTTGCGACTTTGAAAATAATAGGCATAAATGATCGTGTTTTGGCCGCAGTTTTTAATTACGTGGACTTAAAAACTGGTTTTTTTACAGCTTTAAGGGACCGCAGATCCGCAGTATTTGATGTTAATTTCAACTACATATCTCTACACATAAAAAAAATGGTATTAACAGACAGACGGATAGACGGACAGAAAGATAATGAACCTTAAAAGGACTCGTTTGTTCTTTAATGGTACGAAACCTTAAAAAGGAATTAAATTACATGGAAAATAATATATAGTAATAAGTACTTTTCTTTCAAACAGATTGATATCGCCGAAATAGCTCAGTTGGGAGAGCGTTAGACTGAAGATCTAAAGGTCCCCGGTTCAATCCCGGGTTTCGGCAACTCTTTTCTTTTGATTTTTTCTTAATTTTTTTCCATTACTTTGTATCTCACTTTCATCCTTGAAGAAATTATTTCACGCTTATTTCTTACAAATAATTTATATAAAACATCATCCACAAAAATCTCATTAATTATAAAGCTATCTAGTGAAACAATCAATCACTAAAAATAAGTCGACTTAAAAAAATGTTTTAAGTTTAATAGCTATAAAAATATTAAATTAAAAAAAAAACTGCATGACCGACCGATAGTTCCAGAAAATAAAGCGCTCAATATACATACAAACCTAATCGACAACATGTAATTTGTATAAATTACGCAAAATACATATAACTAAGAAAAATAATTGTAGATTATATTTTTCGTTTGAGTTCACATCATTAAAAAATTACACATTGGTAAATAGATAATGGAAAACCAAGTGAATAAAATTTCAGTTTAATTGGAATAATATATTATGAGTGCTTTGTAAATTGGATAATATGAAACGTGACTTAAGAAAAAAAAAAAGACATGCATCGGCCGGGAATCGAACCCGGGCCGCCCGCGTGGCAGGCGAGCATTCTACCACTGAACCACCGATGCTTACCGTTGTACGATGAAAATTTGATTTAATTCTCAAATTTCTCAATAATATTTTATAATTAAAATCAATTTCAAATAATACGTTTCCAAAAACAAGTGCATAGACCAACGGACAGCCATACTTATAACTTTTTAACTTCATTTTTTTTATGTATAACTAAAGCGGATAAATAAAAATATGCTCGCTTTATAACCGAATATGTCTAGTTTTCAAAACATTCCTTTTTTATTGATTGTAACTAGGGATGTCAGAACGATTTTATATTGCTAAATCGTCACATTGCGGCGTATTGACAATAGAACACTCCCACAAGCTCGCACATTGTGAAAAACGATAGTTGTACCTTTGTGAAGATCCATCAGACAACATATTAACCTGTTTGGTGCCAAATACACGCCGCCGTGGAATGGGTACCAGGCCACGCCTACGGCGCCGTGGAGAGAGGGGTCGCCGAGCACACGGCACCGTGGATCGTGACCGTCTTATTTGAAGTGCTAGTTTGCTGCCAGCTTCATAGATGGCCAGCTTTCGAGGCAGAGTTATATTGCTTGTGCGACCACACGCACGATTTTTTAATCTCGTAAAAACCGTTTACGGATTTTAATTCGCATGTTATTTGTTTTTTACAGACGTTTGTAAAGAATACGTAATTTTCGCGCCAAAATGAGTGATGTGCCGGGTCTGTCGAAACGATTTGCTACTGATAATTCTTTGATTTCCGTGGCTAAAATACGCCGTAAAATAAATCAAGATAGTAGTTTGGACGAAAGTGATTGCTCAAGTGAGGAAGCTGCTCATTCACAGTGTAATGATGAAAATCAGTCAGATACGAGCGAAGGTAGCGGTAC
Source organism: Eumeta japonica (assembly GCA_005406025.1). Taxonomy (NCBI): domain Eukaryota; kingdom Metazoa; phylum Arthropoda; class Insecta; order Lepidoptera; family Psychidae; genus Eumeta; species Eumeta japonica. The sequence goes on from BGZK01000264.1 coordinate 179,669, forward strand.
TAGTATATTCGATATACTAACCCAGTCAAAAGTTACGTATAGCCCATAATTACAGATCGAAATAAGATAATCTATCCTCCCCACGGCGCCGTGTTATCGGCCACACACACGCTGCCAGGCCAGATACACGGCTCCGTGGCCCTCATTTTTTACTTAAATTCATACCTAATGATATATTTATTAATAAAGCGTCCTATAATACTTTATATTAACTATAGGAATATTAAAACAATTGGCCCTTTACCATGATCTCTTATTAAAAGCTGTAAAACGCACATACATATCAGTATTAAATCGGCACCAAATGCGTTAATATATATTTGGCTCTCCCTCCACCCCCACTCCTAATGACGTCATAAGCCGAACAAGCTAATACTGAAAATGAAGTTTTGAATAATCACTCCTCGTTTCAAAATGACCTGCTATATAAACGGCTGAATAGATTTGGATTTGATTGAAAGACAGTTCATTTAAAAAAAAACATATATGTAACTATTTTTATTGTCTTTGATAGTTGTTGGAAGTTCGATCCGTGAATTTTTAGTCCTCGTCCTTTCTCGGAATATAATGTGTGAATGTCACAGTGTACTCTATTCACTATAGGCTCTACAAGACATTTTAAACTGAAAATTGGTTTGTACTTTTAATCCAAAACAAATTTAAAAACCAATTTTTTTGGACTAGACGTGCATAATAATATTCATTAAGTTACCTGAACTTTGCAAATCCACAAATAAAAATTATTACGGGTATCACGCCCATTCTAAAACTTCGAGGACGGGATCAATACCTGTTAATCAAGCACTTAACTTGTTCATACTCTTTTGGTTTGTTAACATATGTATAGTACGTATTGGTTTATTTTTCTTATTTTTCCATTATTATAGTAACAGTAACAAATACAAGCGTCAAACTTGACGTGGTCGAAATGCAAATTTAAAGAAAACAAGAAATAAAAATCGGTCAAGAGTGAATGGGGCTCGTGCTGAGGATCCGCAGATGAATGAACGAAAAGAACTTATTTTAAATACTTAACACAAACATATAATATTTTAGTACGGAACCCTCGATGCATGAATCCAATTCGCACTTGACCGAATTTTTTTATTTGCCTTGCACTTTTGTTTGGAGTTTATCTTTGGTATAAAATCCAGAATGTTGAAATTTTTAGATTTGCCTGAGTGGCCGATGTAGCCCACAGAATCAGCGAATTGAAGTGGCAAAGGACCTCGTAGAACTGATAACAGTTGGGGAAGATAAGTTATCGTATGGTGACCACGAATTAAATGCCGTAACGTGAGTCAGCGCCGCTAAGAGCATTGGCAACACTGTTAAAAAAAAGTCCGCAAGACCATGGTGATGTTTGAAAAAAGCGAAAACATGACTGAATGCGGTACACGTGTAGAAAATGAGAGAGTTGAACAAGTGATAGAAATTGTTTTGGGTTCTTGGGTACATTGTTTACAAATGACGGTAAACAAGAAAAAGGCATAAATGTTTAAAAGAGTGTTAATTAGGGAAATAAACTGAATGGGGCCTTGCTTGCTGTTATGCGTGTTTCACGATAAGCGTCTTTGACCACCCGTAATAGAATTCTGGTCCCTACGCGTGTTTTCGGCAGCGAAAGTTTAGTGTAGCAGAAAAAATATAAAAGTAAGATTAATGCAGTTGAGGTGCGTTACCTGTTTAATATTATATGGGTACTTTGAAAGACAGACAACATAAGAATAGTGTTGTTATCTTAATGTTTTTGTCTCAGCGTTGTGGCTTTGAAAAATACTTTTAATAAGTTGTTACTGAAATTCGTTTAACATATCTATATTAAGTTTCTTAGACGAGTGTATTTAAAATATTTCCGTATGGGATTTAATTTGAATTCATCCTCCGGAGAGGTCGCAAATTTCGTTCTTTGCCCATCATTCGGTCGTGGGTTTATTCTTTTTTTTAGTATTTAGATTACTTTCAAACACGGATCTTGGTTTTTTTTTTGTATATATAAACGAAAATACAAACACTGTATGCGACGGAATGAAGTATATGGATCGGGTCGGTGACCACGACAAAATTGTTCGCAGCGCGCCTGCGCGGGCCGCGGACGCGTGCGTTCCGCGAATGACGCCGCACAAAACACCATTAACTTTTATATCTGTTCACGGAATGCCTGACAATTCGGTTTTAGTTATTTTTTTTTTTTTATTTTACTCCGCCGTTGTTCCGAATAGAAATGACATAATTTTTAGAATCCTTCTTAAAAATATCTACAAGTTCTAAAAGATGAGATCTGGGGTCTATAGGGTGAATTGAAATTAAATTCGATACGAAAATATTTTGAATGACCTTAAGCTTGCATAAATTTTTAAATAGATACATTTTGTAAAATACTTTAAGAAATATCTTTCCGCCATCTTACCTCTATAATCATTAAAAAAAAACAGCAAATTTCTTTACAAGATGTATCTACAAAATTGAAAAACACTGTCAATAATAGTGATAATATATAAAATAAACAAATATAATAATATAATTGGGCTTGCACGACTGAATTTCGTCAGTGATGCTTATATTTAATAGCTTTTAAAAGAACATATCCTATCTAGACATGTACAAAAATCATATCAAAGCATTTCTTCATTTCAAAGTCTAGAAATGGGTAACGTCTACCATTTTAATGAATAGAAAGAAATTTCGTGTATGTTGTCTTTCTTGTGCTATTGCAAACTTTGATTCAACTCCACTCAAATATATCGAAATATTTTAAATCACTTATGATTTTATTCCACAAAACCCAGAAAAAAATACTATCGAAACGCAAAATTGCATTTTGTTCGCCAAGGAAATTGTATATCTGCATATACTTGTTTTATTTCGTGTAAAAATTTGTTTGCGTTTGCGTAAATACGTTTATAGTATTTTTTTGAAACATTCGTCGCATGCAGGTTTATCAAATATATGAAATAAAATGTCCTTAACCGAATATTGTCTATTATTTGACAGCAAAAAAAGTATGTTCTTCTTCATTACAAATTTTGACATATTAATTGAATTAAGATATTAAACTTTCATTATCAATTTTTTAAATCTTAAACACGCTTTCCCTATGTAAACATCAGGCCTATTGCAATAAATAGCTTTTTATTCTCATGCGGACTTTTGCAAATAACAAGAAAGTTTTGTGATTATATGAGCATCATATATTTGCGATTAATATGCAAATCTTCTGCAATATCACAACTACTTAGTCACTTTTATTCCACTTTTTCGCAGATGACACTGTGATTTTATCAGTAACAGAGCAAAAATTTAATCATTCTTTTATTAGAATTTCAGTGTATGCTATCTTTGCGCTGAAATCAGACGTCAAATCTTATGGATACTAAAACCGACCAGTTACAGTCAGTGCGACCGAAGAGAGTGCATTACAAAAGGATGCGTAAAAACCGCATTATGGACTTAAGAGTACACGAACTTATGTTTGTTGTTGCAACACAATCATTAACCAACAAGCACAAAAAATAAGGCCGCAAATATAAATTTATGGCGAGAAACTCAACAGTTTTATATGTTCTAAATAATAAAACTTGGGTTTCTCGCCACTACTCGACAGTATACATTTTCCGAAGCATCGGTACATTTTGAATAGCATGAGTGTACCTTCATTGATCTATGGCCAAATTAAAAAAAAAGATATTGAATTTAACACAAAAAACTTTATAATTTATTTTAATTTCATTGTCAAAGATTCCTTTTTTTATATAGGAAGCTGAATCGAAAATTATTTATTTGGGAATCATTAAAATATTCTCCGGTCGGTAAGTTATCAGCGGTTTATCGATGGTCGAAGAAACCGCTGATGACATTTATAAGTAATTATAGATAGTTACAAATTATAATATAATTATAAAGAAACCTTCACAGTTAACAATAGGTAATTAAAAGAATTATAGAAGGATCATCAATATCATCTAAAAATTAAATGCATTTGTAAACTAATAAGAGGTATTATAATAAGCAAAATATTGCTTTGAAAATTATTCATTGTGATATCTGCAGGAATCTACAACTCCTAGATAATGTCTAAAATTCTTTGCAATAAGTCATAGAAAAATCTTTGTTAAAGCATTCTATTCATTTTATAAATATCTTTCTCTCAAATCTATTTCTTAGTTCCATAAAAGCAAAACAAGTGCGATCGCTCAATTTTACTGTAATTAAATTGACTTTATTCTATAAAAATACGTGAAAAAAAAAATTTTAATAGCACTGCAAACTCGACTAGTAAAATAAACAAAATAGAATGTAATACCTCGACCAATAAATAAGAGAATAGGAGGCTATTACTTATATTGAAAATATTTTATGAATAAAGTTTGTTAGTTTTGATTGGTTTTACTATTCTCCGAATTACGTTTACGACTGAAAATTACATGTGTGTGAATTTGCTTATAAACATAGATTTTTCCAGAGATCGTCTGTCAAGAACATAAACAAGGAAATTTGAGCATTACTCTTTCTCATAACGACCAACTAACAAGCGAAGTGCGATTAGCGAGTGTTCTACCGGTTCTGTAGTGCGTTTTCGTGCAACAGTATATGTGAATTCCTTACTTCTGTTTGTTTTAGTGTACACTCTTTTATCCAAATGCCCAAATCACAGTTGCGCTAGAATGCAACAATGCCATAAAATGCCGTTCGGTTATCTTCTTAACAATCCGCCTATACTGTATACAACACAAATCCTCCTTAACAGTTCTCCGAACCCGTCGATGCAACTTCATTGGCCTCATTGGCATATCTTAGTCGAATACGTATCGGAAAAAATGGATTTCGCTCACGGAGTCAGAAAAAAAAAAAAAATGGCAATGCCCATCTCAGCGCCGTTGCTCAATTCTTTTAACGAGAACAACACACTTATCGCTGGAACACACACGGTCCGAATGTCGAGGGGGACAACTCCGTTATCGCGTCGGCTGTTATAAGCCGGAGCTAAATTATTTGTTGTATGAACAAACAGTTTTGCCGCTACATATCAATCGACAGATAAGTAGACTTTAATGTGAAATTGATATATTTACTTTATAGGGAACACAAGCGGTCGGCCGCTCGCTTCGCTACGCGTTATGGGTTATGAAAGTGAAGTTAAATAACCGGCCAAGAGCTGTCGGACCATGCTCATTATAGAGTTCCGAAGGCATTATTACAAAGCAAAATGCACTAGAGATGAAAAAAAGTACATTGTTACCCTTTTTCCATGTTTCTCGCACAGAATAGTTACATTAGTCTAAAGTAGTCTAATTTATAATCTAATTAGAAAAACAAGTTGATATTTCAAATATTACTATTAAACTAGTGTAAACTAAAGTGCATCAGCAAAAGAGCGTATCTTCATGGTACTTACGTACTTTTGTTGAGAAGCACTTTTTCGGCAATAACTCAAAAACGGTATATCTGACCATATTGAAAATTATTTTCGTTGAAAGTATTTAATAATACCTTCGTTATTTATTTCATATTTTTTGGATATACGGTTTATAAAATAGAGGGAGGAGTCATAATTTCTGCAATTTTTGGAGCGATTATTTCCGAAATTATTCACGTAACCAGAAAAATTCCTAAGAAACCTTAAAGTGTTTTTAAAAAAACTGTCAAAATATACCACATATCGATGTTTGCTAAAAAATAAAATTTTTAGCTTCTGTTACATGTGTGGAGTGCCCCCCTAGAAATATTTATTATTGTTATTTAACTAATAATAAATTTCATTATTATACGTTTTGTAGTTTTTAAATAAAATGCCAGTGTCTTACGGACGGACGGAGATGACGAAATTATTACGGCTCCATTTTGGCCATTTTAGCTCGGAAACCTAAAAATAGTGACGGTCCTATGGAATTCATAAAATGAAAAACCTAATCTACAAACTAGTCAAGGTAACAAGTTGAAAATGGTGAAAAAATAGAGTTACTGGTCCCAAAAATACGTGTGACAGCTTATTCGATTCGGAATAATGTGTAGAAAGCGTTTATTAGCACATAAAAAATTGCAACAGTTATAAACAATGAAAGATGAAAAAAAAGTTATTTCATTTTTCGCAAAACTTCGTTTGTAATAAATTTTTAACTTAAACAATGTTAGTCTGATTTTCAGTTTTTGTTTAATTTAAAAATTTATTGTAAACTGTACTGAAATTTTTGGAAACTTTTAGGGCGTGATCTTGTTAAACGTGTATATAAGAAGAGCTTCATGAAGTGAAAAAAATTATCAATTATTTAAACATTTTTTTTTATGTAATAAACATGAAACTTGGAGAAAGTTTTGTTAACTTTGTTAATTTTTCAACATTTTACCGTGTCGAACGGTCAAAATCAACGAGGCGAGATGCCTTTTAAACAATATTTTTAACCGACTTCAAAAAATGAGTGCACTCTGTTCCTTTTTATGTTTTTATGTTTATATATTGAAGTCTTGAAAAATCGTAATAACCATATACGACGACAGCCGTAAAACGTTACAAATAACAAAACAGATGATCTAAGAAACAATCTTAAGTAAATGTATATAATATCACAAACATTAATTAAATAATCAAAAATAACGTTTTTAATTGAATTAATTTTTTCGCGAGGCTATCCCTTTCTTAATCGCTACCCGTCGAAGGCACATTCACAAAAAATACTTTAGTCGAAATAAATCGTATCTCGTCAAGTGTAGAACAATTTACGTCAAAATGGGAATATTTTAGTCAAGACAAGACTTTTACGTCAAAAGACGACTGGGAAACTTTATAAAAAAAAATTCCAACCGCCGTATAGCTCTGGCGAATCGAAACATATATTCGAATATATTAGAACTCCAGTCCAATACCGAATATTGTTTGAAAATTCGAGCCGTTCTTGACATGATTAGTTTTTTATTATGTAAAAATTGAAACTACCGCATGCAACACCGGCCATGCGAATCGCGTTTACTTCGCCCGTTCATTTTTTGTTCAGCCTTAAAGAAAACCATTTCGACATGACGAGAGAAAGAGGTTTTTAGTGGCTTATGTAAAAGCTCTTGAACATCTATGTATATATAAAAAAATAGATTATCGTCTGTTTGTAGCCTCAAAACTCGAAAAGTGACCTTCGATTGACTTGAAATCTTGACATAACTTTGCATTCGAATAAGCGCTTGTTCCAGTAACATTTATCCCCAACTTCGTTCGTCTACTTGCACTATAGAACCGAACTACTACACCGATTCTAAAACTGCTTTCGCATACACATTAACCTTTTCCCTGCTTTCGTTGAGATCATAATTGAGAGCCGAGACCGGGACCGAATTGAAGATCGAAACTGGGGTCGAAATTAACTATGGAACCGGGATTGAATCAAAATTGTGACTGAGACCGAAATCAAGAACAATACCGGGACTAAAATTGAAAGCGGGAAAGACTTTGGAATCGACAGCAAGGTTCATCAATATAAATGAGAAGGAATACATATACAGGCGGGCGAAGCCGCGGCCGGAGAGCAAGTATAGATACATCGGAAAAAATTGGTTGATAAAAGCGATCGCGGTCATAGTTCCTACTTTAGATTTATAATTCCGATTATATTCTTGTTTTCTATTCCGAGCTTTGCCACAATAAAGGCAAATGTTAGGTAGAACCAGAAACCGAAAGCCAATACAAAACAACTGAATTGAAGTATCCTACTTCATGAATCGAATGTTATATTGATACCTTATAAAATATCTAATCATTCATATTATTTATTTGTTAAAGACATTTCCTGCATTACCTAAAATAAAAGCAGTCAACCTTCAATATAGCTATTGATATCAAAATATATAAATCATATATCAAAAAACTTTAAGTCAGTATACAAGCATACGAGTACAACACATGTTTCAAATTTTTTACCAATCAAACTATTTGTCTTTCATCCTACTCTCATTTTAATATACTCTAAAGTGAAACTTACTAAACTTGTAACTGCTTTAAAACTATTTTTACGTTGATTAACAGAATTAGGATAGCTCTTACACTGATTTCAAGAAATTAATTGAAATCTCATACACTAATACGTCACCGTTTGACACGTGTTGAAGACATTTACACGTGTCTACCGTTTAGAAATGCATACTTAGTTCGTGCCAACCTCAAAATTTTGAAGCAGATTTTCTATATCTTATCATAAATGATATATATCTCACTCTTGATAGAAATGCCGATCTGATTCCATCCTACATCTATGCAAAATTTCACGACTACGAATGTCAGCTTAAGTGCGAGCATGCAATACGATCAACCATTAATAATTCCTTACTAGTAGCCGAGGAGCAAATCACACGCTGTCCGACCGCTTTTATCTGACGTACTGGTTACGAGTTTTGTTTAATGGTTCACGAGGTCATCGGTTATTGTAATCATTCGGAGATGTTTCCGAAACAAAAAGAAACTTAACACAAACCATATTACGTGTCGTTCCGCTAAACGAATTCGCCAGCGAACGCGTGCGCAAGAGCTGCGTCGTCGGAATATGCATTCGATGGCGTAGTCGAGCGCGCGATTTTTTCGAAGCGATCGGACAGTTCGCGGAGTTCGCGCGCCCGCGACCCCGGGGCACGTGTAGCGGACGACGACCCACCTGCCTGTGGCCAATAAGGTAAAATTGTTTACCTTTTACGCCGTGATTCTGGTTTTGATGAGATCAAAAACTTGAAGTGAATCAAAGGTTTGACACGACGAAAACCGCTCTCGAGAAAAGCTTTACATTAGTATTCTTTAGCGAATTTGGAACACTCTCGTACTTACTCAATTTCGCGCAATTAGCTTTTTAATTTTTTTTTAATTGTTTATCGTTGCCGCGTATTTTTTCCGGAAACGCTTCTGGTTCTTTCTTCTCTATGGACAATATTCTACTTGTACCATAAACTCAAAGACGTAGAGATTTGAATTTTATTACGTACGTATGAAAAAAATCAGATTCAAGTTCGTTTCTTTGAGACTCAATTTTTTCAAACACTTCAAAATCATGCCAAGATGTTAATTCGCGTATAGATTAACCTGTCATTTGCTTCAAACGTTTTGACAACTATTTATCTACTACAGTACAAAAATACAAACGAGTTATTACAATTCGCGTTCTGCAACCCGCTCATAATAGCGTACGCAAATGAAATATTCAGAGCATTATTTTAACTTTGCTAGAAATTAAATTTAACACTAATATAACTGTTATGAGTATTTTTATCAAGTTAGTGAACGAAAACGCATTCACTTGATTGGAAAATAAAATAAAATGATGCAAATTAGGACCCGAACCTTCCGTTCCCACCGAGTGCAACTCCCCCATTCCCACTACCACCTCTGCTTTTCTCGCCGAGAAACGGATGCTTTGCCCTTATTTGTCCACTGTCTGTACTTAAGTGGGTTATGCGTTCAAAACAGCTTTCTTCAATAAATTGTGCGTTCCAGTCAACTTACTGCCCTTACCGCTATAATATGATTACTATCGCTGACCATTTATCACAACCGCGCCCGCGCACACCGTCCCCGTAGCGGTATTGTCGCAATTACGTGCGGATCAGATTTGTGTGAAGGATTACATTGGTTGTTAGCTTGAAATCTTAATTATATTTATTGTCTCGGCGATTTCCTCGGTATTGCGAATCGCAATGTGTCTAAATTATACAATTTCAAAATGTCTGTAGTGCAAAAAAATCGGTTAGATTACAAATTAATTATAAACGATTTTTTTATTAAGCATTAAGTTATTACCATGAATTTAAGACTTACGAACAAACCCTCAGAGAGATCCTTCTAGCATAGAAATGAAACCGACAGGAACTTTATCTGATAAATCGACTTATTACAATTAAGAACAAAAACACGAAGCAGTCCTGAGGTCTGCCTACAGGAGTGAAAACGAAAATTATCAAATATCAGCTAATTTTAGTGTCATAGAATAATAGTCATATTTTTTTGTCATGTAAATATTTATAGAGAATGCTACGATATATATTTAAAATATTTAATTTTTTAATATCATATATATAAAATTTACATAGATATATAGTCATTCAAACTATATATCTATATGAAAATATTAATATAATTTATACTCACTTTTTACTGCACAGTAATCATACATTGAGTGTTTAAAATACAAATCACACAAAAACACAATTTAAATAACGCCCAGTGTACACACATTTAATACACATATACACAGCACTGATGTACAGAAACTGAAGACGCATACTAATAGGATATTTATCGGTATGTATAATTTACAGTCGTGTGCATACTTATCGGCCTGTATTACGTGTACTAGCTGCGCGCGCACTAGTGACTGTACACATCTATACATTCCCTGTTGGCTAAGCGCATTGCCTCATACTTATAGCTACAGATATAATGTCAGTGTTAGACGTCACGTGACCATGTCACTCGCGACTTAACCTGCTATAGAAGTCTTCACTTCAAAAATTTGGTCTATATATACAACACTAGCTTTCTCTTGCGACTCCGCCCACGGCACTGCCTACATAGATAGAATTAATAATTTCATCTTTTGTATTGATCAATCACACCGTCAACCATGATCCCGATGTCAGTTCGCCTCTCGATCCCGGTCCTGGTCTCGCTCTCGATTCTAATACCGGTGCTACTTGCAATCCCGATCTCAGATATCGATCTGAAATCGATTTAACATCGGTTGAACATTGTTAACACTAATAGCTAACAGACGTAAATAAAGAATTGCGTTGTATATTCACGCAAGCGGACCGCAACCAAAAATTATCTTTATAAATTAAGGCTATGTGTCTCTTTGATGTATAAGCTATGTTACTGTAAATTTTGTCAAAATCCGTTCGACAGTTGAAAATGATTGAAAGGAAACTATCTAATTCATCCTCACCGACTTTCGCGTTTATAATTTTATACATGGTATGTATAATACAATGCGTACTTTTGTTTATCATAATGTTACACCTCTCCTTTACAAAAAGAACAATTATATTTCAATTATTTTCCTTTTCTTCACTGCCCTCTTATAACTCGTTGTGGAGAATCCTTATCGCGAGGTATATTACTTTAATATTGTTTACGATACATGTTAAATGTATCTCACTGCTGGCGATGCCGCACACTATGTCGATATCCCGTTGTCTCAAACGAATTATTTTTAGCATTACCAGGACCTGCACGAAATACATCCTATCATGAATTGTTCTGTTCCTTTCGATGTATCATCAACCAATAGACAACGATACTAACTCTAGAATAGCGATCTCAGCGTAGGCCCAAAGTATAAAAATCTCGCCTTCAACAAGTACCCTAGCCTTTTACCCACTAACATTTATAAACTATTAGTTTGTGACACATGTCGGCTTCTTGCGGCTTTTCTTCTGGAATATGACCAGCGAATAACATTAAGGACAGACAGGATGGGTGCCGACCTCCTCCCCGGCTTAGCAGCCTCTTCATCTCAAAAAGTACCACGTGAGCACACATTCATTTCAAAATTATTTCCGAATTTTAAACGAATGTCAGTTCTCATACCGCTTCAGAGTCTTGGCCCGGGATGATCGCCTGCAGGATCCGGGTCATGATTGCCCGCAGTTCCGACATATTTATTCGTTTCCGGCGTTCCTCGCAGCGCTTCGATGGTGAATGGTCGGGACCGCCTGAAAGTTTCATGGATACCGTTGGCGCAATCGGCAAAAGTACTAGCCGCGCTTTGTTCTGGTCGCTCTGATTTTCCATCACGGTCGATAGATTGGGGTCACCACTGCGGGACGGGTGTTTTTGCGAGATCGGGTTCGGCCTGCGAAGGTGTCGACGATGATACGCTAGCGGGCAAGGCTGGGTGCGTCTGTTAGTATGGGCGGCACGTCTCTTCTACCTCTTACAACATCATCCTGTATCTCGATAAGACCTTTTTCAATACTTCAACGAATAAACCATGGTTTACTTGATTGAAAACGGTTCGGTGTGAAAACTAATTTGAAAGTTGCTTATATTGCGAACTATCTAAGTTTCGAGGCATAGCTTGCATAGACCGACAACTATTTTTAACCGATTTCAAAAAAAAGAAGAGGTTCTATGTTCGTCTGCATGTATTTGTTTGTGTATGTTCTGCGATAATTTCGTCAATTGTAGAACGATGTCAATTTTTGTTTAACTTTAGCTGGAACTGACTTCAAAAACAACTAATCTGTCGAGTCGATTCCAGCTGAAGATATATCAGACACAATTGTGTCTCATTTAAGAAGAAGAAGATATCTTTTTACTCAATATTTATTGTATCATATTAATGTTTAAATATCATGTGTTCTTTTACCTTGCTTTAGCTGGAATCGACTCCAAAAACAACTGATTAGTTGTTTATGATGTCTGTTTAAAAAATTGTTTCAATAGGTTTGTGAAGGCGGTTTCATTTTTTTTTTATTTATTTATTTAAATATAAATCGATCATATTAATTATGTTTATCAAAAGCACAACTTTATTCAACTAAACCTAAAACCTAAAAAAAGTTTCATTTCAACACTCGACAACGCTTACTAAAGACATTTCAGGAAAAACGCGGAAAAACATACAAAAACAACGATTACTACTGGACGAAGCTCGTCGACGCGGTAAATATAGCACGATGAAAATACAAGCCAGAATTCTCATTAAATAATCGTGACAATAAATAACAATAATAATAGGCGATATGAGAATTATCATAACGACGGTGTCTGACATAATGATCGGCGGGAGAATTTTTATCGCGCCGGCCGCCGTCACGGCCGTCCGCCTAGAAAGTGAGGTGAAATGCTGCCGTTTTGAGAGGCGCCCGGAATCGCACGGGGACGTGAGACGATGTTGCCAAATTGAAATGGGCAGATTAAACTGGTCGGCGGCGCGGCTGTCGATTTTTCCGACGCGCCGGCACCGACGGCCAGTCCGCCTGCACGCACCGGGCGGGTCGGACGGTGGTACGTTGTCGATGAGGTCGTATTGCTATTTCCCGCGTAAATTATTACGTACGTGTGCGATCTGAAGGGACTTTTTTTCCGGTTCTAAAAAATTCCTCCTGAAGTCGATGTGTCTATGAACATTGTTTACAGCTGAACGATCGATTGATACGGTAAGATTTATATTATTTCAAATTAAAAAATAGATTTTTCACCCATCACGATTGATTTAGAAATAGGTTCTGAACCGTTTAAACAATTTAAAGCTAAATATGATTATTATTATTGAATATTAAAATAATTATATTACAACAACTACATGATAGTACATTGTTTTTAGTTTGAATTCTTTGTAGCCTGCTGTTAAGACAGGCAGACTAGGCAAGCTGATCGATAAATTATTTTTATTCTGTAAGCTAAACTAGTTTTCTGAGTTTAGAAATTAGGCCGGAATTCCAATTCTAACAGGTAGTTAAACTTTCATGTCGCTTTGATTTTATTCAACAAATTCTTACTTGTACTAAGAACCTTGTTTCTATTGAAAGTGTCACATCTTTGATTATGAAATTCTTGTATCTTTATTAAATTTCATTTTTTTTCCTGTAAAAATATTACGAACAAGAAATCAATTTCTCTGTTTATTTTTAGTACCTATCAGTTTGTTTTTTTTTTATAATCTTCATAATTATAATACAGCTACCCAATTTTTTTATAAAATAGATAAAATAGTCTACAATTGATAATTGGAAATCAAAATTAGAAACATTTTAAGCTATCACTGTTTCTTATCACTAAATAAGTAGTATTGTTTTTAAGTACCTTTTCTTATTCGATAATTGGTCATCTTTAATAACAAGATCAGCCTTGAATGTCGATCATTTTTTATATTTGCAAAAAACCTGTTATCAAAATTGGAAATTATATTAAAAGACCAATCAGATATATTGGAACTTTATACAATATACATATATATCTCATTTATTTATTTTTATAATAATTTATTGGGAGAAATTTGAATTATAATAAAATCTTGACCTTGTCATAAATAAATGCAGAAGTTTTATTCGAATATTCTATTATTATTAAAATTAAACATTCGAATAATCTAAATAAATTTATTGAAAATTCCTCACATCAAAATTAGTTTGTCGTTAATAGTATAAATTAAAATGTGTTAGATACATCTTTTAATTTATATACGTTGTATGTACAAATCAAATTTGTAAGTGTTAAACCTAATACAAAATAGAAAGCCACAAAAAAAGGTGGTCATATAACAAGACATGTCTATTTTCATCCTAAAATATTTTACTATATAGCGTTTTCCAAGGCACATCCGAACGGATACGTACAAGATCATACCCTATTTCAGTCAGAAGCGTTATCGTGATGTCGACCTCGATCTTGATTCCCATTAAGTCAGGTCTCCCTTATCCCAATGCTAAAGCAAAGCCCTCATAGTCCTTTGATTTTAAACTGTTAAGCTCTCAAATCGCCATTACGAATGCGTTCATAACGTCCAGAGCCGACGGCTTAACAATCTGTCTGAAGGGCGCAGCCAGTGGTTTAATATGACCCAAGTCAAAAAGTCGTCGGTCAGTTCACCTATCATCAGGATCCAACGCGTTAATCCAACCGGTACGAAGCCGGTGCCCTTAAACTCTTAACCGCCACCGCCACTTCCTGTTCCAAATTAAATTTGACCGAATCGATTTCGATCCCTAATCGGACTCCAAAACCGATTCCGAACATGATACTGAAACCGAGCTCAAACCAAACCACCTGACGCGTGATCAAACACTTCCTAATCGATTTGGAATTCGACTCTCATTGCGACCACAATATAAACGATTGCACGCTACAGTACAGCGCACGAAACTTTGCTGCTCTAAATGGCCTACGAATGCTGTAATGCGCGGGTTTAACGCTCTCCGACCCTTCCTTGTTCTCCCCCGCGTGCCAATTTTACGCCATTGCGACGCTTTCGTGACTAACTTCACGACGGCAAAGTTTTGTACGTTGTACTGTACTTCGCTCTGTGCGGCATATGCTATCTATACATAAATACATCACCAGCACATGCCTATAATTACATAAATTGGAATACAACAAATAGTTTATTTAAATGAACAATAAATTTTCATAAATTTTATATAGTAGTAGAATGGAATACTTTTCAGTTATTTTCTTCCGTACAAGCGTTTAAGCTTTAATTTTTATTTGTTTGAACAAGAACTTCACTGGGTTTTGTTGACACCTTACCCATTATTGTCTATTGACTACAAATAAGTTGGGTCGGCAATGAGGCCAACCGGAAAAGGTTATGCAGTCCTGACCAAACTTGGTGGCATATCAAAGATCAAATTTTGAGCGCTCGAAACCGACTACTTTGCAAGTAACGATCGATGCACGTCAGTAAAGCAAGAGAGATTATGCAAAAACGCACGTCTATGTATTGCGCGATCCCACATGAAATATGTAAACAGGAAATTTTCGTTTTAGTATTTTTAGAATAGCACTACTATTTTAGGAGTTGATGTGGGCAATTCCTTTGTCGCTTGATTAGATCTCCCACAAACTCGTCTGTTTGGTTTAGTTGTTAAGTCCACTTTTAGTGTTTGCGCCGTGTCGTGTACAATGTATTTTTTTCTCTGATCCTCGATTCACCGCTATGACCGATCTGAGCCGAGTAAGTTTATACATTTCATACTTTATGTGTATTCAAATATCTTTCGAAATCTACGTATACGAAAATTATAAACAGTGCACTTATGAGCCATTAAAAATTCAATTATGTTATTTATACGACGTAGATGCATGTGGCCAACTTGGCTGGAACACAAAAATGGGCCGGGTCGACTGGGAAAAAACACTCCCTCACATAGACGTGAAGCAGCAGCTTCTGTTGTTTCTTCTCGTCCAGTGAGTGTCAGTTCAGGCGGCTCACTTCCACCTCTTCCCTCCAGTTCGCGGTCTTAATAATCTGTCTTAGCTTAAATTTTATTTGAAGTCAGCTTAAACACAATAAGAGCCATTAATTGCCATCAATCGACACACCTATATATCGCTCAGAATATGCATAGCTGAATCAACATTAGCGCAAAATAAGCATCACCTACTTGCGTTTCTTTTGCCAAGCTGCATTTGTACAAATACGCACATATTGATGTTGACGCTGTCAATCACTCGATATGCCAGAACAAAAGACTCCCATCTGTTTGTACATTTGCCGAATGTCTGGTGAATGTACAGTGTATTAGCACTAAAAGCATAATTGTTGTTAACACGGTAGGATAAAAGTTATGGACTGTCATTATCAAATTGTATTTTCATAATAATTCTGTGGCGCTTTTTATATGTTTATTCCTGTAGAGCACTAATATGCAGAAACTAAAGTCAAAATTTTATACATTTTATTTAAAATATGACAATTTTCATTGTTTCTATTTGAACTTCATTATTGATAAACATGACAATACAAAAAGGGTCTTATTTATCTCTTGTATCATTTGCTTGCAAAACTCAAAGTAAATATGATGAGTGATGTATAATGTACTGTGAATTTATAAATTAATGAAAATTGACATATAATAGAAAATGAAATCCAATAAATGTAACTCCTTCAAATCCCGATTTACGAACACTTAAGTTCATGGAAGTCATTTTAATTTACAAATTGTTTGATTTTTTTCTTTCTAAACTTTTTAAAATCTTTTTATAAACGATTATTTTGTTGATAAATAGATCATAAACACCCCGCTCCAGGTAAAGAACGCCGACCGATTTCGACGTCACGCTGCGCACGTGAGCCTGGCTTCCCTTTGTATCAAAATGTTAATCAGATCCTATTAAAAACGTATCGTAAATAATACGAGGCCCACTTCAAGTCGCTATGTCATATTATCTAAAAATCAAGTCTTTTCCTACATTTTCTCGTATGTATTCCTATACTTTCATTACGTATGTTATACGTTTCAATTTAAAAATAATAATAGTAAGTCCGATACGCAGCAAATATTAAAATTTATTAGTGCCTGGTACACCGAAAACTAAGTTTTGCCACATTAAAAAATATTTTTTTTATGATGTCTTTTCAAAAAACTCTTCATCAGCGTCTAGTCAAAGTTTGCGTTTAAACCAGTTTTTAAAACACGTTTTCTAGTGCACATCTTTTCAGCTCATTTTAAAATGCAGCTTTTTTTCCCCCCTCTTGCGACGAGGAGGAGGTATAAAATGCATAGCGCACACCCGCGCGGCCGTGCGCGCGTGTGGTGTCGGGACTGAAACCCACTAAAAAACTCCCCCTGACGGAATCGCTAGTCGGCAGTGCTGTCGAACGCGGACAGCGCACGGGGATACCGATGGCGCGTGATTTGTTAAATCGGCACTGTAACACGGGAAACCTATAATTTGACGAGTGTGCTGTCCAGAAAGCGCTCTGTTTTGAGAGCCAAATGTGCGCAGGCAGTATCGTGGTGAAGCAGTAGCCCACGGAGGGATCGCTCGCTGCTCACAGCAGTAAAAACTTCTGGCAACCATTTGAATACATTCAGCCTCGATGCATTTTAGTCTCTTAAAAGTGTTGACAGAAAATAACCCATCAAAGAGAACAAAAATTGCATACAAAATTTTTCGTGCACTTCTCACTAATAACTTCATTTAGGTAGGCGTTAGTTCATTTTGAAATTGCCACATGCTCGAGTGACGCTTAGTTTCTAGACCTTAATGCTGATAAATCTAAGACTCATCGTCCGTAACGATTTTGTAAACGCGCTGAAATTAGCCTGCTATTATTTCACGGAACACCATTCTGTCTGAACTTGATTCTGAACCTCCATTTCATTAAGCCTTACCCAGCATGAAGCGATCCTCCTTACGCAGACACCCCTGTACAATTTCATGCGTGCCTACCGATCCAACTACTGCAGGTTGGATCGGGGGACGTGCATGTAGGCATCCCCAACCTGCAGTATACGCTCAATTTCTTCGTAATATACCTATGTTCTTGAATTCAGGTTTTCACTGCCAGCAGTTTTTATCTGTAACGCGAAAATGTTCCCGTTGTTGACCATTATTCAGTGAAATAGAATGTTTTAAACAATTAAAATATTATAATAATTATAATATTAAAATAAATAGCACAAGCTAGTAAAAAAGGGTTGGAGAAAAATTGGAACTTGGATTGTCCATATTTTTGCTTTAAATGATCTAATTATAAACACAATGAAAACCAGCCAGTGTCTCTTTACTGAAAATTGTTTTTTGTAAAATATTTTGCGAGATATGGTATATGTATTGTATATACATTTAATTTGCATAAGTACGATTTTATTTACAATACAGTCCATAAAAAGTTATAATTTACAATTATTCATATCGATATTGTGGATGTGAGTTGTTCATGATACCGTATTTAGTAACCCAATTTTAGTAACTTTTGAATTAAAGTGATGCGCGATGATTATTTCTTCTTAAGTAACATGTAAGGAATTGGAGTGATCTTATAACTAAAAACAAAATTGGTGATATTTTTAAGATCGCTTATAGAACACGATTAAATAATACAACATATAAATACCATACCGGTATATGTTATAGAGTCGTATAGCTCTTGTGATATGTTAACAGTAATACCTACCGTTATTATACAGAAACTATGTTCACTGTTAAAATATATTTTTCTGAAATTGCAGCATTATCATACTTGGGTTATGTGGGATTTTTATCCACTAAAACCGCTCCCTTGGGGTGACTCTATTGTTAAAGCTACCACCTACGATATTATAGTATAGCAGCTTTGCCGGGCGTCAAAGCGAAAACAAGCAAACAATGCACTCGGGTGCGATGTACAACGTTTGGGGACTTCGCGTCGTGTGGGTGGATGATATTGTGATTTTTGACCGAGTTCACCGACACGGTATGGGATAACTAGGGAATTTTATTTGGACGGATTAAATTTTGTTATTTTTAGTCGCCTCCACGAGCGAGGCGTGTTCGGCTAAAACGATAATTTTCTCCGCAGGATTCGCGGCGGCCTTGAATTTTTTCGCGAGTTACGCGATTTCACCGATCTCGATGTTGAGATCGTCGACAGCAGGACTTTGATGTCCTCGGTGGACGTGTCGTTAGAAGCGCTATTTTTTGACGGGTGTTTACGGGGACTCGACGTTGCTTTCGCGTATGATAAAATTTGCCGTGACCGAGCGCGGGTGTTCGGCGCAGCGCGGTCTGAACGGGCGGGGGAGCTTTCTTATTGTTAGTAAGTTTGAAATTTATTCCCCTCGGACTGCTATAAATATAAAAAATTAATGTTACGTAGTCCATGTACACATGCGCATTGGGACTGTTGCTTTTATACGACCCCAGTTTCATTCAACATAAATTTCTTCATAGGGAGAAAACTATGTTGAATAGAACGGACATTAAAGTTTACGTTTACTAACTACGTATAATATCCGTTTACATTGGTATAAAAACGGGTGCACTGAACTACGCGTGCAGCTTGCACGAAGCAGGAACAAGAAATGGATGCACATCATTGTATTTGACGACTGAACGATGAGAATGAACAAAGTGACCTTGTTCTCACGTACGAACAGATCTATATTTTGTTGTATCCAAACGGGCACAACCGGCATCGGTACAAACCGAAGGGCTTCGTCATGACCTCCTTTCTTTAGGAAGACAACGTGCTCTACATACTAGACTGGTTCAATTTTCTCTAGAAATTAACTCGCATTCCTTAGTATCTTTTGTATTAAATTCTTAGCTTTATTAAGGTTATATAATTATGCCTCTACGATATTGAAGATCATATTTAATATCACGGTACGACGTCACATTCACGATGTTGCGCCGAGAGTCTTATTCCTGGATTATACTCGTCATAGAGTAGAGGAATTATGTGAAAGTATATTAAAAAAACAAGATTAATGGAATTACTAATTCTATCTAGTACGGGTAGAGTTCATAGAACGCGATCCTCCCGTTAACAGTTTGAAATTCGTTATTTACTATACATAAAATAATAATTTATCATTTACGAAAAAATAATTATACGCTATATGTATGTATGTATGTATGTTGGATAACTCTGTGGTCATTTTCAAAAAGGTAACCACCCGGAGCGGTTATGCGATGCGAGTTGCAATACAATTGAGAATCTCAATATTTAACGCATTTTCACAAAACCGCTACAACGTTTAATATGATTTGAACATACTGTTCTTTATGACACTGTACTGCATACGTTGAACAAAACCTACAATTTGCACATTGACAAAAACGAAACATAAAATACGATAGAAACGCAAGGAAGCCAAACAGCAACACAAAACACACTGAAAAACGGGAACGAATAGTCCGCAGAACAACACGTGATGCCGAACACCGCCATCGGAATCGATCTCGCCGACGAGAACTGGGTCGGCATAAACATAAAATCCCTTATTATTATTTATTTGTCAAAACAGTCGTAACACACGAAGGGCTGCGTGCCTCAGCACCGCGGACCCTCTGACTCACTGCGACTCGTAAGGAAATAGTCCGGCTTTTTTTTTTCTTTAATATTTTCGGTATACTCATTGTTGAGCTGTATGAGTAGTTCAATGTATAAGAGAGTCTTTGTCATCGTACTGCGGATGCAGAACACCTCGCAGAATATGAGTACGGGCTGAGCGGTTAGAAACTCGAGCCAACGCACATGTACGGGGAGGACTCGGGATCGAAGATATATTGTCGGTGCGGTGACGACGTCCGGAATCAACGGCTTAAAGTTTTCTCTGAGTCAGTGATCAGAGAAAACGCTGAACAACTTATTCTGTGACTCTTGAATCACAGAGCAAGTTGTTTGTTGATTTATAGTTTATTATATGATTTATAGTTTGACTTTTTTAATGCAAACTCGCCTATCCCGATTACGTTTTGATGTTTTACAGAGCCATCATTTTAAGAAGATTTTTGTGTTTCGGAATAATTCAATTGGAACAATTAAATCGCAGGATCTTTTCCAAAAAAGATTTTGTAAACATGCCAAAAAATTCGGTAAACATCTTCTGAAGGATGTTTCTAACGACAGATTCATTGTGAAATAATAAAAGGATACTTGAACTAATTTCATTTTACTCGTCTTAACTTAATGCGTTATATTTCCAAGAATCGCTGATTTGAAATAATATTTATGTTCCGTACGTTTTTGCTTTTCAAATTCTAATTCGAAGCAGACAGCATACAAATTAATGAATCGTTTAGCTTCAGCGCCGTAGACAATAATGTTGTTTATGTTTATAGATTTAATGTATTCCAAAAACAGGTGAAAAAAATGTAAACAGTTTCTAAATCTCTTTTGTCGATGTTTACGCCGAATTTTCTTATGGAGCAAAGAAAATTGATTACGCGCACGTACCTGTAGCTACAGCTGATTTGCCTACGCCACTGACGTGCGAGGTGAAACGCTTTTTAAATACGCCGCTGACGCGACATTCATTAGAGTTCGGTAGGCAACTAGGAACAATTTAGATCATATTTACCGTAAGTTACATGTGTAGCGTTCCAAGTAATGGGTGCTTCAAAACAGAAGGTATTTGGTTCGAATCATATCTACGGTCGAATTGCGCAATGCGTTTTTAACTTGAGTCGTTAAAGACCACTCGCTTCGTGTCTCAGAGAATATTTTAATCCATCGGTCACGGACGTGGCATCGCGTTATTGACAGCGGTCGTTGGACCTGACCCATTCTCGATCGGAGCTTAAGGTCCATCCCTCAATATGAGATAAGATATTATCGGACGCTCTATGTGTATGGTCGATTAATACCAACTTACAAAATTCAGAATAATATCAAACAATAATCGTAAATGTTTTTTAAATACAGAAATACTTCTGCACATACTAAAATCTATTACACATTTTACCACTGTAAGCGATAAAACGGTAGAAACAAAAGAAGAAAACGGATATTCTGTACGTAAATTTCGCGTTAACGCCTCGACTTGGAGAGGGTTTTGACTAGACTTTATGGCAACACCCTCTTGGGCGCGATGCAGGGTCTCTTTTGTACCCTACGAGACTATATTTATGCTATATCGTTCCGTTCAGCAGTGAAAAAAGCTTTCATAGGAGAAAAAAAGAATCAATGTTTTTATCCGATTTGAAAAAGAAATAGGTTATGTATATGTGTATACTATTTACACGCGGAATATCTCGTGGAAGAGTAAAAGGTACTCTATGTTTCATAGCATTATACGAACGACGATAGGGTCTGAAGCCTGATCAGGATCGGAATCAAATTCAGAACCTAAAACAAAATGGGATCGGGAACCAAAACGGAAACGAGGTCGTGATTTGAACAGCGAGCGCAACAGGATTCGAAATCAAGAACAGAACCAGAATCAAAATTGAAAACAAAATCGGGGCCGGATTCTGGATCTGAATTTAGAACGAGGTCGAAAACGGGATTAGGTTGAAATCACATAAATGACGGAGGGGGGTTTATATGTCCACGCAGACAGAATACCGAGTATGTAGAAAGTTGAATATATTATATTATAGTTTAATAAGCTCATTAAACAATAATATAATATAGTCGACTAAAAGACAGGTATATCAAGTTTAATGGCAAATCGTCGCTTGCCTATTAACGAATTTCGATCTAACTCACAGCAATTGGTTCATCACTAATTTATGTCGAATACCTAAAAGAATTATCTACAATATGGTAATAATGATCGTCTGTCAAATTAGTTATATCGATTTCAAATTTTGTAGTTGGATGGCGATTTGCGTAACTTTGACTAATTACCAAAGCTCTATTATGTAACTTTTTTTATCTTTAACTTACTACCTCTCACTATTCCATATGACTACTCAAATGAAGAAGTTTCAAATTTTCAGGGTGCGCGTGTCGACACGTCAGTTACGTTATTCTACCGTAACTTCTGGACTGATTTATATTTGTGCGATACTGCTAGAATGTCATGGACATTGTCCCAGATGGCATACGATAGGAAAAATCTTAGGTAAAAAGTAATAGAATGTCTATGGTATAGAAACAATTTATCTCTGTCAGTGAGATCCACATGACTATTAACGCGGCGGCGGTCTTATTCCCTAACGGTCAACGGCTCAAAAAAAAAAGCTATTAGCGCGTCTTAAAAATGGATCATCTCTTTGTTGAATGGACAAACTCATTACCCACGTGCGGCATTGTACCGAGCTAGGCTGGTTTTTGGTGACTCCTCATTCAGGGCAACTGGGTCACGGGTTGTTTACATCGGCCCTCGTCGCCGGCGCCGGCGCGGCCGACCGCGTAGGCATATTGTTGGTGCAGATGGCTCGAGTTGGAATGCGGTTAAAACGACATAATAGATTTAGGTTTGATAGGTTGACAGATTATTATGTATTGTATAGAATTGTAATTATACGTATATTTTATTCTAGCTTTAGTCCGTAGCTCGCGCAGACATATAATGAGTTCCTTTATTTCTTATGTAGAAGTATCTCTCTTTCATTCATGATCTCGATTCCGGTCCCGTTTTTGTTTGTATTCTAGTTCTACTGTCTGTTCCGATCTCGGTCTCGCGCAATCCTCAATGTGCATTCTCAATCGTGTTATCGATTCTAAACCTGGTCCAACTTTTAATTCTAGTGCTGGTCTCGCTCCCGATCCTAATTCCGCTTTCTATTTCAATGCTGTTCCCGCTCTAAATGTTTATGCCAATCCGCTCTCAATTCGAGTCCTAATCCCACTTTCGATCTTGAGCATCCGTCTTATCGATCATGCATCCCGCGATTTCATCTATCCGGATTATTACTCCATGTCGCGTTCGTGATTAGATCGCACAGTGCAAATTATATATACGTATAAAAAATCATATAAACGTAAAAACACGATAATCCCGAAAAGTAAAGTTATCCATCACATCAAATTAATATTAAAGATGAAAGTATGGACGTGAAGAAATAACTTTGTTATCATTGAATGCAGATACTGGCGTTATCGTAGTATATACAACCTGTAATACTGTATTACATTGTATTTTCTATTGGAAAAACAATTCTCAGAATCAGTTCAGCAGTTCCAGAGATTACTTTTTTGCATGTAAAAAAAAATGAACTGTCTTTTATAGTATTTAGCATAGATTTTCAAACGTCGGTCATAAGGACCGTTTAAATCACCTAATTCTGCTTTGGTCTTCAATAACATCTTTGCTCTGGTCTTACGCCGCCCATAATAGTTTTCACTACTTACCGCGAATGATCTACATGATCCATCAACGCTTTTTGTTTATTGCTTCAAAATTTTTATTAAATTACACACAATTTTGTCTAAGAATAACTTCATCCCTTGAATAATTCTCGTCTATTCATGATCTTAGAAGTCTCCTAATCTTCTACACCATCCTAAAATTACTTAAAATATGAAATATTTCGATTGAATTGAATGAACTAGTGAGTTGTAGTTGTAGTGATGTAATTTTTAGACTATATAAAAAAAAATATAATACTAAAAACGTAATCTATTAAAATAATGAAATAATAGGTGACCTTCTCTGTTCACTACTTCGACATTTAACATGGTTTTTCCTTTTTAATAACCGCGATTCTATCACTCCGACGCAAACTAAACGCTGTCGTCGCCTCGCACCACACACAGATCTATGGTTGGCGGCCATTAACCGAGAAACCGATCGGGCACCGGTGGAGAAAAAATTTTACGTCACACAAAATCAGTTCCAAAATTAGTTTCGCGATCTGGGACGACGGGACAACTAGCGGAGAATCCGTAGCGCTGCGACCGACGCGCTGTGGCGAATTCGATAATGGAATCAAATAAGCGAGGGAAGGCTTTAGACTACGTAATTAATGAACTGTTGGCTCATTTTCACGTAGTCATGAGACCTTTGATCTTTTTATTGATGCTATCATCATAGAGCCGCGTGATAATAATTTTAAATTAATTTAAATCTGTAGAGTTCCAGTTTACGGTGACGTATTTCTATATTTTCTATGCATATCTAAATAGTTTAGTGACAAATTAAAAGTGTGATAATTAAACATATCTTTACAAAGTTGGGTACATCATCCGACTAATATTATATAAAAGTTTGTGTGTTTGTTACTCGATCACGCTTTAACGACTGAATATAATTAGCTAATACTTTAGACTGACATAGCTAATACATCAGAAAAATAAATAGGTTGTGATTTAGAAAGATACTAACTCTTGGTCAAGGTTTCGCTTGCGTGATGTCTGAACAAATTCGTTATTTATGCTGATCGGTTATCGATAAAAACAAAGTTCGAGCGAGGTTCAATTTCAACATCGATTCGGGAACAGAATCGCGAGCAGGATCGAGGGCGTAAGTGAGATCTTTTCGTAACAAAAAAATTATCGGTAGTAGATATGTTTTCGATGAAAAAAGGTATAGGTTCTTATGGTATGGAATCGAGTGAGAGACCGAAATCGGTATCATGTTTGACAAAGTTACAGATCGATGTGAAAGATGAAAGAATGGGCTGTATGTCCAGGAGGGCGGAGCTGCGGTTGAAATTATGTTTGTTTTGAACGGAACCGGAATCTAGAGCGGGACTAGAATCGGAATGAAAAACGGAGCTCGGACTGAAATCATAAGAAGAAACAACATGCTCATTGTTGACAGCGTAATCGTTCGATATAAAAAATGAAAGAATGGGTTTTATATCCAGGTGGGCGGACCGCGGTTGGAATTATGTATGTTTTGAACGGAACCGGAATCTAGAGCGGGACCAGAATCGGAATGAAAAACGGAGCCCGGACTGAAATCATAAGAAGAAACAACATCGGGCTCATTGTTGACAGCGTGATCGTTCGATATAAAAAAAAAGAATGGGTTTTATATCCAGGTGGGCGGTGCCGCGGTTGGAATTATGTGTTTTGAACGGAACCGGAATCTAGAGCGGGACCAGAATCGGAATGAAAAACGGAGCCCGGACTGAAATCATAAGAAGAAACAACATCGGGCTCATTGTTGACAGCGTGATCGTTCGATACAAAAGATGAAAGAATTTATTCATAGTCCACGCCAACAGAGCCCCCTGCAATTGTCAGTTATTAATAAGTTCATAGTGGTGGTCACAGACGATCTAACAAATGACAATTCTAAATAATTATGTCCTCCTGTTTGTTTTAAATGTATTTTAAAATATGTATTTTACACATTTATACAATAATGGAATTTAGAAGACGGTGCAATTGTATGTCATATTTATTCAGTTTGTTAGAACAACGACCTTTATATATTTCGTACGAATGACGCTGGGGTAGTCGGACGGAATTTTTTATGCAAAAGCATAAATCTAGTGTACATTGTCATAAAATCTAGTTAAAAAATTTTGTATCAGGTAATTAAACTTTAGTTTCAGTGTACCTAATTGTAATGAGTAAGTTTAGACAATTTTCAATTTGTGGTCAATTGTGTTATTCCATTGCTATTTTTCCCTCAGTTTCCATTTTAAAATAATTCACCGAAACTAAAGTTATTGATTAAAAACAGATAATGAAATATATCTAAATAGATATATTTAAAAATATTTCTCGATTTATCAATAATTAAAATGCCTACCGTTAACTGTATTTCTAAATTGTTTATTTACCTTAATATTTACACGTTAGCTTATGTAAATTAATAATTTTTTTTTCTTCTAAACGTGGATAACTATTATTTAATGTTACACGAACTGGAAACTTTCAGTATAATTTTGTTTTTCTTTATGCGAATGCGATTCTAAAAACTTGCAATAAATAAAACTAATGGGCAGTTTTCGAGTTTGTCGTGGGAATATGGTACCTTCCCAAGGCAAAAATTGCTTATGCTCACTTTCAACAATAAATATTTAGATTGATATTGCACCATGTACCTACTTATTGCATTTGACTAGGGCCATCAACAGTTACGTTGAATAAAATAACATTTACAATCATTTTTCCGAAGAAGATACCTTATAGATGAACTCAAAAAGCAAAGCTTTATCAAACTCGCACCGATATAGTTGTATATGGCTGATCCCGAAATACGTACCAAAGTATTTGTACATATGTACGTAGTTACAATGTAATTTATATACATATTAATTATACATACACACACACACACACACACACATATATATGAGAATTTATCAATTAAAGTAATAAGCTTTAATGCATTGTCTCCATTTGACTAAGCGAGTCGTTTTCGTTGGCAATATTAAAAAAATATATACTTTTACATTTTTCTAACAAAATTGTATCCTCCCCCATCTAATGTGTCAATACAACGTTCTCTTCTGTGCATATTGGCTAAGTGCAGACGAATATGACTTTGGATAATATCTAATTCAGGTTTCATAAGCTCAAAAATATGTATAAGGAATTCACGATATTTCGAAATTCTCCATTTCATTGTATCAAATGCGAAACTATCAGAACTATTCAAAAACGATAACAAACATTTGAAATAGTGGAACCAACTTTCGTCCTTGAAGGTTGCGGTCACGAGTTCCGTGAAAACGCCTTGTATTCAATTTCATTTCAATTATTTGCCATTTAACAAAAATTGACAAAGCGTATAGAATCAGCATAAAAACCCGGCCGCCGTAAAATAGACAACAGAACAATATAAGTCAGGTTCACGCAACTACGAAACCAGTCGCAAAATAGATGGTCGAATAATAGCGACTTAAGGCGACACCACCACATTCATGATTACTTACAGGCGTAAAGTGTGTTGCCAGTATATAGTGTGACGAACCTATTTATGTTATCTATGTAATGTAATGTAATGGCTCATTTACTTAATTTATTAATGGATATGGAAATATTACATTACAATATTTCGGGTACACTAATTTTAACTGTGTCATTTTGTTTTTTTTTTCTGTATATTTTATGAACAATTGCACTATCTATATTAATGCTTTCACATGTGTAATTTTTTGGTATGAAAGCGTTCAGGTATGAATGATAACATAAGCAAGCTTGGAAGGGATTTTATTTTCCTCACATTGCTTACAAAGTGGACGGTGGGGATATTTTAAATTTATACGGGGAACTCAAACATAATTTCGATATTTAATGAAAGTTTTTGGAAATCGTTACATCATTTATCACGAAAACAGAAATTCACAATATCATGTGAATGGAAGTGCTAGAATCATTTTATTAAAATGCTCAAATTTTCATCACTATTGTCGTAAAGACAATGTAAATAAGTTTTAAATAGGCTCGTCTACTATTATTTGACAAATTAGCCACCCAATTACGATACAACTGATATTTCAACAATAACGTTTGGCGATTTCGCGGTTCAATAACTGTAATGAAACAAATTACGTTCGAAATGTTTTCCCGCGAATCCGTCGCAGTCGTTGACAAATAGAATCAGCGGCAAAATAACAAGGTTATTTAAAATAAACAACATATAAATGTATTCCAAATAAGTAAATTAACGGTCCGATTATTGTACAGTCAACAACGATAGGGTTATTGACATTATATCGCGAATTAAAACATTTTACTTGAATAAAAAAGCATATAATGTTCATGCTTAGTCGAACTTCAGTGGCCACTTATGTATTACGTGTGAACTCCATTTTGTAGATTTTCTAAAAGAGCTGACAAAATACGTTTAATGTTTTGTTTTTAACTTAAAAATTAAGAATTTTATTATGAAAATATCCTTTGAATATCAATTATAAATACTGATAATCCAATACCAATATACTGAATCATAAATTTCTTTAGTGAGTTTTTTAATTTCATCACATTCTACCTAAACGTAGTAGAAAACTAGAAATGTTGAGCTATATAATGTGAATAATAAGCACAAGAAAAGAATGGTTATAAAATGTTTTTATAAGTTTTTTCATATATTTATAAAAATGAACATTTTATTATTAATTATTTTTATAAAAATATAAACAAAGTATAAACTTAATTAGCGCTTTCAACACATACAGGATGGAGTTTATCGTGCATCTTTTCGCAAATATTCACGATTTCCTACCTTCATGAAATAATTTTGCCCAAGAAATCATCGTCATTGAAGTAGCTGTTTCTGAGAGAAATAGCTTGGAACATCGACGTACAAATGTCATACCTACTGACAACCTTCGCCCGCGCTTGTAATCTGGCCGAGCATGTATTACGATTGTGTCTATATTATTCGTAAGTATATTTTCAATATATAATTTTTTATAGTTACTTTGACAAAGTTGTTCTAAAAATGAAGAACTTTTGAATATATGCGAAAAGTTGCATTACAAAATCCATCCTGTGTCCGAACATGCAAACAGATACATACACCGCGTTTATTTCTGGAATATTACTGCAGGTATATACCTCTACATAGATATATGCTTGAAAAACAAGTTATATAATTTATACAAACGAATAAGGAGGAGCAGTCGCTCCTTGGCACCAAGTACACGTTTACCCTGTATCTTTTTCGCCCCTCTGTCTCAAAAGTGTCGGTCGGACACTTTTTCGCGTGTAGCTCTCATCCGCCAAACACGCAATCAGGAATTTCATTCCGATAATCTGGGTTATAAACTTTATTCATATGTTATCTGTAATACTTCTCTCCCAGCTTCATCTAAAAATATTATAGACGTTTGTCCGCGTATTACGTAATATGCACATTCTTAGGGTTGTGTACTGGGAAGATTCGTTTATGGAGATTCGCGAATCTCGTTTACGCGGAGCAGCTTTAGCTGTGTACGTCAAACGTCAGGGCTCTCTTTTACTTTTAGAGATTTTAATGTTAAATTTCAGGCCGATTTTACCTAAAGACAAAGATTTAACTACGAATAACGCTTATAAAACATATTTTCCGAACTCCCCAAAAATTAGTATAAATTAATATATATTATGCAGAGTCCAAACAAAATTTTTATTGTTTTTTTCTCAAATATTTCTTTATGAATGTTTTGTAATAAAAACGCAAGTATGCAATGATTTTAAACAAACTTGTACATGTTCTCCTCCAGTCTATTCTATGTAAGTCACGACTTTTAATATTATACAACATCATGTATATTTAGATTTTAGCGTCTAGGATTATCTATATAACATATTTATTAATTTTAGCAACGATCGTTGGTTGGTTACACCGTAGTACGTGTACCGCGTCGTGAGTAATACCATACAGTGTGATAGTGCGAAAGCTCGTCCTTGTTTGATTCTTCACTCGTTGATTTTTTCTTCACTTTTATTGTCACTCTTATTGAATAAAAAACCCTTTACTTTATGAATTCACTCAGTACTAATGAGGTAAAACGCAAGCCGTCCAATGCATTTCATTTCATAAGTTCAGATGTAGGGTCCTTACACATACGAATCTCTACCGCTGTAAAGTTGGTCACGAAAGGAATAGGAACCCGGGGGAGAAGAAGGAAGGATCGGGGAACGTTATACCTTCGCATTGAATCATTCGCAGGCAATTCCGAGGGGCAGAGTTTCGTGCGCTGTACTCGACAGGTATCCGTATTAACTCCCTTACCTGCCATGAGCGAGTCATATAAGATTTTACTTAACTACCTAAATTATTTTATTTGATACGCCAGTGACCTTTGGATACCTTCGAGCTGGTGGGTCGTGGATGTATTGCCTGTGCTAGCAAATGACAATGAAGTCCTTAATCTAATAGTCTTTACCACTGTCCTCATAAGCTATGATCGGTTATCCATATATATATATATATGTGTGTGTGTGTGTGTGTGTGTGTGTGTGTGTGTGTGTAGTATTATCATACACTGTTGGTATCACTGTGGCGCTTTTTTTTCGTTATCGCTTTTTTCATCTGCTATTTTCTGTTTCTTTTTTTTACATAGAAACACCGGATAAGTGCGAATTAGACTCACCCTGAAAATTTCGCAGGTTTTCGTAAATTTAATTACGTAAGTAAATATTTCATGTGTCAACAGTGACAATGATTTTTGTCTGATTTCAATATCGATACTAGCGAGATACTGGTCCCAAGAATTCCGAAATTTTTAGTTTTTTTTTTTTTGCAAAAATGATTCGATTTTTTTCTTTAACATATCCAAATTTTTGGAAAACTTAAAAATTTCTAAGCCTACATTTAAATGTCCACCTATTCTACGGCCTACGTCACGGCCCATACTCCAACTGCAAAAGTAAGTCGGTGACCATAAAAAAATATTTCTTTGTGTGATGTAACAACAAATTATTTATTTTTCCCTTTATATGCACTGTGAAATCCTGCCTCTTGCCAAATTTCATGATTCTATGTCAATTGGAATTATCTTATAGGCATTGATTTACTTGCGAGTTTCAAAATATAAACCATAAATCGCCGAATTTTTTTATTGAGTTGATTTGGACTGATTTTTACACTCTAATGGATTGAAGACCTAAGTATTTCATATTAATTTCAACTTCGTACCTCCACGAATTCAAAAAGGGTCTTGACAGATAGATGGACGGACAGACAACGAAGTGATCCTTTAAGGGTTCCTCTCTTTCTTTTGAGGTACGGTACCGTAAGAACCCCCTAAGAACCCTAAGAAACTGATTTTCAACAATAAAACATTTATGACATTAGTATACACAAGAAACACATCCTCAATTTATGTTAACGATATGCTATTTGCGCTTGACGCAATATTATATCATTTATTAGTTATGAAAATGATATGCATCGTTTGTTTTTCCTATCGTGAGACACGTGTTGCATTTTATAACATTTAATCTATTGATTAAATTAAAATTGTATGAAATTCAATAAATTTGCTATTAATACAATTATAATAAACAAAAATTGTAACTGGATCTTCAATAGCATATTTTTTTTGACTGTCTAACCCTATTCCATATTTATGGATCCAACTTAATGTTTAGTTGTAAAATTAATGCAATTGCTTGTAGATATCTTCAGTACCTACAAACAACTGCATTCTTCTTTTAACAACCTTTTCTTTCAAAACAATATGATTTTTGGACATACAGAATTAATTTTCCAAGCCAGTGATATATTTAAATAAGTACTTGTACTGATAGTTGCAATTCACCATCGATATATAGAAATTAACTCTAAACGATGAAAAATATCCGTATAAAAAAGTCCGTCCTCTAAGTTACTTTATAATCCCAATCTCTATAACCTCAATCACGTTAACCATTTTGAGACTTACACAATTTGTAGCACCTACTCCATTCCATTTCACGTATTGCAACGCGTCGTGTAATGCG
The DNA here is from genome assembly GCA_005406025.1 of Eumeta japonica. Lineage (NCBI taxonomy): Eukaryota > Metazoa > Arthropoda > Insecta > Lepidoptera > Psychidae > Eumeta > Eumeta japonica. The sequence goes on from BGZK01000264.1 coordinate 211,849, forward strand.
ATTTCGAACGGCTTTCGAAGTTATACTTCTTTTGGCGCGTTACGTCAAAATGATGAGAATGAATTTTCATCGAAAACTACAGTATGAAGTTACTCGCAAGTGGTCTAGCGACAAACTTCAGACTACTAATAACTGATGTGTCAAACGATCGAACTAGATGAGTTGCCATTTATCAAAATATGGACGGTACTACTAATATCATTACTCCTAATATTGATCTGACTGTAAGACAGGCGGAATCAGCAAGTTCGACAGTGACATCAGTCAGTGAGTTTTGGGTAGTTGAATACAAAATGGAAGATGGCAACAAAATAACATTAACATATTCCAAATTTTCAGTTAATAATTCTTATGATTACATATAAAAAGATAAAATTGTATTCCGCTTTATATAAGAAAATAAATATGAATTTCTTTAATTTTTGAAATACAAATTAAACTCTATCAACCGTATTGACTATCCCATTTCAGTCCTTTTATTATTTTATTATAATTAATTATTTGCATATAATTGAAAACAATTTTTTAATGGCGCCAAAGATGTATATCTCACGCGCTACTTAAGTACATGCACCTTTTTTTTTTTAAATCGATCAAGAGACAAGAACAAATACAAAAAGTGCGAGGAGCTCCAGGCGTCAAATGGAATGCATTGGAACGTTTTCAAAATACTTCTGTACCCACGGACGACCCCATCTCAATGCATCGATGTAGTTATTTTTTTTTTAATATATATATTCACGCCGATTTCCCACAAAGGTAGGCTGACACCACAGATATCCACATGGTACGATGTAATTTATTTAATCTAACTGGGTCAACGCACAAACGTAAACGAAACGTTCGTTAAATTCAATAAACAAACACGCGCGCCCGTAATAACAAGTTCCTTAGTGCGTGTCTCGGAAACTGGTAAAGAAAACTCGGTTTGCTTAACGAAATAATCCCAGGCTAGAAATAATTAAGCCTGTTGAAATACATTACAAACAAAAATTGTCGCAGACTTCTATTTTTAATGTTGTAATTTTTTAAAGTATTAACCGTGAAAAATTATTTGATGAAAATGCTATTTTATTGTCCTTTACGTACAATAATAATTATATTTTTATGAAAATAGTTATACTATTTAAAATATTCATTATATATATATATATATATATATATATATATATATATATATATACATATATATATTAATGTTATGTTTTCTTTTGTCTCCAAAATTATTGATTTCGTTTCTTATGTTCTTTTCTCTCTAAAAGGTTTATGTACTGAAATAAGTTATTAAATAAATGTCTAAAAATACGACAAAAACGTCTTATTAACGTAAATGATTTTTTTTTTCAACAATTAAAGTAAACACACATCTACGTTAAGTGTCAAACGACTTTGGCACGTAACATTTGTTTGACAACATTCAATAATAACACCATAAAAAATATGCAAATATGTATAACAGACGATTAAATCGAGGAACGTACGGAATCTTAATAATGTGACATACAAAACATAGTCAGGTACCGTGCCGTAGTCCTACACGCGTGAGCTGGTCCGCGCACGAGTGAAGCCGCGCATTATACGAAAAGAGATGTCTGATAATGCATTCCGGAATACACAATGCATCCATTCATAGGGCCGTAAGGGCTGCGCCGGGGAATGCTAATGGCGCGCGCGCCGCTCTCGGCTGCATCACGGAATACACAGTTCGTTACAGTTTCGTGGCCTTAGGCGTTATGTTATTGCGTTATTAATGTTTTGGATAAATCTATGTTCAAGCTAACAATAAATTATGAAATTTCCTATGCCATAGATCTATTTAAGTTTCTGGTCTACAACGGATAGACTAAGTGTTGGGTTATTGTCGATTAAAAATAAAACGTATGGTACATAAAAATATAATAATAATTACATTGTATTTATTCATATATCTCGAGCGCATTATAATCAATCATAATCAAAATTCTTTATTCGGCATTTATTGACCAGCTGTTTAGAAAAAGATTACCTAAAAAATAAAGTCATATGGTATGCATATATAATATGAAACTTGAAATATCTTATATATTTGTAGTTTATATTTGTTATTTTCAATCCAGTATGTCCTTAATTTTATAGATATCCAAATTTATTTACATCGCAGATATAAAAACGATGCAGGGATAGTAAATTTAATCCGAACCGTTACCAGTTCCAATGTAATGTAAAATATCTAGATTGCACGTCTATGCAGCAAATAAATTCTATCAGACAGACAAAAAGAAGGCATTTTACATAATTAAACGTTTGCAAGTAGAGATAAACATTAAAATTGCCAAAACATACCATTAGGTGTCTCCGTCCGCGGCAGTTTCTCGACCTCCCCGCCCGAGCCGACGACCCGTTTAATAGTAAACCTGGCATATTTTTTTCCCCGGATCTCGCGAGTGGATAATCAATTTACACACATACCAAAATGTGTGGGAACGGGTTTTGTCATTTTTTTCGATCGCGAAGGTAAACGAACTTCTTCCGCCAAGGAATCCTCTGAACGTTGACCCGGTGTCAACTTTGTCGTGAAAAAAAAATAATAAACACACTTCGTTTCCTTCATCGGTTCTCGTTTCTTTTTGCATATTTTATTTAATCGTGTATAAATAGATGGGTCTTCATTAACTGAGGAAACGAAAAAAAGGATAATTGTATAGTTAAGATTCTGTTTTATATATATGTCTGTGTGTACTTATACATATTACCTACTTACTCAGTAAAAAAAGATTTCTTACTTTAAAACTGTTTTCGAGATATCTTCAAAATGTATTTTGTTTTGATAAAGTTTTGTCGTATTTAAAAATATATCGTTAAACCTTAAATATTGCTGATTTTGGATCGAAATACATTCTTTTAATAATATGTTAAAATAATGTATCTATTGTTATATCAAAGAGTAATTTGTTATTTTCAAAAAATATGAAATTTATTTGAAGATCTTTAATTAACCTGACTTCAAGACATTAAAATGCATTGAATATCAATATATTTTTATTTCGTTACTTTTTACCAAGATCAGAATATTGTATTGGTTACGATCCATGTAAAATATATAATAACAATAATTATGCATAAAGCTAACAAAGTTTATGAAAAGTGCAATATTCCAATGTCCAGCATCCGGACACAATTAATAATTTAAAATATTTTGTTGTTATTATTTTGTGTAATCGCTCCACTGCTTCACACCCTCCCACGATCGATTTAGAGCAGGTCGAGCGACTTGGACCCTTAACCCTAGACTTCAGCCCTAAACGAGTCGGGGATTGATAACGGCCGTTGTCACCTGCGCGGTGACGAGGTTCCGAACCGACGACGGTTTAACGTGGTGTCCGATTTAGTGGTTTCATTTGACTTGTGGTAAATACCCATCGGTTTATTCGCTCGTGTTCACGATTTGAATCCGACACCATCTACCAATAGCGAAAACGTTTCAACATGTATTATTGGTGGCCTTCTGATAAATACTTTTAGTTAATAATGGGGCCACATAATCAACGTTCTTCCTATATTAATAACATAATATATGTATGATGTATCAAAATGAGCTTAGTTCTTTATCAGGAAGACATTGGATAAAGTAATCAGAAAATGGCAATTTTGATATATATAGTATATATATTCTAAATGATTCTCCCCTTTTTAAAGCACCTATCCATTTTTCCTAGACGACCGAATAGAAAACAATGCATAATCAAAATCAGTTTCATACTCTACTCATAAGATTAATGTATGCGGCGTTCCTTATGAATAACCTATATACTTATGCAATATAAATTTCCAGTACCTAAACAATCGAGCTTCGTTCTACTATCTTCCAATTTGCCGTCGGAACAAGATGACATTCCACAGAAAATATCTAATTTATCTCATGTAGCGCCATCTATTATTGAGAACATGGCGTTAAACCTACCGGTACCCTGGCACTATATTTAATAGCATAGCAGCAATGTATTCACCTCAAAATTCTCAACTCAACGACTCAACAAAAAAAATTTAGAAAAATATATGCTTGATGGATTTTCTCAAGAAAGACTTAAGTATAAATACACACGAAAAAGAATCATTTCCTAGTTACCAATGTATAAGTTTATATACATATACAAGAATTGGTCACTTAAAATGATATGATATTCTACCCCTTTTCAATCCCATCCGATGTGTACGTTATCTATTTCACATCGCCTTCTCTTTTGTTCGTCGACAGTGTACTATCATTTGAAACTAAGGAAATATTAGTGGTTATTTACACTACGAACTTCTCGCTAAATGTTACGAGCTAAAGCCAAATATTATTAAATAAACAAGTGGGTATACTTATTTGGCCTTAGGTTACAAGACGTTTATTCCACTGAGTTTGATTTAGAGAGAATTAAAAAGGTCTCTTTTTTTCCCGATGAGATGTTATCGAGACATGCATTACTTATTTACCAAATTAATTTATTAATGTAAAGTTTGGCACTTTAGGGTTTTACGATTACAACTACTGGGTTTTTTACGATTTTCAAACATTCTCCTCATCATCGAAAATGCAGCAACGGCTGAATCGATGATCCTTAGATTATAAATCTTGGTGATCGATACTAATTTATAACATCGTTTTTTCTTAAAATTAGCATTTTACTTTTATGAAATATGTTATATTTCAAATGTAATTGATTCTATTATTCAACTAATGAAGGCGTTTTTGATTTAAAAAATTATTCCTTCCCGGATAGGTCGATGCATACTTTGATCGTCCCTAAGCTCAAATTGATTCATGAGTATATATACTATAATGATATATTTAATTAGTTAATTTTAAGGTAAATCTTATACAATTCCAGAAGTACTTCTGTCAGAATGACGAACCGATGAACAGTTTTTATTTTATTTTTTTATGCAATAACATTACTAACTTTCTTATACAAAAGCGTCTACGTACAAGTAGTCACTAATTGAAATAGTATTTAACGCGTAGCGTTTGTATTGAGGCTTGTATGACGTTAATAAAATAGAAAAAATAACTTAATATCAATTAATTATTCTGTGCTCTCGTTTTTGTTACAAACGATTTAATTCCGACTATCTCTTCTAAAATGTTAATGGTAGAATATTTTTTTTAACATAGCATTTACAATCCATTTTATTAGAAATAAAATAATGATCATTTAACATTTAAACATACATATGAAACTGATAGACCAAAATGTTTCTAAACATTGTAAAACCTACATCATCTCGTAAAACGTCCGAATAAACCTCCTAAATCTCAATGCGGTTTATCGTTACGAACACGGTTTATTGGTCTGTTGACAACGAATGAATCTAAAATTTTCCGTGGTAAAATCTCGCGTTGCGCACGCGCAAGTTTTAATATAGATGCACGTAACAGGCGGTGCCTACGACCCGAATAGCGATGGCATTGTTTTCATATTTCCCAATAGGCTTCCTGTGATTGATTCTTAGGCGCACGCACCTCGTGGGAAATGCTCGACGTAATGCTAGTTTCTTTTTTTTTTACTAAAAACTTGACGGTTTCGATCCTAAGTAGTTTGAGCGTTCGACTTACCAGGAAAAGTTTATTAGACGCCATTAAAAAATTAATATTATGCAAATTAAATGGAATGAAAATTATAATAGTAATATCTAATGGAATAGAGAATATATGTTTCAATTTTATTTTGTGTTACAGTATATTAAAATTCTTAAAGCTCTGAACATCCTGTATTGCCAGTGACCCATCGTGACCCCGCAGGTATCAATTCACTGCGCCTCTCGCGTATTAGCCGATGCGACCTCGCCCTACCTGTCCAATTTTATAAATTGTATATTTTTTTCTTATACAGGTTGATTCGTTAGCATTGACAGATAAATAAAAAAAGCAACATGATGTTTTTCTTCATATCTTGTACATAATCTCATCGGACAGCTCTCTTCGTCATTGTGATATTGTTCGTAAACAACAAATCATGTAATAGGTCTGTGTGTTTGTTAAATTTTGTCTTATGAATAATAATAAGAAGATGTATGATTATGTTACTTCAATGATACGTCAGGTATTTTTTAATTCACTTCAGCGAATCTTACCTTACATTGTCCGAATGCCACATTAGCAAAACCGTAAGTAAATAAAGAGGTAACTTGCCTAAAGCAAAACTATTCCCAGAAACAGTTCCATAATCCTAAAAGTGTTTCTAACGGAAGAAAAGGAGAAACTGGACAGTAAACATATTAATACAAGTAGCATTATTAGGGTCCCGCAATCCGAGTGAAAAAAGTGTACAGCATCACGTTTATTGTCGAGCAGTGGCCGGTCAATGCTGGGGCTGTTATAAATCTTTATAGAGAAAAGAGATGGAAAAATGAACCGAGTTGTGGAAATTTACATTTTTTGAGAAAAAAAATTAATATTTTTTCATCAATTCCAATTGAATCGATAACTCTCAGATTATTAATTATTCGGCCCGGGTTTTTATATCAACAAGGTATATTACAAGAAACCGTCGATGCGTGAGCTGTTCTCGCTCTTGACCTATTTTTTATGGTTTCGTACATCCGATGAAAAAAGCCAACTCTTATAGAATCACTCTCGTTTTTCTCTATCTGATCATGTGCCGTAATCTACTTTCTCTCAAATGTACTGTAAGAACAAAGTTGCTATTTTGCGCATACGCAGATATGTGCAGACGCATACGTAGGTGACTCTATCGTGGACTTACAGTATCAATAAACAAATTCTGTTTTGTGTATTCTTTTTGGGGATAATGATTTTAGATATAACAAAACATACTTAGCTAAATACGCCCTGTGACTTATAAAATGAACGGGTGTGTTATTAAAAAGACATAAGTACATTTATTATAATTTTAAAATAGTATAATGTAACAGATAATAAGGCAAGTGTGTAAAGATCGACTTTTCCTTCCAACCTTGTCATCGAAACTGCTGTACCTAATAATTTATAAAGAAAATAATACGTAATATATAAACTCATAGCTTACAAAGAAATATAAACCAAATTCTGTCTTTAAATTTCTACAGGAAACAGAAATAGTCGTGAAGAGAAAATGCGTATAAAATGTGTTGGGTGATTTCACGGAGGGCTAATTACTTCAATTCATGCCCAGTTGTTACCATGGTGCAGGTATAGAGTAATGCTTACTTATAATGCGTTCGGTTCAAAATATCATCAGCGACAATTTTATAATGTTTTAGTCTTTAAAATGTTTTTATATTAGTTACCACGAACAAACTTGAGATAGATTTATAAACATAATAGATAATATGACGATTTAAAATACGGAAACCTCTCCACGGTGTGCTGGGCTTTTAATATCATCGTTGTATTATGACATTTAAATATTTTTAATATTAATATTTAAATATTTTTTAATCTTAATCTTGATTTAAGTTTTTGTTATAAGTGCAGCATTTAAAGCAATATGTACTAAGCTCCAATTAATATACAAAATTTCTAATGTATTTTGTGATGTTTTCAAATCTTGTTACACTATTATGTTTTCAAATTAAAAACCACTATATTACATTCTGACCTATACTCCATTGTTATTTTAAAACAGTTTTACAAAAAATTACAATCTGACTGTGTAAAATTACAATCCATTCCACATTACTCTTTTATACAAAAATGTTTATATCAAACGATCAGGGGTTGCGTCTGCGCATAAGAATGCGAGAGAATTTTGATTAGACTACGCTGCGCGCGCGATGACGAATACTCAATTCCCATAAACGCACGTACTGAATAGAAAAAAGTAGAGAAACTATGTAGTTTCTAGTCTGAGGGAACTAAATTTAAATAAGCCGTTTCTTATAGACGTTTGCGCCGACGCAACGAAACTGACAAACTTTTCGCTTTCGTTATAACATACAAGCCTGAAAGGTGCTAATTGCGGTTTGTTTGTTTTCACAGCGGTCATTTGATCTTTAAATGACTGTATTGGAACGATTCCAATGCATTGTATTTACTGAATGCTTTACATAAATTCCATGATCCGGCCGAGTAAAGAATTCTGACGCTGAAGCGGAAGGAGTTTTTATTTTACATTCAAGTAGCCTTTCTATTTTAGATGTAAAAATGTCATTAAAGTAATTAATATTATTTTTCTACGGTGGTTAGTATTTCATCTTACCGTCTAGAACTCTAGACCCAACTGGGTAAATTTCTGCCTCTACGAGTACAACTCTCATAGTTCTGTTCGCTTTTATACCCATAGCGTTCACTTGACATTGATGCATTTAACCCTTCGCAACACATTGGCACTGCATACTCGATGAAAACAATAAAAATCAGTTACTTTTGTTTCGTTTGATTTTAAAATTGCCGTATTTTGCATGGTCTACGATAAATATAACGTGTATATTTCGTAGAAGTTGTCTATTCGCGGATAAACGGTGAATTTGGACGTTACAATCAGTTTCTCAGCGACCATATCCGTTAACTGAAGACTCATTGCTCCATTCGACTGTGGTCAAAATTCTAACCCGTTATATTTCCTCTAATCAGAAAACGCGCTGACTACATAGCCGCTATCGTCGCCCCTATAAGCAGTTCCGTCATTTATGAGCCGGGGTACGCGGGGCAGGAGCCCGGGGCCTCCGGTCCGATGGGCCTCCCGTAATGCCTTCTGCCATTATGATAGTTCAATTTGAACGCGAAATTGTATTCTATTTTCATTCACGTACTTGAGACTCTTTAAAAAGGTATCAAAATCTGTGTATCCAAAAGCCAAAGTTCTCTTTGTCCGAGGGTCCCATCTCTGTGTGCCTAATTATCCGGCTTCTGTTTGCCCAAGGGCCTCTGTATAGCCAAAGACGGTCCAACCTATAAAGGCTAAATAAAAAATATACTTAAGTTCACCGGAATGTATAGTTATTACGTTAAACGATGTATTTTTAAATAGACAAATTTTTATACGGTCTTCTTTAATTGCTTATTGCAGGTCTTTAACAAACCAGTCTCCAAGACACTTATTAACCTTCAACTCGGAAACAAAATTTACTAAGAGTTATCGCAATTCTCGAAACAAAACTCGAACCGCATAACAATACGAACACGGAACTAAATGATAGCTCACACAGCACGCTGTTATGATAATACCAGCCATCCCTGAATAATGCATTCCGCGCGTCGGCGGTGCGGCGGCTGCATTAAAAACAGTGCGGTTTCACTTTCGTTTAACCCAAGCCGATGCGCTAAAGTTGCCGACCCGCCCGTTTTCCCGCCACCATGCCCAGGATATTTCTTACCCTTCGTCGTTGTACCCTTCCAGCCTCGATTGCGAATTAAAAATTAAAGGATGCCCTAGATTTTTATTTCGCAACTGAGAAAAACGATGATTTCCAAACGATTGCACAAGCTGTTTTGTTTTTCCTAAAAGGACTTTTCTAAATTCAAAATTTCGTGAAATCTCGACGTCGTATAAAAGAAAACTATTCTAGGAGTTTGTCTTTTTGTCATTTGTTTAGAGTTTTGTTTCATCGATTGCCGCTGTGAGTATTTTTGTGTTTTAAGTACTTCGAAAACGATAAAAATAACGATACTGCGGTTAGCAGTAGTAATGGGTGTGTGCATCAGATTGTGATAAAACACTACTAAGAAAGAAGAAAGTGGTGAGATATGGGCAAAAATATATGTATATATGGTTTTATCGCCATATGTATGTGGGCGCGCGCGCGCGTGTTGAGCGTGTGCGCATGCGTGTGCCTGTGTACGTGCGTGTCTTTATGTTGTGTTGCGTTTGAAGCACACCCTCCCACAATTAATTTATTTCAAATAGTGGGACATGGATCTTAAGCCTCCCATGCACGCGCTGGGGGCTGAATTCGCGTACTAAGTTCGCATATATTTGTTTTACAAATTTAAAAAGGCTCATGCCCAGTAAATTTTGAATGATAGATACTAAAACATTCACTATTTAATGATTCTTTCCGATGTTCATTTCGAAACTACACCGATCATTTTCAAAATGTAATTTCTATAACAGATAAATATCAATTAAAATAACGTCCAAATTAGTCTAGTTTTCGAATTATGTCGTGAAACGAAATCTAGATAAACGAGATAACAATCACCTTTTCAAAATAATATTGAAATGACCGGTCGGATCTATTGATAAATTTAATCGACTTGAACAACCGTGTCGATTACCGCTAAATCCATTTCGATCACTCGATTTGGTCAATAGATAATCGCCGGTTAAGAAATGAAAAATATACAGTTTCCTAATTTATTCGTTTTGAAACGTCTATAAATGAAACCAAAATGATTTTTGGAAACATCAAAGCCCAGTGAAGTAATTTTAAGCGTTAGCTCAAAAATTACGGAAAATTTTACCGCCGGCCCGCGAAGTCAACCGTTTCTTGATATTTTTAAATCGTCATGAGAATGTGCTGTACTTTATGATATTTCTATAAATTACATGAATACAAAATGATTTATTTATTTCTATACGAATACCCAGATTATATGTACTGTATTTACCTTTATTAACCCTTGTGTATTACGGCCTGTTTTGTAAATTATCTCATGCTTTTGAAAATTGGAAGATTGGAATGCTGTACAGTGTAACGCACGAAATTCTGCCGCTGTGAAGTCAGTCACGAAACCGTCGCAATGGCGTAAAATAGGAACGCGGGGGAGAAGAAGGAAGGGTCGAGGAGCATTACAGCTGAGCGTTGCATCATTCGCAGGCAATCCAGAGCGGCAGAGTTGCGTGCGTTGTACCGTACACAATGAGCTTATTCGTTCATCGATACTATAAGTTTAACTTTAGTTAATACAGCATACACATCCACCGGTAACTGAAAATGGCATTGTTTGAGTATTTCGTTTTTGTTAGCCACAATCGCAAAGGCAAACGAAATACCCAAGAAGTTCCCTCGTTTAATAGAAACACTAACACGCTTCCTCGGTAGTATTGCTTGCGTCTTTACGAGTACGAGAATAAATCCGTATCTCTTATTCCTACCTCGTTCCAGTGCACTCGGAAAAGTGTCTCTATCGACTTATCTACGTGCATCCGACATATTCACTCCGACCTCGATCCCCAACCTGATCTCGATATCCATATCTATTAATATTTATTAACTGATTACGTTATTGACGGATCAATTACGTTAATAAATGATTACGGCAAAAAGTACCGCAAAGGAGTGATAAATGTTTCTACTTCGATGAAAGTTTTTACTTGATCATACTACCGCCACTTACCATTTGATATGTCTCGATTCATCCGATCTCGGTCTCAGTCACGATCACAGCTTAAATCTTTATCTGTGCTAGTATGTATAGCTTTATAGAAGTAAAGTTTCTCTAGCTTTCTCTTTGAAATCAGTACCCGTGTCTGTCGTGATGCTGATTCCGCTTCCGGTATAGCATTCGCCCATTTAGGATTCTTCTTGCAAAAATCTATAAAAAAAATCCCGCTCTCTTCGCATCTCTAGCGTATTTAAGGAGGAAATTTATAGTGATAAAACTGATATTGATTTTTACGTTGCAGCTTGTATCTACTTCTATCGACTTAGCCGAATTGTTGTAATTAGTTGAATATGTGAGCAAGTTAGATTTTTCGTGAAAACAAATAGCCCCTTTCATTTTTCAAAGTGATTTTAAAGTTCAATATGATATATTTATATATATATATATATATATATGTATACATATATCATATTGAAGCATTATATTTAATGAAATAGAACAGAAGAAGTGGATAGAATCATGTACGTTACGTCCGTCGAAAAGACATAGCTTCGTTAAACGTGCCAATTACAAAACGTATCTAATACACGTTATTAAAAGATATTTTTTTTAATAAGTTCGAATTTTTAAAAACCGATTTTCTTAATGCAACATTACACCGGTAACAGGAAGGTGATAACAAATTGAAATTTCACTGTTAATTGATTTGAAATGCCGATGCTTAAAAAATCATGAACTTGCACAACCCACAGCGCTCCATCACTTAACGAACATTATGGCAGTAAACATCGGCGATGAAGCTATCGTATGTACGTATTACAATTATAGAGTAATTATTTTGCTTGATAGAAATTTCTTCTCGCTAATCTATCGTAGGCCAAAAATTTATAAATATTAGTTTACGTCGTTCAACAACAAATATTCTAGCATAGGAATTTAGTTGAATAAGCGATGCAATGTGGTATTTGCTTGGCAAAATCTGATTAAATAAATTATTGAATATTGAGAGATAATTTTGAGAAAAATGAAGTGCTGGTCGGATTTGCACACGAAGGGTTCCATACTACGGCATAATATATAACAATACACGTTTTTTTTAAATAGCTGACAAAGAAACAAGAACAAAAAATAAAATACGTCAAAGAAACGCCAAAAGAAAACATATTTTTTGTATGGAGTCCCCTTTTAATATTTCATGTGCCTACCTGTTATGGTTCAAAAGATACAGAGCTGTGCGACAAACGGACGGACGGACAGCGGGAGTCTGAGTAATAGGGTCCCGTTAGCAGCTTTTGGGCACAAAACCCTAATAAAAATAAATGTATATTGTCTTAAATTCGCTGAAAAATAACAATTTACGTATAAGCAAAAAAATAATAAACGTTAAGTTAAAAACTTTCTTAATACCCACAAATATAAATTTCATTAATACATTCGAGCATCTTCGCAGTTTTTAAAGCAATATACAAGAACAATGATATTTATGAAAGCTTAAAATTTAGAATAGGTACTACTCTAAATTTTAAAACATCGCAAAGACCTATTTTTAAAAGTCTGCTTATTTAAGGACTTGATTTGATTTCAGTTCAAATTCAAAAAAAAAAATTGTAGTTTCCAATCCGCCGAATGAACGAAATATCTATTAGTTTTAACAACGAAGTCGCCAAAATAAAAGCGATCATGGAGTAGGTCATTTTAATTGATGACGACGATTAGTATTCAAAATCAGAACCGGTACTGGTGAACAGTATTCCTCCAGTTCATGTTGAGAATTGTGCAGATCACTAAATGAGGACATCATGATTGGTTGTGAAATCTCAGGGAGCCAACCTCGTCCATGTTAATTTGGAATTAGGAATAATTTTGATATTTGTATAAATTCAACTCTCATATCTTTGTCGCCGCAAAACTAGATAAATAGTTCCATTGACTTAAGATAATGGAATATGCGCATTCTTTTACATCTGCTAGCACTTGTCCCCGACTTCGTCCACGTTTTTGTATTATTAAACCGAAAACTATGGTGGTTTTAACAATCCTTTTGAATGAGATCGGGGTCGAAATTAAATGAGGAACTAGGATTAGCATTAAGAGCGTCACCAAGATCATGTAACGGTAACGGGACCAGAATTGAAAACAGGAATTGGATCGTGATTGATAGCAAGATCAACCAGTATATACGATGAGCGAAGCCACGGGCGGAAAGCTAGTTTATTATATACGCGACTGGATAAGCACAAAAACGACTAAGTCTAGTCTGGAGAAGTTACCGCACGCTCCCAAAAAAAAAAATCAATAAAAAAGAACATTGATAGAAATTTCATTAAAGTTAAATTTTCAACATCATATTAATTTAACGCTTCACATCAATTGCTAACTTAGGACAATTAATTTAAAATGAGTATAAATATTGTTGATAAAAACAATCGTAGTAATTATTATCACATCAATAATTCTGTTTTTGTTAGATAAGACTTTAGTCTACCTATATCTGGTTACACGCTCAACGACTGACCACATTGAATCGAAATAAATATTGTAAATATTAATATCGTTTATTCAAATAATTTGCATATTATTCATTAAGACCTTGTGTCGTTCATAATAAAATGAGTAAAAAATATATTTTAAAGGATTTATGTTATATTAGCCAGAATATTAGACTAATAGTTGTATTGAAAAGAATTGATTATTTAGGGTCTAAAATATTGTATACACTCTTCTAATTACGAAAATTTTTATATATTTTTCATTTACTAAACTGAGCAACTATAGCCCAGATTGAGTTCTGCCGCAACCTGCACCATCAAGTTCATCTAACTCATATACCGATTCGATTCCCGTTTTCAATTTATTTGAGCGGTAAAAGAAACCTCATGATTCCACGCCAAGGTCACTAGAGTCAATAAAGGGATACGAAATTATCTAAATGCATTTATAAGGATATGTATTTAAAATATTTTGATCATTGTAATATTTATTTCTTTCAAGAAGAAAGTTCGCATATTGATTTACCTTTTTTTTTACAGAAATGGCAGCGTCACTGTCTACTTTGCCAATAACAGTATTAATATGCCTGACGATGTCACAGGCCATAGTGCAAAATTCACCAAACGACAACGACATTAATAGGCTTAAGAAAAAGATGAAAATCAGCACCAGCACAGCACTGTACCCTCAGGCTTCGGAGACCAGAGACATTAAAACGTTAGATGGCATTTGGAACTTTAGGATGTCACCTACGGATCCGGAGTATGGATATCAACACGGTTGGTTCGAACAGGACTTGGAAAAGGTAACTATATACATTTGCACTATATTCGTTCTTAATGATGACCACTGTTATTGTTTTTGAAACTCCAAAATAGAAAATAGATATATTACCGTCATAAATAATAATATTTCACAATTTTGATAACAGTATATCGCATCAACATCAAAGGTACAATCGACGTGCCAATGGCTGATCGAATATAGAATCGAGGATCTGTGCCAATGTTTAGTCTCCATCTGGTACCTATCTAATTTCTTCGTCGGATGCTGGGTCTATTTGGTGGATTTATTTATTACGATACCGAGTGACTTATTTCGAAAGTATCCAAACGACCTTGGTTTTCTAGAAAAGTGGTTCGAGGATGATCTTCACAAGGTCCGAATTTCTCAACTTTATTTGTTTTTCTTTTTTTTTGCTTGTCGATCAACGACCATATCGTCCAGCCATTCACGTCGTTCGTACCTTGTGTTGAGTTTCTTTTGCAATTACCAATTTTGTTCCGCATGCAATTATTGCAATGTTTTCTTTTGTACTTTGATGCTTCATTGTTCAAATATTTATATAATAGGTCTAGTTGCAAACTATGGCACTTTAAAATAAATTTAGAAGCAAAAAAAATGCATGGATATTCGTATATTATAGATTTTACTCCAATTTCCACTTTTTTATTCCTTTTGACATCGCTTGAATCCAAACGTTTTTTACGATCATTTTTATCACTATCCCTTCGTTTTTTTGTCTATGCTGTTATACTTCTTAAGCAATTTATTTGAGTAAAGCCAGGAATAATAATTCACAGCTCTACAAAAAAAAATTTTTTTTGTTGCTCTGGATATTTTAGCCAATTTTGATATTTTTAAGTACCCAGATTACGAATTTATTCATAAAAGTATTGAATGTGCTCTTGTTTTATGATTATTGCATACCTTATATTTTGATCAATTATCGGCTTGTTAGTAATAATATATTTAATTTTCCAGTCATGATTAGGGTTCTGCGCAGTTTTTCGCGCATACAAACATCACGTGATCCTCTCTCTAGGCCCTTTACTCCACAGAACAGCTGAGATCTTAGTTATTTGAATATATTGAAGTATTTACACGTGAATATGTATGTATAAGTTGTCATGTGTCAACACATTGTTTTATTTACTAAATGTTCATTTAAATATATTTGTTTTGTCTTTTAAAACATGAGTTCATCAGAAAGAAATTGAGAAATTGTTTCAATTACATTTGTAGAAAATTTCCGAAGCTTAGTATGGAAAAGCTGAAAGGTGGAATATTTGATGGTCCCCAAATACGGCCATTAATGAAAGATACCGATTTTATCAAAGTTATGACTGTTCCGGAAAGTGATGCTTGGAAAAGTTTTGTGTTGGTAGTTAAAAATTTCCTAGGTAACCATAAAGCACCAAATTATGAAGAAATTGTGCAAAATATGTTGACAAACTTTCAGACATTAGGAGCAAATATGAGTATCAAATTACACGATCTCCGCAATCATCTGAATAAATTTCCGGATAACTTAGGAAATTATAGTGAGGAACAGGGGGAACGGTTCCACCAGGATCTGAAAGTGATGGAAGAAAGGTATCAGGGTCGGTGGGATTGTCACATGATGGCAGATTACTGCTGGTCTTTAAAAAGAGATTGTCCCCTTAAAAATTATAAAAGAAAAGCTCATAAACGGCGTTTTATTGAAATATAAAATATGTTTTCGACATTGTTCTCTCTGTTTTTTTCGATGTACCTTTATTTTTCAAAACAAAACTGACGTTATAAATATACCTGATATTTTGTTTCATGTTTTCCGATTTTTGTAATGTAAAATGAAAATAAAGATTAAAAAAAAACCAGAGCAAATCTTAGAAAATTATTGATAGTTTCATGAATTGTGAGCATAATTATATCCAAAATCGATGTTATATCTAGAGCAACAAAATCACTGTTGACCAGTGTAACTTATTTTAAATGTCGTCTTCGAAATCGGCTCAATAGGTCTGGAGTTTTTTTAAGCAACAGTCGTAATGATTTACCATTTATCATATCAATCTAGAAATAATAACAAAGTGTAAAAAGTTTAAAATCCAATCGGATGTCGTGGCAATACAACGAAATAGCCGAATAACGATAATAATATTTTGAACCACTCCAAATATGTGACCCATAGAATAAATATTGACACCGCTTGTTCGAAACGAGGTATTTGGTCGAGGACGTCCGACCTTGACGTCCTCGTTTGGTTTCTCTCACAGTATTATTTTGCTTTGAGATTGGACATAAGCCAATATAGAAAAAAAATCAAACCACTTGTATATTCACTGGCATTCAATGAATACGATATTCACTAAACGCCAGTTCTAATTCAAATTACTAATTATTTTTAAGTTGAAATGGTATCTAAATAGATAGTAATGTAGTGCCGTAATCCGTAATCGATGACTTCATAAGAGATTTAATTTTGACAGAAAACAAACGTACACATGTTTAGAACATTTGAATAAATATCACAGGATTCCCCTGATAGCGTCGGGTTTGCTGAGGCAAACCGCAAACATTTTTCCGTATGAAAATGTTTGAATTTACTGTATTATATATACAGACAGATATTTAGCTTCATATTGTATTTAATGGGCGCGATATTGTTATATACTCAATACAAAATAATTGAAGCTCTAGTGTTTGTATGTTGTATACCTATTCGGTCATTATTTCTTGGCTAACTGCTCGTTTATTGTTCAGTTCGCACGCGGATCAACTAAACGATATTTCTAACACATATTATTGGTGAGTTCATGCCACTCCGATGTGCACCGTTAAAACAATTTATACATTTAAAACAGTTCGTCAGTTCATGCCCGTTCCTATGTGGGCCAGTTATACAAAGCGTTATTTATCAGCTTGCGCCTGTTTGCATTACAGCCGGTTAAACAATGTTTATTGTTGCACATATTATTGCTTACTAAATGCCCGTTAGTATAGCGGCCAGTTCAAAATGTTAAATGTACAATGAATTATTACTCGTTTCTATTTGAGCTTCTTAAATAATAAAATGTATATTGTAGCACACATTACTGATCGGTTCATTTCCTTCGGTACGTGGGCAAGTTGAGCTTTATAGTTGTGATACCTATTCGAACGAACTCAACTGCGCTTTCCGATTATACTGAAATGTACTGAAATTTAAATCGATAAACAAACAATCAACAAACTGTTTGTTTATAAAACCCTGTTTGTTCAAACCCAATTTGCTCTTGATTGGTTGGTTTTAATCCTTCCTCGGGATTGAAACAAATATGTCTTGTAAAACAACTGAGCACTTGTAAACGGAAAACTCCATGCACGATCGACGCATAAACATAAATCTGTTTTATTTAATTATATAAAATTTATTTCCTTATGTAAAGGTACCTGAACAGACTTTAACCATTCTATAACCATTAAGATGGCTTAACTAAAATCATATAATTCGTAGGGTATTTAAAGTAACATAAATGATATGTTACTTGACTGATTCTCGCAACCGTTGAAACTGCAATGTAACATTGGGTCTTGCATTGTAGTGTCTTGAAATTTACAGGATATATTATTCAGGCGACGACGTTCCGTCTGTATAATTCGTTCACTGTCGCCGTCAATGAACGAAACGGACGAACAGTGAATCCTTGTTCAAATCGTCCTCTCCATGATAAATTCCTCCGCAGTGCCATGTGATTTGGCGACTCCTGCCTTGGTCGGAATTACCACCTTTTTCACCAGGAGCTGTTTTGAATGAGCGTGGTCGTGTTAGATACCTGTCTTTAGAGTCATTTCCTTGTGTCCTTCTACACATTCATTGCCTGTTTATCAGTCAAGTTGTAATTAATTATTTCTTTGCTTTTGTGTGTCACCTTTCAAAAATTTAAATTGATATATTTTCATTCATTTCATCATTCATTCTTTTTAAGTTAGCCAAAAAAAATACCACTTATCTATTTCAGCCCTTCTCAAGGATTAAAAAATATTTGTGATACTTATCATTTTTACGTACGCTTATATATCATAAGCTTATACATCATAAGGTAAGGCTTTTGTAACTGAGTTTTGACTCGGAGACACTTATTTGAAGTATAATGCAAACATACGTTATTGCGGTCCACCTATGTGACAAATTTTAATTCCTTTGTTTTAATTTTCATTCAAAATCTCTTTTCAGAAAATAAATTTTGAATGCACTTTTGAAAATAAACTTGTTTGCAGGTTGATTTATATTTTATAATTATATAAGTTTGCTTAAAACAATTACGTAACTTGTATTAAACATTCGTAGAAATGTTGTGAGTATTTTTACCGAAATTAAATATACCATTTTGCCTGCAGACCGGCCCCGTGCAACCGATGCCGGTGCCGTCTTCATTCAACGACATCGGCCAGACGGCGGCGTTGCGTGACCACGTGGGGCTGGTCTGGTACGACCGAAGGTTCCGTGTACCCCAGTGGTGGGTCAAGACCGAGCAACGCATCTGGCTGAGGTTCAGTAGCGTGCACTACGCTGCTCAAGTGGTGAGTTTGTACAGAAAATAATTTATTTTATCTTAATACGTTTTAATATAATAGCTGTGAACTACAAACACTTTTTTTCATATAATGAATTAGGTATGATAAAATGACATTACAGACTACAATAATTTCACGAAAAATTTTGAAAAGAAACTTCTTTATCGAAGTTAAGTATGAAATTTTGAAAATGAAAATCGTAAACAGAGGGCATCACAGTCGCATTCTTCCACATTCAAAGTCCACAATTGGGTCAATCCCTTATGGATAGAACCCTTTTTTTAGGACATAGCTATACATCGACTAATTACAAAGTATAATGTAAACTTTGTGCTACATTCATATAAATATTTCTACTTTTAGCGCGTGTTCTTTCATGGAGTCAAGAAATTTTAAGTGAAAATATTATTCAAGTATATTATTTTATACAAAAATTATATATATACTATGGCTGAATAATATATAAAATAAAATTGTAACTTTTGTAGATAATAACAATAAGGAATAAATAAATTAATGACATTGAATTCTTATACATATAATAAATGCATTATTACTAATTATAATACTTAACAAAGGAGATACACTTCTACCTTGAGCTTATGTTGGTGAGACTTGGTTTTTATTTTAAAAATCCTTTCATTAGATACCAGTCATAAAACAAAACATGTAAATAGATTAAAAAGAATCCTAACTAGTCCTTAAAAAAATAAGTTTATGTAATATGCTTCAAACCTTTTTTAAATGCCATTTAATACTGTTGAAGAACTATGCTTCTAAAAAAAATAATTGAATAAAAGAATAAACTTTCTCAATGGTGTGATTTAAACTCGCATTTGCAACAGTTAACTGCTAATAAAGTTAAAAGCGAAACATGTCAAAATATCGATAATCTTAGAGATATTAGCATTTATAACTTCAATTTAACGTCACAAATGTCAATATCTTGAAGACTAATTAATTAACTGCCAATTAACATTTAACAGTTAATTATTTCAAATAAGAGTTTGAAGCACACCGCTGTCTATCTGCTATAGGGCTTTTACAGGATTGTTCCATTATGTTGCGATAGTGCTAATTAGCAATAACTTAACAAATGTTATATGTACGTGACAAGTTTGCAGAATTCCATTGAAGCTTTAAGAAATTAATTTATTATAAATAAGTTCGTTATACCTGCTGATCCTTTTTGACATTAAATTCAAATAGAGAGATGAGTAAAGGTATAATGAAGATGAACGGAAAAGATCGTCAAGCGAACACATAAAAAACGTACTCTGTTCATATCGTAACCCATCATTTCGCTGTAGTCGGCTAAAAATGTTCTATTTTACTCCCATCCCATTCCAAAACTCCAAAACATAGAAAAAAAAATGTTAAAATTATGCAGACGATTAACTGCGATTAAAACTGAGAACGCAGTCTATTTGTAATAAATTTAAATTGAATTATATTTTCAATGGTATATGTTCTAAAATCAGGAACGCATCGTACTGCCACTAGAGTTTTTGTTGAGACGTCAAATATAACAAATTTATTGAATGACGCCTGCTCTTCATCTTTGGCATTCTTGCGACTGCATTACTAAATAGATTTTTTGTTATTTATGACTGTGTCGTATTTGCATAGTCTTTATGGTTTTAGTGTACTTTAAGTTAAAGAAACTAATATGTAGGCTGTTATAACTATTACGAGATCACTAATTAAAATGTAAACCAACAAAAGGTTAGTTTTACTCATTAGGTCAAGGTTAGATAACAATGTCTTTCAAAATCTTCTCCTTTGTACTACTAGGCCTTGAAGACCTGAATACATCAATGGAAGAAAATTAAACAACCATCTTGCGTCTTTTTCGCACTTTGCATGAATTGTATAATTATTCTTATTTTCGTCGAACTATATATAGGACTACGCTCCAATAACTGTCGACAACGCTCCAATAGAATATGTTCATGAGTATATATATTTAGGTAAACAAACATCATTCAAAAAATCTAGACACCGAGATGAAGTAAATAGATGAGTTAACATGGCCTGGAATAAATTTTGGAGCTTAAAAGTAGTTCTTAAATCAAATCTTCCGATGAGACTAAAAAAACAAGTCCTAGATTCTTGTATGTTACCATCTCTCTCATATGCATCGCAAACATGGTTATTCAACAAATTCACAAGAAAAAAGATACTAACAACCCAAAGAGCCATAGAGCGGATCACTCTCAAATTAAAACCGAAACATAAAAGAACAAATAGAGATATCAGAAACAACAAAAGTCATAGACACTTTACGTCACTGCAAAAAAAGTTAAGTGGAAATGGGCCGGTCGCGTTTCACTTAAGGATGGAGATAAATGGATAAAAAGGATTACCACTCATTAGGCAAAAAGAGTAGAGGTAGACCAATGAAAGGATGGCTAGACAAAATCTTAAAGATAGCGGGAAGCAACTGGATAGAAAAGGCGATAAAGACAGACATGTGGTGAAAAATGGTGGAGGCCTTTACTCAGTAGAGAGGTCCTGAGTAACATTAATAAAAAATTGTCAACAAATAATAATAATTAATATAATACATTAATAAATTAAATACGAAATCTGCTGTGTAAAGTAATAAATTAATAATTTAAAATTCAATATTAAAACATGTAAAATATAATTTATATATTAAATAAAAGTCAATGATAAATAAAATTTTATAGTAAGCAAAAATGTAATAATTAAATGTTAATCAAAAAGGCTTTAAAAAATATATTTCTAGGTAGAAATTTTGACTAAAAAGTAAAGTTTAAAAGTTTAGTAATAATGAAAAATTGTAAGAATATGGATCTAAGAAATGTAATAAAATAAAATAAATTTTTAGAAATTTTAAATTATGAGATATTTATGGAGAATGTTACGTTGTATGAAAAGTATCATAATGAGAAACTTTGCTTTTATATTCTTTTTAATTTAGAAAATGGAGCTTTCTGCCTTTTATTCAGATTTTATCATACGTGGGGTGCACTGTAAATTTCTAAAACTGGCCACATACATAAACAGTATTTAAAAAGTAAGTACTTTGAAAACACAACTCTTTGACTGTAGAATACAGTTTCTTTCATCTAACTATCAATTTTCTTTACATTGTGACGTTATTTTAAAAATTTCGTGTCCTCGTCACTATGGACTTAAGTCGTGTAAATTTTCGCTGTATGATTTTCTACGATTTTAAGTGTAATTTAATAGGTCAACAGAGCTTTGCTCGGCTTCGAACTGCTTTTGGCGATGAAGCATCAGGCAAGATGACTATTTATAACTGATTTGCAGAATTCAAACGCGGCCGTATCAATCTCAGTGATGAATTTCGTGATGGTCGTCCGTCCACCGCTGTGAACAACAAAAACATCGATGCTGTGCGTCGTATGATCGAAACAGACAGGCGTGTGACCTATCATGAGATTCAGGCATTCTTAGGCATAGGCATGAGTCAAACAATCGATCCTACATAAACTTTTGGGTGTGATAAAGCTGCGTTCACGAGGCTCAAAAAACGGACCGCGTTACTTGGTGTTTTTACCGGCCGCTTACCAGATTCAAAGAAGGGGCGTCATATTTGGCGTGGGACATAGTAACAGGTGACGAAACATAGATTTATTGCTACGGCCCCAAAACAAAACAGCAATCGACCATGGTTCTATCGAGATGAACTAAAACAGCGAAGTGTCCCTAAGCGGATGATTGTTTCTTTTTTAAATAAAACTAGACACGTGGCTACTGTTGCTTTGGAGAATTATCGTACCGTAAATAGTGATTGGTACAGGACCATTTGTTTGCTGGACGTTATTGACGAACTCCATAAACAACGGTAAACGTCACTACGACAATGCCAGATCTCACACGGCCGAACAGACAAATTTCAAGTTTTGAGAAAAACATAGAACTTATGAGTAATCCTGCATACCTGGTACCTTGTGCCTTTTTTTGTACGCGGTCAACGATTTTCATCACCAGAAGAGGCTGTCGAAGAGTATGGAAAAAATATTTCCGAGGTCACCAGAGAATAATGGCAAAAATGTTTTAAATATTGATTTATTCGCATGAAAAAATGCATTTTGCTAACATAGAATATTTTTTTGAGAAACAATAAATTTATTTTTGTCCAATCATAGTAATTTTTTCAATAAAATCCTTTTATGCTAATACAAATAGTATAGATATGCAAAATATACTTACAATCTTGTCACAAATGAAAAGTATTTTTGCCAATTAAATAGACTTTCTTCGCTCTATTGATTACTTCCAGCACTGATCATACTTAAGTAGTCGTTAACTAAGTAGCCGTTAAAGGACGTCTCTGGGACGCATCCAGATTTAATGTTGCTTTGTATTTTTATTGAACTTTAACTAAAGAGAGATTAATCTAAATTTAAAGGAACTCTCTGAGTGCGACAGTTAATAACCCATGCCGGACTGTATTAGGGCATTTAACTCTTTAATTCAAAATTTCCTTTGAACACTTCGAATAAGATCTGATTTGCTATTATGTTACTTTTATAAAAAATACAATGATATGAAATAATATATGTATTATTTATTTAGAAAATTATTACAGTAAAAGGTACACGACTCATTTGTAGATTAAGAATCTAGAGATGCAGTTTGCGTGCTATTCATATTACAAGATATCAAATACTCGATTGTTAATGTTCATCGTAAACAGTTAATGTATTTTCAAAATACCTCATACATAATATTAAACTAATACAATTATCGAATATGAAAAATGATGACAAAATGAATGCCAATACAATGTAGCGGTGTTGCCAACTGATACCGACAAGTCGCAGTCAAGGTGTCGTTGAGCAATTGACCCGTAATTGGTCAATTTGGTGGTGAGACCCGTGCCGACGCCTCGCGCGACTCTCGGGCCGCGCTCCCGGATCACGCGTTAACATTGTCCGAGTGACCCAGAAAGCTGTGCGTTTTACACGCAGATGCATAAAAAAGAGAAGATGCACAGTCGCATACTACATTCACGGCGAAAAATGGCTCAATGTTCTTGATGTCTCTGTGTCACATTTTACGATACCATTTTGCAGTGCCAAAGAAAAAGAAGGGAAGGAACGTTATAGTATATCATCTGACATTTCAACCGAAATGTCATAATTATGTCATGTTCATTTTAAACACAGAGAACAAGTAAAGATCACTTTATTATTGGAAGACAATAAGTCCTATTTTTTACAGTTTACACGTGCTGTTCTAAAACAAGTCATTAATGCAGTGGTATAATATTATTTTAAATTTTTATTATTGTTTTTTGGTTGAAAGTATGAAAGTAACTATGATATATATATATTTTCATAATAAAGGTTAATGTAGTAATCATCTAAGATTAAAATTAATATGAATCTTTAATTTTCTAACATCGGTGAAAACATACTTGAAAGAACTTGATAATTTCTAAAATTTATAGAGCATTGTAATATAAGACTTTATAATTATTTATATAATAAAATAAGATGACGATTCATTAAACATTAACATATTTTGATGAACATAAAGCTGTATATAATTTGTTAAAAAACAAATTAAAACATAATAAAATATTTTTTTTAATCTAATACCATACAATAGATTATCTATTAAATATTTTCCCTTCAGAGATAATTTTAAAATTTGTGTAAATAAAATAAATAATAAATAAAAAGGGCGACTTCGTTAGTATAATAAGAACAGGATTTATTGTTAAGCGACCGCATAATATGACAGCGAAAGAAATAAGAGACCGGTGTCGCTTAGATCTATTTCTTTAAGTCAGTTTATACTTCGGCTTTTGATGCTATTTTAAATGAAAAAATACAAAATACTCATTATAATACGTGATTGAACACCTACTATGAATAAACTCAATTTTGCTTATCGAAAATGAGAAATATCATCTTTTTTCATAGCTTTTTACGTGTTATTTTAATTTTTTAACAGAACACTTCGATGTCGAACGGAGCGTATAACGAAAATACGCTGAATGCAGTGAGTGCTAAACTCATTTACTGCGGCCGTTTTTGAGCCCGGGACTGTGAATCTTCTCTTTTTTATAGATCAATGGTTTTACCAAAACTGACGTCAGGAAAATAAAAACATATATTAGGTTATATACGTTTTTATTTTTATTTTTTTTTTAAATCGCGATTTCGAATTTGATTCGAACCGTAGGTACGGGATTCGGATTCTTAGCACGGATGAATTGACCGAAGAGTTAATGATATAGTTAAATTGAGATTAAACCGTACGTCCCGTGTCTGAGAGAGAGTGTTAAGCTGTCGGCCACAGAAATTATTAGAGCATCGGCGACAAATTAATAAACAAAGTATTAATAAACGTCTCTCAAATATTGCGCCATCTGGAGAAGTAACGTGGGAACGAGACATATATCGTTTTCTGTAGCGAAAAAGTATAACTGTCTCGCTCTTTCCAATCTCAAGATGGAACGCGGCACTTAAGTGCATTTTATTAATACGACCCAAAAAGATCGTTAAATACTCGCACTGAAACAGCATGAAGGGCTCAAGATTCGAACCTTTCTGTCTGAAATAAAAGAAGTGTCGGAGGGTATACCTCAAAAGTTGGGCTATTAAAACATGAAATATCAAGTAAAAAATAAAGATTAACAAAATAAACACAGGAGATAAGAAAAAAAAAATAGCGAGGAATTAAATTTCTAAAAGAGTAATATAAAAAAATATTTAATTATACCAATAAATACATAATAACGAACAGAAATTATTATATAGCTCACGTAAAACTACGCGCTTGTGGGCATAAATAATATAATAATTGTAATTTGTATAATTATCGTTACACTAAATTTGATAATTAATTTATGATTAATTTCAGCACATTAACGTAAACCTTTCCCAGATATCGTAGGATATACACGTGTAAATAAAAATAGCATTAAAATGCCTTCAACCACCACACGTGCAGTTTATCGTGAGAAGCACGTGCAATGTGAACCCACTAACATGGTCTCTAGCAATCTCTCTGGTCTCTGGCAGATACTAAGTACAATGATCTCGTGCATAAGTGAAATACATAGTATACCTGGAAAACCAAACTTTGCTTGGGGTCTTTGCGTCTGAGACGGTCTTTGCATTGCTAATCCCAATTTCGTTCACGCTTTCGATTCTGGTTCTGTTAGTGTTTTTAATTTCGATCCCAATCTCAGTCCTGGCTCTCGATTCTGCTCCCCGTTTTACTTTAAGTTCCAATTCGTACGAAGTCAGAACAAATGCTAGAACCAAAATAAAACACGGACTATATTGCTCTGGGGTGGTGTAGCTTTTTATGTATGAAATAATGCCTATAGTTTAAACAACCCCACTGAACTCCTATGAGAATAACTTCTTTCTTACATCCTATTTAAATGTAAGTCTATATTCTGCTCTAAGTTAAGCTCTATCTACCTGTGAAAACCTCATTAAAATCCGTTCATTAGGTTCAAAGATATGCACGAACAGATAGACAAAAATTTTACAAGTCCTTACTTTCTCTTATATTACCTTTCTCTTATCATCCTCTCTCCATTTTTATTACAAACCTTCAAAATACAACAGAACATACCGAGTTTTACTATTTTATCATACTATATATATAGCATAGATGTATGCAAATATTGCTTATTTAACATAATACGATATGTTAATAGAACATGTTTTGTCGCCTAATAAGTATACAACTTAATAAGTAGATATCAAGCGGTTGCCATTGGGTAAGCCATAAAACCCAAGACGACACATAAAATACAAGTACTTTTAAACTTCATTGTCTCAAACAATTCAATATGGGCATAAGGTCAGAAATACACTGACAAAGGGGATCCCTTTGTTTTGTTTCTGTGAGATAGTACATAGTCAACCTGTCGTTTTGAATCGTTACAAGCTTTAACTTTGAGAAGGCATACGTTCAATTTTACTTATGGCAATATAATAATGTAGCAGCAAGGCAGTATCCTGGTAGGCCCAGGGGAGAAGGGGCGCTGGTGTACGCTGTATCTATTTACACGTATCATTTCTTACACATTATTTTCATAACTCCCTTGAGATTAAGGCTTTTTCACGTAACCTTTGTTCCTAATACAGGTTACTCCGAGATGACACATCAATTTTTCGCAGTAATTTGGATCCAACATGACAGGTGGGGAGCCCATCGTCAGGTAATTTTCGAAATACAGAAGTGTTTTCGCCTATCCTCGAAATGCCAGTGCTTGGTGTTTTTCTTCACCTTAGCGAATGGTATTGTTGATTAGAGAAATAAATATTTAGATAAATTCATTGGTACATGCTCCCACCCACGCATCCATTCGAGTCGAATCAATGTCCTTTAGGTAAAAAATTGGATGTCTTATTACTTATGTTATCAACGGTACGTAAGTTAAGTAAATTCTATCAGTGCTGCTTTGTTGCAATGCAATAGTGTAATACGATGAATATTAATAAAAAGAGTTATTCTTTAATATAACTTTAAAATTGTTATAGAGTAGTCCTTGTAATATTTTGATATTTAATATTTGCATGATTTATCAATATAATATAATAATAATAAAGATATAAACTCACGCTTATTTTGTAGGAGAATATGCAAAGACTATAGATTTTCAAATGGTACGACCTATGGTCTATAAAAAAAAATAATTATGATTTTTTTGGAATATGTACAGGAGGGTATATAGGTAGGTAATTAAACGCATCTGTTATAATAACTCCATACTTCTATTCATATTTTTTATATCGATTTCATATAAATAAACATATAGATCATATTAATAAAACTGAAATTTCTAAAATCCACATTAAACCAGCGGGGGGGTAACTTCGCTTTTGTCTCACACTCGATTTCGCTTCTCATTTAATTTGCGTGCCGCGGTCTATATATGAAAATCGATTCATATTGCCACTTAAGCTTAGTTTGGGACGCGACATCGATCGGAACGCAAACGCAAGTATCTGGATGCAACCGAAACGCAGGCGCGTAGGTCCCGAACCTACTCCCGCCTTAACTAGTTGTAACTGTGCCCTTGGCGGGCGCGCGCCGGTGCCGGCCGCCCGCGCTCAATGGCCATTTCCGATTCATCAACTCGAGACATCCTACGAACTTCCTTTGAAAGTCTCGCGGCGCCGTAGCGCATACGGTATGGCCAGCGACGACAGATGTACAGTGTAAACTCCATGTAACGTCCCTCGATTTAACGACAAACTCCCTAAAGCGTCGAAATCAATTGGCTTTAGTTGGTTTAGCTTGTCTTCCATACACTGATACACTCTACATAGCATTACACCCACTTTCAATAAGGCCAACAATTGAGTAAAAAAAGTACCTTTTAAGTTGCCAAAATTAGTAAAACTGCGCAGCTGTGCGTTCTTTTGTCGCTTTATTACCCTAGCCTGCAATAAACTCGACTGTCAGCATCATGCATACCGAACTTTGTAAGAAATTCGTTCTTTGTTTACAAATGGGATTACTTGCACATGTAGACTGTTGTTGACCATGACTAATACATTTGTAAGTAGGAGTCATGGAATATCTCTACGTTATCATATTCTTAGTTACTCACAAACTTTCAAACTGTACACATGCTAGTAAAGAAAATCACTCTGTATTGACGAAAAGTTTTACTGATACGTGCAATAGAAATGGGTATTACTAACACTAGTCTGAAATAAACTTTTACTTTTTCTGATTTTTCTTCTCTCCATTTAACGACAACTCTTTATAACGCTATAAAATGCACAGTCCCTTCAGTGTCGTTATATAGAGTTTACACTGTATTTTAAATACACCCTATTAGAAGCGCACTGAATATTAGTCACAACTCAAACACAAAAATGTTTATAAGCTAAATTTAATTTTAAACAATCGTTAGTGCTTTTCGGATCGACCTTCCTTCCAAACTACACACTTTTTCATCAGCTCCAACAATTACCGGGGAACATAAAGATCACGCTTGATCTGATGCAAGTTTTGCACGTGATAGTTGAAGGTTATGACGGTCTCTTCTGGCTCCGTAAATGTCAAGTCTCCCGTGAAGCCTTTGATTTTTGAGAAAATAATAGAAATAACGCGGTACAAAGTCGGGGCCGTGTGTTATACGAAGAACCACCGGCTTCACTTTTTCGGAAGTCAGAAATGACTATATCCGGTATGCGATGTGTGAAGAAACATTCGGTCAGGGTGCACGAGGATGTAAATTCTCCGACGTTTCTTCCAAATTCTTCCAAATCCTACGCAAATAGATGACGTCACTCGGCATGAACAGTATTTTTTTTTCCTCAAAAAAAAACCTGTCCGAAAAAAAGAAAAACGCATTAATTTTTTTACTCGCTCCTCTTGCCAGCTTCAATTTTATTAATATGCTATCGCATACGAAAATGCATTCACAATTCTCATGTTTCTTCTCTGTAACAATGTCATACACAGCATTTTACCTTGTACTTTAACAACACTATTGCAATAATCGACAATCTGTATTTGGTGATTTTGCGTAACCTCATTTACGGTACTCTGACGTTTCTGCGTACCATAAATACTTCTACCTAACGAATTCATAACTTTCGTATTTAATTTTCGCTTGAAAAATGACATGACGGTTTAATTCATTTTATGAACATTAAACGCGCTGTGTGGGCTGTTTAGTAATTTTCTTGGGTCAAGCGCACTGACCGCAACTTTATTACTAGCTGTCGTCCGCGGCTCTGCCCGTGTCGGCATAGAATGAATCTTACATATTGCATATCGAACAATCTCTGATCTCTCTGCCAACCAAGAACCCGGTCTTGTTCACGATTTTAGCCCTGGTTTCGCAGTCGGTTCCAATTTCTATCTCGTTTTGATTTCCAACCCCGGTTCAGTTTTCGATTCATTGCATCAAATATATTATTCGTTTTTAAATTTATAGATCTTAAAGTATAAAGATAGAACTAACAGGAACTAACTACTTTATATACCAATTTTTATAAATCTAACTTAAAAAGTAACGGTATTCTTACGCAAATATTCAACCCTCATTTTACGTTCTTTGAGATTAAATTGTCAAAGGCTGAATTCCAACATCTGTGACTAGTTTTAAAACTAACGTTACTTGTATGCAAATTTTTATCCTCTTTTTACTTCCTTGGGGATGGAGTATTCAAAAACTCATTTCAAATCCTTACTCGTTATAGTAAAAGTAAGCCTTATACAGAATTTTAAGTTTACAGTATCGAGCCGTTTCAGCCATGCAGAGATTAACATTTAATTTCTTCTTTTATACACACACATATATATTACTTTTATTTATTTGATATATTAGTAAATTATTACGTATACGTACAACAATGTAAATATTTTTGAAATATCTTGATTGACGTAAATTTAAAAAAATACCTCTCTGCCCGTGATACTCTCTATATTAAGATGAAACCAACAAAACTTAATTAGTTAAAACCTTACACCGTTCAACTATTTGTACTCCACGGGGTAAAAGCAAATATGACATAAATACATATATACAAGTGGAAAACATTACCCTCCTCAGGCGGTCACATAAAAAGGGTCTGCCGGTCGCGGTCTTCGAGTCTAATGAATGCACATCGCTCATTTGCCTGGGGCAATGAACTATGACAGTAAACGTTGTCTTGGAGTTTTATTACGATAATAGCGTGCCGACATAAAAAATATGTAACACCATAGGAGATACTAAATTTTAAACGAACCTTACTAATGTATTATTTGATTCAACATGCCTTTATAACGGTTATAATTATTAAAAGCAGTAAAAACCTTTTATGTTCTAAACGCCATAATGAATTTATGAGAATATGTCTGCTTCGCGGTTGATAAAAATCCTAACGCAACATCCATTCTAACGTCATATGTTTCAAAAAAATAAAATGCATTTATATATAATATACAAATTATGAAAACTACTATATTTTTAATTAATTTCGAATGTATTGATTTATTACAATCACAAACACAACCTACGAATATTTAAATACTAGCTGTCCCGCCCGCTTCGCTGGGTAATTTTTATTATAAATAAAATGGCGAAGGATCTACGGAATTCTAAAAATGAGTAGCCTAGAACCTCTCATAGCTCTAACCTAGAACAAATCATCCCGCATCGAATGTTCCCAGTTCCATGTCTATACGTTTAGTAGTTTTTACGTGATTGGCGAACAAAGACAACCTATTTTCATTATATATATAGATATGCTTTTTCGATTGCAAGTTTCTAATTAAATTCGATGTATACAAAAAATTGTACAACAAAAAATTGGTAACTCTATAACCACGAAGAGTGTCAACTCAGACGTAACTCCTCTCGAATTCATAAATTCATAGACCCTTGTCTGTGGGTACGTGCGTATGTATAGGTTTTCAAAAACTGGATTTCATATGCTTATTCTAACGATACTTGTAAACCAAATATGTGTTTTTAAGTGAATCGCTTGTAGCACGCCCACCTTACGGAGAGAAAGGTCACCGGTGGACCCTTAATGAGCTCGGGTTAAACGTTGACCCGTCAAATTATTCGAGGCACAATCACCGCAGGGCTTCCGGCGGTGTCGCATTACTGACCATAATAAGTAATTCATTTACACGAACCGTCCCGGGTCACGCGAAGGCGTGTCGCTATAGCCGCTTTAAAGTTCGTCGAATATTACCGACAGTGGGCGCTCGGCTACATGTACATATAATTATGTCGCGAGTTTGTTGTGTCACTAATTTTCTATACTCTTGCGTCAAACAGTTTTAACGTTGGATTTGGAACTTGTAAACTTCGTTATTGAAGAAGTCCTTTACGATGTCATTATTCGTCAATATATTATATTATACTGCGAAACGACATAAATATGACAAATAGTGAATTCACTTGTATGAATTCAATTCATTTGTACTTTATTAAGTACAAATGGCTACCGCTTAACTAAGACATAACAAATACTGTAATAAAAAAGTGTGTGTGTATTAGTGTACACACGTAAGAAGTGAACCTTCTTTATGACATAATTTTTCGAAAAATGATTTACTATTTACAACTTCACAGAAATTGGTTGAATAAAGCTAAATTAGATAAAGTTTTTGCAAAAGGCTTTTATTATCATAGACATGGATACAAATAACTTTATAAAATTTTTTTCGCTAATCACTTAATTGAAATATTATTTTTCACGTCACTACTGAGTTTCAGAAATAGAAATGTTCAGAGTTTCATGTAGGAGACTTGGTAATGGTATGTGTACCTAGAAGGGTGATATGTAAAACTTTTCAATTAATGCGATGTTATAAAGGGCCATATAGAATTGTAGGAAAATTATCGAACGCTACATTTAAAATCGAGTCACTCAATGAAAGAATGTGAGATATAGTTCATGTATGTCGGTTGAAAAGGTTTCAACTTAGATAATAGAAAAATGTAATATATACAAACTGTAAATAGATCTAGGGTGTTGACAGAAAGTATATGTGACAGATGGCCTTAGTAACAATTATGTTTATGCCACGATGACATTAATAACATTGAATAAATATGGCGCGTAACGGAAAAATGTTACCCAGAAATAAAGATGGCGCGTAACAGAAAAACGTTATATTCCTATAAAATTTCTCCCATACGCCGATAAAGAAGTTTCACTTCAAAAAGAAGTTTCGTATTCAGATGCCTGGAGAATATTTCGAAATGTGATTTG
Organism: Eumeta japonica; assembly: GCA_005406025.1. Classification (NCBI taxonomy): domain Eukaryota; kingdom Metazoa; phylum Arthropoda; class Insecta; order Lepidoptera; family Psychidae; genus Eumeta; species Eumeta japonica. The sequence goes on from BGZK01000264.1 coordinate 244,594, forward strand.
TACAGACTAAAAATATAATTATTGTTGAGAACAATGACAAAACAACAATGTTTCTACCTCGAAATTTCAGTAATAGCGCTAAATACAGGAATGATTAGAATTTTTTAAATCCTTATCTTCCAATAAAAGACACCTTGTAGATAAATTTGGAACGAAAACTTTATAAAAATAAAAAAAATTGATGGCAAACTTAAGACCCATGTATAAATTTATGTACTGGAATTGCTCACGTAATAAAATTTGTTATTGTATTATAAATAAAGCAATAAATACGGTTTAATCGCCTCCACATATCACTTTTTGATCTTTTTGATATTTGATAAATAGTATATTACAATAAATTACTAAAAAAATAAATACATATCGAAAATTATGAAGCGCCTCTCATACAAAATCAATATAGATAAGAAGGTAAATATTCGTTTGTTCAAAATTCTAAATTTGCGAAAATTCTTCACGGATCGCTTTAAAATTTTGACACAACGTTGCATTCAAATAGGCGTGTATTTTTATATAACTACTAGCATATGACCCCGACTTAGTCCGCGTATTTATAGTATTGAACCTAACTACCGAAAAATTCTTCCATTCATAGAAAGCTACGCTATCCCCGAGAGATATAACATGTATTAACCTATATTATAAATTGTATAAACTACACCAAAATGAAGATCGGAAACGGGTTTGGTATCAAACGCGTGACCGGAAACGAAATCAAGAGCCAGAACCGAGACCAGCGATATCAGCGGAAGCGGTATTGATTTGATAGCAAGATCGATCAATATAAAAGACTAATACTTTCTGTGTCCAATCGGGCGAAGCCACGTGCGAAAAGCTAGTCGACGAATCTACTGATCTCATGCGCACATGTACGCCGGAAAAATAAACAGTAGGGGGTCGAACTGCCACGTTGTGAGCTTTTACAGCCGTGTTTGTGTAGTGACCAGTTGTACTGCTTTAACTGTCCGTCGTTTGTCAATGAAAACTGTTAGTTGTTTTAAACTGTGTTTAATTATCATACGGTTGCAGCGTTATTTTTAGCTAATAACGGGAAATCCTTAACTATAGAGAAGAGATTTTGATTTTATTGTTATTTTTTCCGATTTTAGGAGCGTATATAATTTAGTTGATTAGATGGTTTTCGCCATTAATGCGAATAATTAACGATATCGATTAATAAAATCGTTAGAGATAAGCAATATTTTTTTTTTGTTTTTGGCTATGTTGACTCAATTTTTCAATATAAAAATTTATAAGTTTTTTTAAAAACGAAACCACAAGTTAATAATATTTTATACTCGTAAAGAAATGAAAAATGAGACCAAAAGTTTTCCTTAAAAATCGTCACGCACACAAACCTCGGCATGGGCCTCTCCTATTGTCAAGGACGTACTCGTAATCCGACGCTAACAATGGTACACCGACCCGCCGCATCACCGATGCACTTGTAACTTGCATTTTAGTACAGCATTACATCCAAAACCTACACCCAAACAAAGATCAAAACGTAAGCTAATAAAGTGGAATATTTAAATTTAACCTAAAAAACCTGGTCCTTCATTTCGGCATCAATGCGTGAGTTAACGCGCAGTTCGTTAATTAGCGATTTTATCACGAACGTTCGCTTTCCGGCCCACGACCGTGCCGCCGTGGGGGTGCCCTACCCCTCACGCGATTTCGTAGAACCAATGACGTCACTGTACACTCTCGCCGTACGTAGACGTAGTTCTGACGTGTTTCGGCCGAAGTCACGCTACCGGCACGCGATTTCAGGGCCGTATTTTTAGCGTGCGACTTCAATGCCATATTTTTAGAAGCGGGTTTGTTGCGCTCTGCTAAGCCGATGGAATCATACGCGACCGGCGATAGGTTTATTGACTCATACAAAAAATGTTACATCTATTTAAATAAAAATAGATCGCTTAATGTATGGCTACGCACATAACTCGTAAACGGCTGGACCGACTTGGCTAATTTTATTTTTCAGAGGTATATTTGTTGACATCCGAAAAAGGTTCTTATGACGAGAAAAATTGGAAATATTGCCCGAAAAAATTGATAATTGATTGATATCAATCCAATGAAAAGATGAAAGAATTCATATATATAAAAATTAATTTTTGTATGTTCGTCCTTTATGTGTGCCTAATCCATTGATCAAATTACGGTGAAACTTAGTTGATATATTGTACGTACACCCGGGAAGAACAAAACGGGCATTATCCCTGGTTTTATTTGCGTAATTGTATTGTTAAACCTAAATACTGAACCGATTCTAAGAAGTCTTTCACTAATAGGTACTTGGACTATTCTTGAATAAATTAGGTTGTCAACGTTTAACCCCGGCTTCATCCATCATTTTATTTTTCTGAGACAATTTTAAAAACTCTTTAACTTATAGAAGCCTACAGTACCCCCGAATAATATAGTTTAAATTGTATTTTGATACGAGAATTTTTCGCCAATTTCATCCAAATCGGATATGTCGCTGGTAGCGGAATCAAAATTGAAATCAAAACGGAAACAGAATCGAAAATGGGACAAAACGTGTTCAGGGACGGGGTCAAAATCAAAAGGTGACCAGAATCGGACTCGAAAGCAAGATAGGATTGACATTGATATCGATCGATGCAGAAAATGAAGCAATTAATTCTATCTAACTAGCTGGCGGAGATGCGGGCATTAACTACATGGACAAGCCGTCCACAAGAAAAGGCAGAACAACGTCTGTCGCGCCAGCTAGTTGGAAATGAAGGGATAGAATTGAATGAATGACAAAAAATAAAACATGAGAATAATATTAAAATTGATTGAAATACAGTGGGGTTTTAAGATACTGTTCATTAATATTATATATTTTTTTTTTATAAAATGTAAGAAATGGAGTTTTGCATGGAGTGTTTTACTTCTGTTGTTTTAAAAATAAATATATTAAATTGTTTTTGAAATATAGAAATCTTGGTTAAATTTGAAAATATTATTAAAATTATTATAAGGACTAATTCTTGAAAAATGGTTACGTTTTTAGGCAATTTTTAGACGCAATCGCATTTTTTTTTTTGACCGTAAGAGGGGTCTTTACGCAATTCGACTATATTTCGTACAAATCGCGTACGATTCGTAGAATATTGTAATGGTGTAAAAGTTTAACCATACTAGTTATACGACGGTCATTTAAGTCACACGGTTAAATCTCAGCAATTTGTGCGACAAGCTGGGTATAGTGTGATGCAGCTACTATTATTGTTAGGTTTATTGTATCTTGCCAGGTTTATCGAAACGAGTGCATAACAATGAAATGCGTGCGCGCATCGAAAATTTGTTCTCAATATGTCTGATTGTTTAAATTATGATTCGACTTTGGTTCGTTGTTCGCAAACGACATGTGCGATGCCAACGTGTCGGTAACGACAGTCGCATAATATAAAGGCCAATCAACAATGACATAACTCTCCAACAATTATCTGCTATTGTTTTAAAGCGGGAATTTGTTGCTTAATTTTACTTTAAGTTATAAAAAATCGTTTTGTTGCTCTTCTTTTGAAGCGTTGATTTAAATTACAATTCGAATTAATCATCGATTTAACAGAATGAAGTTTGTATATTTACAGAAATTTGGTAAAGCATTCAGCATTAAGAGATTGCCTTTCCAATTTTCCTAACGCCAGAACAACATCATATTTATAAGTATGAAGTTGTTTTTATGAAGTAAGAACTTATCCAATTCAATGATGAAAATCACATCAAAACTTTTTGTATTCTTTTTTGTATGCTAATGTTGCACACTGCACGCTGCCCCACTGCCGTACTCAAAGAGCTCGCTTGCTCCTCATTCCCGGACTCAGCTGAATTCGCGTTAGCACATAACGTGACAGTGTCACGAACTGTCAATTAACGCAATTTAACGACAGTTAGTTAAATATAAACTAGGGTTAATTTAATGAACCTTTCTGAATACGGCTTTAAGCAGTGGCGGATTTGCCTTAAGGCCAAATAGACCCGGGGCTAGGGCCGCGAGATATTACTAAAAGGAGTTGAGAAGAAAACGGTTAGTACCACGTAACATAGGGCGGCCAAAACTGCTACTCCACCTTTGGCCGATTAAGCTAAGTCCGATTCCCAAATGAAACTAACCAATAATTTTTTCTGACTGCAAAAATATGTGAAGGCGTGAATAATCAAATTTTTAATTTCTATAATATTGTTTCATTAATATCTAAATCACTTTATTTGCAATAATTTGATGATTTGTTTGTCGTTGATATCGATCGCGTATATAATTTAGGATAATTTTAAAAAGTTAAAGTTCTTTAATTTATCGAATATTAGCTAAACACCAGTAGTACAGAACGGTAGTAAAAACGGTACTACAAATACACAGGTGAAGTCAAATACAGATGTCAGCCTTTTTATTTTACAGAAATCTTGCCGTTCGCGCATACAGCGTACCCTCAAAGTTTCAACTAAATCAGATGAACGAAGTACAAACGCATAAGGAACGAACAAACAGACATTCATTTTTTTCACATAAGACAAATATAAGAAACAAAGAGAACTAGGCTCTGCGCACTCGACAGTAAGAATATTTCTCGGCAAGCGTTATCAGCTATCCCTAATAGAATTTAGAATTGTAGAAATGAAAATAAAATAAACCTAGTGAAAATGCAATCTCCAAGTAATATGTATGGTCATTGAAAAATAGATATAGGAATAGTGTTATGTAAGAACTGTGTAATTTGAATAGATAACATAGTTAATAAAGTAGAAAAGGGATGTGTTCAAACTGTTCGGGTATATGCAAAGGAGTAAGCTTTAAAAAACTTGTGCATACCAGTGATTAAAGACAGATGTTAAAGACATACGAAATGCTAACCACCCCTTAACTGTGAATTACTTGAGACGATATGTTATTAGTGTAACAGAATAGATAAATCATACCAGGTGGCGCTCTGTAGTGTCTGCTAACCCTTTAACAAATTGATATACCCTCATACAGGTCTCTGTATGATGAAACTCTCAAACTCTGCATGCGAGTCTGACTCATTCTTGACCGCTTTTTCTGCATAACTGTCGTCATCTTTGCCATTACGAAATGAGTAAACAATGTTAAATGCTTTATTGTCATTTCAAAAATGATAAGTCAGTTCTTGACGATCCAGTTAAATTTGTTTGCACTTTGATACAAGAACGCAAATAGTGAATTCTTTGCGAAACCTCAGAATGTATGATCAATAGTTACGACGTTAAACACACTGATAAGTAAAAAAGTCTATCTACGTTATCTGCTAGAACAAATAGAAAACAATTTTAATCAACATTTTTAACCAAAACACCCACATAGCTTACAACATTGGTATTCAGGTCGTATTTGATAAAACCAAATTGAGTGCGATAAAATTAAAGACGACAACGTTGAAATAAAATAAAAACATACATCAGATAAATGCGTCACACTAAAGTTTAAATTACATAATTTCCATTCGTTTAGTCAAAGATATCGGTGGACCGCCAAGTCGATTAAAAAGCTCAAGACAGCACAGATACTGCCCAAATTAGCCATCCGAAACGAATACCCAAGTAAATTATTCTGAAATATTTGCAAATTAGGCACAACTGTCAACAACGTCTGCCCTCACGCGTCTGCCCGCGTTCCAGTCGCACACTCGGCGACGTCGGGTCCCCTGCACCGCGCAGCTTGCTCATTCCCGCCGCGCAATAAATCTAGCTCTGAAACGACTTAATCGAAGGCGCAGTACGGCGGCTACGTAACTGACGTTTATTTATAATCGTTTATTCTTATTTTATTTCAACAGCCACTGTAACTTGATGAAAAAAAGAAAAAAAAACTGCCTTCCGAAGGAGTGGTAAAGGGGTATAGTTAAGTACTAAAATGTAAATTCTTCAACTTTATGCTTTGTATAAAGTTAGTATTTAATAAAAAAACGGAGAACTACAGACAGACTCTGCTGCCTTATGAATTTTGTAGTGTTATTTTACACGTAATGAAAACTATTTGCGCCCTTTTCGACCCATCATTCTTTCTTTCTCTTATGTTACTGAACGGATTTTTTCCAAATAAATTCAAGAAAGTTAAGTTACTAGTAAAAACCGGCCAAGTACATGTCGGGCTACGTGCAGTGTAAGGTTCCGTAGTTGTTCGTCGCAATATATGGATTGAGATGGACGTTTTTTGTTTGATACTATACTATACCTATTAAGTATGTTCACTGTTTAACGGTTAATAAAGTCTAAAACGGACACAACCAGACACGTAGGACGCGTGTTAAGAATATTATGATTTATATTTCCATGATTTTATATGCATCATAACCTTATATTTTATACCTATTTTATACAACGAACAACGTCATCTATGTACTTTTCAATGTGATTTGTACGAAATCTTGTTTTTTTACGTCTTTACGTATATTTTATGAGCTGGTCAATTTCTACTAGTTAACTTGTATAAACTACTTAGCTGTGACAGTTTCCTTTTAACTGCGCTATGCACGCTATCTCGAGTATTTTTAACATATATACCTGTAACCATTTTCTTGGTTATCCAACTTGTTGGGGGTAGGACACTCAATACTAACAAAATTATCACTACGGATCTCTAAACGAAAAATTGTTTTGACGAATCCTCAATGTTTTGAATAAGCTATTCAACGATACCCCACACCATCGGATAGACGAAAGAAAAAATCATCCCCACTTTAAGTGTAGGGGTTACGCAAAAAAAAATTCAACATTTGATTCTACCACTTGGTCGGCGTGATTAATGTGTATTCCCGCACCAAATTACAGCTATAAGTACTAAAAATATTGTGGTCGTTGTAAAACTTGCAGATCAAACTTGACAAATTTTTATTAAATCATAGATATTGAATTTTTTCAAACTTTAAATTTCAGTACTTTTTTCTCAAATATAATGAAACACTCAATCAATATACAAAATATGATATATTTCTTATACGTACATATTAAAGGGTTGTAACAATATGAGACATTTATTTTTATTATTAAACTGAGAAAAGAGTAAAAAGAAGAAATTGGAACGAAAGAAGAATTTATCTCTAACACATCGTTAATTCTTTTTAAACTTAGCAGTAATCACCGTTCGTGTCTCCGCAGTGGGTGAACGGCAAGTCGGTGATGCAGCACGAGATAGGGCATCTGCCCTTCGAAGTGGAAATAACGGAAGTCGTGGACCCCAACGTGGACAACCTGCTCACAGTGGCCGTGGACAACACGCTCCTGTCCGACACCGTGCCTCAAGGCTCTATCAGGGACGTCATTGTGTAAGTGTTACGATGCTGTGTAGAAACATAAACAATAACAAACTGCCTAAGTGTAACGATTAATAAAATTTAATAACGATAAAAAATGTCCCTGTTTAAGTATATACTGTTTGGATAAGATAGTAATGAAATTATCATTATATCAGATTTTTTCCGCAGCTTCGCGGGCGTGGACGTAAAATAAAGTCCGTCATTTTTTTTATATAAAGCGATTTCGTTGTGTTTTCGAATTCAGTTCTCGATCCACAAATGGTTTCGATTCTGATCCCTTTCGCAATTTAGATCCCGATTCCGTCTTCGATTTTGATCCTGATTAAATTAAACGGGATCCCATTTCAGGGATAATAAATATTCTACGTGGTTATCCAGAACATAGTTTATATACGTCATGTAATACATAATTTATATAGTTAAATTTCCTTCAAATTCATCCTGTAGCTTACGTTTATTTGGGTAATAAACATCCAAACACCGCCACAAACATATGGCACATTGAGCCTAGTAGATTTGTCCATCTCTATTAAAAAAAAATAATCATTAGTGAATAGTGATAAATCACTTCAGTTTGGTTGTATAAATTTTTATACAACAAATGATATAGTTCAGTCAATAAAGCAATAACTTTGCCGTTTTGAGCTGAAAGGATAGGATCAAAGGGAAACTTTATGTAAGTACTAGATATTTAATATTCCAAAAAGTCAGGTCTCTGAGCCATCAGCAAAACTCGCAAAAAATTGCGGAAACTTTAAAAGCACTTTTTTAAAATAAACCCTGAAAGGTTCAAAATATGAAAAAATGTTTAAAATAAAAGTTATAGATAATTCAATTTTCTACAAAAACAAGTCTATATTTTTGTATGAGTGCGATAGTTTTCACAAAAAAACGCTTCAAGTGCGAAATTATATAAAAATATATTTAATCATTTATAATTTTTTCTTAATAAAATAATGATGCATAAAGCTACATTATTATATAATTAAAATTTTAAAGACATTTTACAAGTTTTTATTTCTATTTTTCAATATTTAAAAGCACTTTTGAATTAATTTTTCCTTATTAAGATGAACATTTTTTTTTCATTCCATTAAATTCTGCATCAAAAATCCGTTTAGATTATTCGATCGACGTCGAAATAGGGTTGTAGCCATAGACTGAGTCCTCCTTATCTTATTCACCAGCTGATTGGCCACTGTATCCACGTCAGGAGCGGTCGCAAATAAGAATCCCAGGTGCAGCGTTTCCAGAAACGTCTGAAATGCCGCCTAGTCTGTACGTTGCCTCATGGTTTGCGGTGACAAGTGCCGTGCCCCCGATTCCTACAGTTATGAGGATAGACAGGTGCTGGGTGTCCATGTCGTAGATGACTTCCACGTGCACAGGCCAGCCAACCTTGTGACTGAGTATTATGTTGAATACATCGGCGAGGCGGTGTGGGTTAGTCGGGACGTGCGTTGGAGTATCTGGCCCCAGCACCTCGTAGCCCTGGCTCTTGGCGTCCTTCATTCAGGGAGTCTTCAGGCCCTGGATACGCAAAGTGATTCCCACGCCTTGTGTTTGACGTTTAAATCGTCTGGTATAAGCGTGAGGATAGGGCCATAGAGAATAAAATGAATATCCTGTACACAGAGTGGGATACCCGGGGGCCTGTATGCTGCAAATATGTATGTCACGTTTGCAGCATACAGACATAATGTACTTAATGTACCTAACGTACCTCAAGTACAATGATGTTTAAATATTTTTATTTAGAAGTTTTCGAGTAAAATTTTTTACTCGAAAAGGGGTAAAGTTATAACGATTTCGAAAGTGGGAAAGGGCCCAAGCAAATCGGAGAATCTCCGACCTATCATCTTCCTCTCACACGCGGCGAACACACTTGAGCGTGCCCTGTTCAACATTATTTATTTAAAAAATATTTATAAATGTTTAAATACACTTTTATATAATTTTACACTTGGACGCGTTTTTTTGCGAAAAGTAACGCACTCATGCAAAAATGTAAAAAAAGGTTTTTGTAGGAAATAAAAAAAGTGCTTTTTCGAGCTATCGCAATTTTTTGCGAGCTTTGCTGATGGCTCAGAGACCTGACTTTTTGAACATTAAATATTTAGTACTCACACGACTTTTTTTTTCAGTTCACAATTGCAAAGTTATTGCTTTAATGACTGAACTAATAAATTATGAACGATTATTGGATGTTAAGGATTATCAAGTAGTGGTGGAGCTATGACAAAGCCGAAAGTTAAATTTAAAGATTGTCCGTCTTATGAATGATTCTAAGAGTATAATTTCCTTTATAAGAGTCGAGTTAGAATTTATACGCAATTATGATTGAACGATAGAACAAGCAGAAAAGGTATATTACAAACTTTTCCTTAAAATAGAAATCTAATTATATAATAGCATTTTCGCCACAGACGAATTTAATGATTTTTAGACTTTGAACCTGTATTGTTGAACCTATCAATCTACAAAGTCCGACATTTATACAGTCCTAGGTGTCAATTTTCAATTGAATGGCCCAATGACCCATAATACAGTATTTATATTAATATAAAATGAAAACAATCTTTCTTTGTACACAAGATAGGTTAGAAATTACTTAACGTGTCGGTATGGCAGTTTAACCATTCAATGTCGAATCGTTTGTAGATGGTTTTAAGTTATTTCTTTTTAAATTGCACATATCTACTGCTTTTTTTAATTTATTTATCCATAACGCCCAAGAATGCGTGGGGGTTGGGGTGACCGTCAGTATTTCATAAAACGACAAAGTCTTACAAACCATGTCTTCGGATGCGATCCTCTAACAGGGCTAGCGTGGAAAATTCAAGCATGAAAGGTAATCGTCGGCAATGTATGATGTCATGAGTTCCGATTTCGGAAACAACTTGAATGCATTTCCACGATTCTCTCAATGGATACCCTAAAAAAATTGAGCCGCCGCAGGATGTCTGATAGGTGTGAAACATTTAAATTATTTTATGTAGAAAATATGCACGAAAGGATGGTTTATGGAAAAAGATAAATATGGCATAGTCAAAAACAAAATATTCGGATTGAAAAAAATATATACTATTCTTTATTTTAAAATGCATCTTAGTTTAGAACGAAAATTAAAAAAAAAATGTTTCTAAGTGAACAAGAACATCGCATACGCTGTTGATATACGAGCCCAGGGTGATGAGAGAGAGGGAGCATTGCTGAACCGAATGACGAGAGAATTGCGGAGCGTCGCCACGCCAACAGCCGGTTTGATTGGCCGCATTAGATTTTTTACGTCAAAATTAGTAAATCGGGCGTCATTGATTGGAAAGAACGATAAACCTGTATCAAATGTCTTGAAGAAATGAATAAAAGACATTGATAAATCATTTTAATATTCCAAAAACTTTCAGTATAGCCCCTACGTACATAACACAATATCCGAGTTCATTTTCATCCTCTTTCCGTCAGTATAAGAACTTCTATAGTATTACACTGTCGCGTGATATTCGTTTTCCAAGGGCCCAGCTGATATAAATTTTTATTCATTAAATCTTCTTGTCGAATCCTTTTTTAATGTTTCACATAAAATTTGGAAAATTGTAATATCACGCGCAACCGCAACACGTTCGTACGTATTATGCTTTTTCTTAGACGACTTGGAGTGGTCCCAATTGACCATGACCGCAAAAAAAAGAATAAGGTGGAACATTCAAATTTCAATGTAACGGGAGTCATTTGACGAGGTCAGAGCGTTCGAGAGGTTTTGAATAAAAAGATATTTTAACTCAATTTTTAACTTACATTAAAAATAAATTGCTTAAGATTATAAACGACATGTATTGCAGCTCAAACGGTTTCCTCACATCTTTTCGGAGCTGAATATGCGTATTTTTTCCAATATTTTCCTTCATGACTTATACTTAAGAAATTACACAAATGAAAGATTCGTATAGCTTTTATATTTTATAAATTACTCTTCGCTCTGAATAATTTACTTTCAGTATATAAAATTAATAAGTCCGCATACAAATACTGATTCGACCGATTCCCTGTATTATGCACCCCTTTTCCTAGACTTCTAGATTAAACAGATCACCTCAATACAAGTTTCGTTCTGTTCACCTGTCTGTCCTCTTTTAACATCTTATCGAATCTCTTGCGTAAAACTTTGCATCCTTCCTTTGGTTCACATTAATTTTTCTTAACCTTAACCGTATTTAAAAATAAATGGTCATTGTACATTCTCTTTTAAAAACTTGTGATGCCAGACTGTCCCTCCATGTTAACGGAATTTTAATTTTTTTTAGTAAGGTTATATTCTGTTACAATTAGTAAAAGTAAACATCGAAATCAATACTTTTGCTTATATTTATTCAAAATTCTATTATATCAACACTCATACGCATACCCAAACTCATAAATATATGTATACATATGTATATAAACCGTATAACATTAAAAATTTCGTTTACGGGTCTGATGCACTTGACGGTTTCTAAAAACATTTAGCATCTAGGAGCAAAATATACGATATAATCGAAATTGTTTTTTATTTTTCTCATGCTGAAAGCGAATGTGTAATTATTAAAATTGAATGAAATTAATTTAATATCTCGAATATCTATAACATTAATAGAAAATAATGTTACGATACAAGTATATTAATATTGTAATGAGGTGCAAATAATCACATTATTCCAACTCGCATTTGTTAGATTTTCTACTACTACATACTCATGGCGAACAAATGCGAAGTTACATAACGTTATAACGGACACGTTAAATGCTATTACTAAAGACGTCCTACGCTCTAAAACCAAAAACATGCTACTGATATTTTTTACATTATTTCTGCCTAAAATATAAACTTTGTCAACAGGAACAACCAGCTGAAGCTAGAGCAGTCGTACACGTTCGACTTCTTCAACTACGCCGGCATCCACCGCTCCGTGTTCTTGTACACGACGCCGATCGTGTACATCGACGACGTGGTCACCAACACCGACATCCAGGGGCTCACGGGTCGGTGTGACCAGTTTCAGGATATGCAAAATAGATTGTGTTCTTGACATTTCTGCATTTATCATCTTATACGATTGTACAAAATAGGATATAGAACATATATATATATATATATATATATATATATATATATATATATATATATATATATGTGTGTGTTCTATATCCTCTTTTACGATCACGTACCTAAAAGATGTCCCTTATAGTAAACCTGCGGTAGTTGTTCATCAATTTGTGTGCATGACCCTGCCTTATTTTTTTCGATGGCGACTATAGTTTTTTCTACTAATTAGTTTCGAACCCATATTTAAACTTATACCCTGGGTTAGCAAACCAAACGATCTGAAAAAAATTGTAATAATAAAAAGTGTCAATATATTTTTGAAAAAATAAAATTAAGTTTTAGATCCTTTACAAGTGTAAGATATGTAGCCGAAAATGATTTAAAAGTGAATTTTTAATCCCTTCTAATGCCTAAATCGTAAATTGTAATTATCCGCTGACCTTATTTTAAAATATTATATCATACGGAGCCCTTAACACGCCAGTCTGGCTCACGCATATAAGGGCTTTTTAATGATATAATGAAAAAAGGTAGATTTTAACTTTAACGAAAACCTTTTAGAATGCTTTTAGGTTTGTTTGGATTCCCAAAATGAAATTGCATGAGGAAACGCAATTTTAAAATTAATTATTTATATACACATCATGGAGTATGTTAAACCTTTTTGCTTTCAACTCTCTTGAATATGTAATAGGACACTTAACTGCCCTTATTACCAAAATTTCGTCTGGCAATAAAAATTAAATAGATCAAGTAAGATCTCTTACAAAGTGCTATATTTTGACTTTTTTGTACTGTTACCAGTGAACAACTGAATATATGAATGGTCAAAACGACTACAATTGAAAATAATGCTCAACATCACTATTTTTAACACGCTTTTATAAGCTTAGGCTGTATGTTTGTATGTATGTAACTATGTAACGCAATCTTTGAGCTTAATTTTCACCGGTTTTTAGAAGTCTGATCAACTTGAAACTTTGCACACATCTCAAGGACCGATGACAATACAATAATTTGATAACAGTTTCCCATTGTCCTTATTAGGACCGCCAGTATTAATATAATCTTGGGTTGTATGTATCTATGTATGTAACGGAATTTTTGAGCTTAATTTTCACCAATTTTAAGAAGTCTGATTAATTTGAAACTTTGCATACTTATCAAGGAGCAATGACAATACAATAATTTGACAAGTTTATCCTCTTATCCTGATCAGGATCGCCAGGATCGAATAATTTCGTCACGTATCGTCTGCGTGAGAGCAAGTGGCTTATTACTGTTACTAAATTCTATTACTGTTTTGTAATAGAATTTAGTAACAGTCATAAGCATTATTAATAATTCAAATATTTTTGTATTGTTAAAAATTACAAATTTTTACCAATCAACCGAACTAAAAAGTGAAAAATAATCCTTAATGTGAACTCAAAAAAATAATGAACAACGACGAAAAATACTAGTATTATTCTAGAAAAAGCGTGGGTTGCTCTATGTACGAAAAATGTGGCACAAAGCGCCCCACGCTTTTTCCACAATAATACTAGTATTTTTCGTCATTATTCATTATTTTTTTGAGTTCATATTAAGAATTATTATGTTTTGCATTTCGCTTCAGGATTAAAAAATTTTGATATGATGAAAAATTTCCGTTTCTTATTTAGTACCACAGCGTCGAAATGCAAAACGAAAAAAAAAGAAATACAGCAATTGATTTGTTGTCAGTCACTTCTTGCGGTAAATCGTAAAATGTAAATAAAAAAAGAAATGGAAATACATATATGTTTGCTATGTGTTTCATTAGCAAGCAATGATAAACTCTGTGCCTCCGAGAACACATTACGCACGTATAAGCCCCAAGATTCGCATTAATGATATCCTGCGGTTTAGCGACCTCCAGCTCGCACTGATTCAAACCCCACAAGTATAAAAATAGTGGGTAGGCTCAACAGGGGGCTGATTAAAAAAGCCCAACATAACGACGATGGAGTAGCGAGTTAAGCACGTCTCGCTTACCGTATGGATTAGTGAGTTCGGATCGCAACTCGATGTTTATCTAACGCATGCGCAATTCAAGTAGGTCAATTATGATTTGCTTCAACGGTAAAGGTGAACATCGCGGTGACGAATTCAGGAGGAAAACCTTCACAGATATATTCATAGGTATATGAAGTTCTCTACGCCCACTGAGCGTGGCGACTAAGATCCTATGCCTTATTTTTAGTATTAACGCTCATTCTCGGCAGTAGGAATTTTATATGCTACACTACTGTCAGTTGTAGCAAAAGATTTGATTAATACGAATTTCCTTTTCTGGTCATCATCAGAATCATGCCAAGAATTGTCAGAATGTTCGTATCTGGCGTACGAACTCGTCGTAAATTTTCAAATCTTATTTTTTTCGCTCAACAAAAATGGATAAGTATATACCAATTTTTTTCTTATTCAGGTTTCGTGGTATACAATGTAAGTTACAAAGGCGCGGAACATAACTCGAACAGCGTCCAGTGTCTCGTCCAGCTGACGGATAAGCGAGGCAACCGAGTGGCGTCTTCAAACGACTGCGCGGGCCTGCTGGAGGTGGTGCACGCGCACTTCTGGTGGCCGTTCTTGATGCACGACCAACCGGGATACTTGTATACATTGCAGGTAAGATGTTAACTTATTTCAGGGGGGCGATTGAAATTAATTATGTTCACTTAAATTGAATAAAACACTGCTGATCCTTTATGTTGATTGGTCATTTTTTTTAATATCTCCTTAAAATTTAACGAATAAAATGAAACAATGAAAAAAACTTGTATATTTATGGCAATGGACCGCTCACTAAAAGCTATACAATTGGCGTTTTGTTATTAATCCATTCGCTAAATCTATATTTTAATATCGCTATCTTATCTATGTTACAATATTATCTATAGATGTCAAAATTTAATTTTACCAAAGCCCCGATAAAGTAATATTGAAATATATTTAACTGAAAGTTGATTTCATTAATACTTTTCTTTTATGAAGGCGTCCATAATCGGACCTACGGGTTTGACCATAGACACGTACAGACAAAAAGTGGGGATCAGGACGGTGTCGTGGACAAACACCACCGTGCTCATCAATTCCAAGCCTATCTACATGCGAGGTTTCGGAATGCACGAGGACTCGGACGTGAGTATGCAGTGAGAACGACAGTCAATATTATCACAATTTTTTTTTTTGACAGATCTCAAATCTCGTCTCACGTTGTTTAGTTTAAATTGTGCGGAACGATTTGTAACCACTTTCTAACGCTTGACTTAACTGACGTTGATCAGGGGATTCTTATTAAAACAGACTTGAAATTTTGTGTACATGTCGAGTTTTGAAAAGAAAAACGAAATTATAACTACAATATTACGTTATTAATTTAGGTGTGAAATTGAATGTTTTTCTTTTTTCAAAAAATGTTTCTAAAGATTTTTTTAAATATCCGAACTTTTAGAAAAGTTAATTTTTCTTAGCAAGAAATTAAAAAAAAGGTTTCCCATACGTCAGTCCGCATCACGGACCATATTCCAATTGCAGAGGTTACTTTGTAATGGTAAAAACATATTTTTTTTTTTTAAGCGATCAACTACGAATTAACGATTTTCGAATTTTGTCCCTTTACTTGTTTTGTGAGACTGCTTCTTGCCAATTGTCACGATCGTCGGTGAATGGAAAGTACCCTATAGGTTTTCATTTACTTGGATGTCAAAATATAAGGCTACTCGCGAATGTCAAAATATAAGACATAAATGACCATATTTTTTTATTGCATTGACTTGGGAGCTTTATTTATTTACTGCGCTCTAGTGGAGCGCAGACCTAAGTATTTAATACTAAATTTAATTTGACACTTCCATGTGTACCTGAGCAAAAGCGTCTTTACAGACAGACAGACAGACAACGAGATGATCCTATAAGGGCTCTTTCTTCCTTTTGAGGTACGGAACCTAAAAAAAAACGCTCTAAATAAGTTCAATAAATAACTAACGCTCTCACACCGAGCATGTTGAATAACCGGAACTCATTTAATTTAATTACAATCATTTTCAATCAATTTCAATTACTCATTTAATTACATATAGATTCCGAATGACTTTTCCCGAGATCAGCCAGTGACCGGACCACCCGAGGCGAGATTTGTCGTCGATGATTCAAATGAAATCGATCGCACCAAACGAAAATATGAACAAATTCCAGTTACGAGGCAAAGGCTGGGACGCGGTGCTCTGGGTGAAGAACTTCA
Source organism: Eumeta japonica (assembly GCA_005406025.1). Taxonomy (NCBI): domain Eukaryota; kingdom Metazoa; phylum Arthropoda; class Insecta; order Lepidoptera; family Psychidae; genus Eumeta; species Eumeta japonica. The sequence goes on from BGZK01000264.1 coordinate 261,233, forward strand.
ATCTGATCAAGTGGCTGGGGGCGAACGCCTTCAGGACGTCCCATTACCCCTACGCCGAGGAGATCTACCAACTGGCCGACGAGTTCGGCATCATGATCATCGACGAGTGCCCCAGCGTCGACACGGAGTAAGAGCCCGTCGCTAACTATGACAGAACAATATTAGTACGACAACTGTACAACCGCTGACACAGGATATGCAAATTGAATGCAACCTGCCTGCACTGTGATACAATGTCTATTCTATGCAGCTTTAGTACTTCCGGCTTGTTCGTGTATAGGCTGCTTTATTGGGCCCTTTCAAATTGATGTAACGTTTCTAAATTATATACGATACCGTTTGGACTGTTTTGGTAGTTGATACACATAACTTAATTATGAATATTTGTAAACAGCAAAACTTGTCCCTTAACAAAAATGATTTAGGTCAAACCAGAAGCCAAATGCATGGGATAAATTAATTACCAACGACATTTTAAAATAAGACAACTTCAGCTCGAAAAATCATTGTCTGTCACAACTAAGCCCATGAATATAGTTTTTACTAATTTCGTAAGTACACATAGTTAATTTGGATATACTTACATGTACAACTTATCGCTTTTACCAAACCTACTCCAATGCAATTCATGTTGGACCAACATGAAAAAATGGTTTAAAGATCAATCCCAATAATGTTAAATAATATTGCCGGTTAACCAAAAATCTAAACCTAATAATGGTCGTCTCGGAACGTCGTTCATTGACATTACTAAATATCTTTCCCGATAGTCATATTATGTCTAACATTAATAACAAAAAGAAGATTGTTCTTAAAAAAAAAGTACTTAACTGTTTTATTTTTATGGTTGAAGTTAGCTTTAAAGGCTGCGTTGTCAAAAACAAAACATGCAAGTGCAAATCGGACTAAGAATTCCTTACTACCATACAATATTTAAATGTACATACTTTTTAGAAATAGTTAGTAAAAAAAAGGAACAAAAATTGTGATTGAATAAAAAAAAAACGCCGAAAAAACACGCTTCTTATATGCCGGAACCCTTTAATTTATAATTTTATTTTATTTTTAATATTTGCTGTTATAGCGGTTTTAATAATGCACCTTACCTATCGCGAATCAAAAGGTTCAAGTGTACCTCTATATTCCATTCACATTTGTGTTATAACATTTTCAAAGTTATTGAGTGGTTTCTGTTTAAAAATTCTTCTTTTGAGATCTTTGAAGTCGACCTGTACAAAACGACCTCTATATTTTGCTCGGTTAATACGTCTAATATTAACATATTTATATTTACTGCATAAAAAATCTTTTTCGCGAAATAAGCTGATGCATATTTCGATTGCTTTCGACAGCATATTCACGGACTCGCTGTTGGAGAAGCACAAGCAGTCTTTGACTGAACTGATCAAAAGGGACAAGAATCACCCCAGCGTCGTGATGTGGTCCATCGCCAACGAGCCGCGCACGCAGCACAAAGCGGCCGACGCATACTTCGGGTAATTGGCATATTCACTAAATAAATAAATACAATTTATTTAACGCCCACGTGATATCTCCCATATTCTGAAAGAGTATTATTATAAATTTTGTGGATTTATAAGTCTTAGTTAGTGATGTGTCCTGTATCTTAATGCGGTAAGTGCTCACTTTCTATAATGTTTTTGTTAAATTCAACAATATCGTCATCAACAATATCAATTGTTATTATGTCTTTATGTCTCCCTGCACGGAATATTCTAAACGAATAAATAATTAATTTGTTTAACTAATTACTTCAATTAATTAAAAATAGTTTAATTCAAATAAAATACTAAAAATAAATTAACTTAAAACTTGTATTTTACCAGTCGATTAAGTGTTGGTTCAGTAAATAATTTTATCACAGTGCAGACCTTTAAATGACATCTATTCCATCCCGTTGCTGCTTCATAGATTTTTGTATGGGTAACGGAAAATTTCCCTTAAAAATACCGTTTCTCCGACAAAAGAATACAATTGATTTAGTTAGCATTTAACCAATGATTGGCGTAAATTTTAAATGCGAGATAAATTTACGTAGCATTTTAGTGAATTTCTTAATGAGCAATATGCACATTCGAGATAGCGGTAGCTTCGTTTTCTTCTCCTACCGACGAGGGGTATCGAAATCTATACAGAGCAAAACCGAGATCGGAACCAAAACGGGGCCCGATAGAGGGACAAGGGTTTATATTGAGATCAGCGCAGAGGACTGATATGAAACGTGAAGGAATTCACCCTATGTTGACACGAGCAAAACTGCGAAAGGCTTATTTACAGAATAATGTACTTGACTTTTCTCACGTAACAGTGTTTTGATTGTGGAAAATGTTTAAGAAACAGAAGCCTGTTAAGCGTCAGGAGATAAAATACTTTATAAATGCCTAGCTTTGTCGTATGTCTTCAAATTAATGAAATTCTATATAAATCGAGCGATATAGAACCGAAGCGGGAGCTAAACAAACCCAATACATTTTATTGTATGCATTGCACATTTCAGGGAGGTGGCCCGCCACGTGCGCTCCATGGACCTCTCCAGGCCGGTGACGATAGCGCTCGCTCAGGGATATACCGTCGACAAAGCCGTAAGTCATTTATTTATGTTTTTTTCCATAGAGTACAACTGTCGTTGTACTCTATGGAAAACATGGCTACAACGAATACAAACCTCGCGGTGAGAGTTGCTTGCCTCAAGGAAATTGATAAGTTTTATAAAAATGTTGTGTGCGTCCGGACAGAAGTTCGGACGTAGTGCGTAGTAGAAGGACGATAGTCTGTCGTGCGAGGCTTATCTTGCGCCGGCGTTCTTCTCAAAATTGCAGGCGCGCGAGCCAAACCGTCTAATGATCCGCGAAGGGTTCACTTCATTCGCTTAATTTTGCGGGATTCATCCCGCACTGGCCCGCGCTATATTTGTTTTCCTCTGTGCGGTCGCGTATTGACCGCACGTTCCGCTCCTCACGTTGTTCGAGCGTCGAAATTGTGACATCGCTTTCCGCGCTGTCTGGCCCGCCCCTCAACCGTCAATCGCCCATGGTCTAGGGAATTGACTATGACATAGGGGATGAAATATGGCGTAAACAAATATGAACTATAAAATCGCAAAAACGTATGTCTTGTTATCTTATACTATCACATATGTTATTTTGACCCGACTGCCTTTTTAGGATGTCGTAGTCAACAACGAAACCTTATAGTTTCGCCATGTAGGAAAATTCCGGAATTTATCTCAAAATTCATATTCAACTGTCTATTTCCTTGGACTGGTATATCTTTCTTAGGTTAGACCGCCATTCCGTTTTCTTTACGATAGCACTTCATAAATCGAATCCTCCTCTAAATGTAAAATTCAGCGCGATCACGAAAATAATATCCGTTAATGTAACAGGGCCAACACCTGGACGTGATAATGTTCAACCGCTACAACGGCTGGTACCACAACACCGGCCAGCTGGGCAACATCGCGGTCAACGTGTTCGCCGAGGCCGCCGCCTGGCACCTCAAGTACAACAAGCCCGTGCTGATGGCCGAGTACGGGGCCGACACCATAGCCGGCCTGCATTTGGTGACTATTCCTAGGATGATTAATACGGCACATATATAATTAATCTGTGGGCAACGATTAGCTATGTCAGTTGCGATGATGTACTACTCAGATTTTTTTATCTATTTACGACCTCCTTCTCATACGAAACGCTTTACATACGGCAGGGCCGTGCTGCAGCACTAATACTCCACCGGCTCCACCAGTGAGATAATTCTCTCTCATAGAATACAGGAGCGAAGTAACAGCTTCTACTCTTGCATTTCGTCCCGTGAGTAAGCGTTCCGGTGGCCCTCTTACCCTCAACCATCCCACTTTCCATCTATCGGCATATTACGCCCTCCATCAGATATCCTATTCAAGAGGCCGACAAAGTACCGGTGATTCCTCTGAAGTTTCGAGTATCCATGGGTGGCGGTGACCAACTACTCTCTGGTAGCTTCCATGTTCGTTTTATCCTCGGAAATGCTATAATAAAATAAAAATGTGCGCTATTTAAATAAACGAATGCCATGTAGGTAATTCAAAATAGATTAGCATTTTTCATTTTCTTCATTCGTTCAATACTTGATATGTATTAAAACACGTAAATATTTTTTTAATATTTATTAAATCAATAATATACAGTTGACGGTAAACCTTTCCTAGACGAAAATGACAACAAAAATTAATTGTGATCCATCAAAGATTCATTTCTATCTCTTATAGTACCTAAACTTTAAAGCCAGTTTTTTATCATCGTTTGTGAAATCAGCAGTTTAAAACAGCCGCATCTTAGTTAGATATTCCTATTGTTATATAAAAAAGGCTTTTTTTTTTTTTTATTAAAAAGTCTGTGAGTAAAGAAATAATGTTAATAGCTCTATTCATTTGGATTGTACACCGAGACGAAATCATAAATTCAAAATATCCTTTCACTGTATACTCACAAAAATATTTTCTTCTAAATTTCCATCCACCAGCGATTGTCATTTATACAATCTATTGTGACCTATCTCTACCATAAATTTATAAACTGATAAATTCGCTAGTTACTAAGTAAATAATTTATACTAAAACCTATAGTTCGTTGTATTTACGGGTAGATGGTTTTTTATAAAACATTTAGGTAGGGATGTTTCTCTCAAAAATACATTTTGCCTTATTCAACAATAAGCTTAAACGGTATATACTTATGACATATTATTTTTATTAAATCAGTAGTAGTAAATGCCACAAACAGAATTTAGCTATAATCTATAATTTAATATTTGCAGACTCCCGAATACGTGTGGTCTGAAGAATACCAGGTGGCGCTGATGTCGGAACATTTCAAAGCTTTCGACAAACTGAGGAAAGAAGGATACTTCTTTGGAGAATTCATTTGGAACTTCGCTGACTTCAAGACTGCACAAAGTAAACCACTATTGTATATTACGGTCTACCCATTAAATCACGAAAAAAAAAAATTAAAATTATATAACTTCTTAAAATAATATGCATATACAAAAACTTTCTTATTGGTCATCGTAAAATTGTATAGAAACTAGAAAGATAAATAGTCTCATCACTTCGTAGGCCAATAACGTGAATAATTAACGAGAAGAAAGTACAAAACTATAATATAACAATACTATAATATAATAAACAGGCACAAAAACAATAGTATAAAAATAAACACAAAAACAATTTTAAACATTTGCCACGAAAATATTTATCATGTAAATGGTAACAGATCACTTACACAACAAAGACTGCACCCCTGTCGAGTACGGCAACGCGAAGTTGATGATAGGGTAACTTCAAACCTGAAAACCTGAGTACGTCAATGATTCAAAGCCATCATATTATTTACTTTGGCAACGTTGATTCACCAGATGAAGACATTCTAATCATCTCATTACGAGGCGATCGTCAAGGCCAACAATCCTCCTACTTTTTGTGAATAGGGATACTTTCCTTTAATTTTAGACCAAGTTTAGACTAAAACAAGTAGTTTAAAAAATATATATCATTGAAATTCTTGTACAACTGGCTTAAGTACACCCGTGTAATAAGAGAAAAGGATTAATGGTGCTATGGGCCAACATTACTACTGTTAATGAAATTTAAAATAACGTTCACATTTGTTTTAACTATAAAATTTACAGATTATAAAAAATACATTTTAGTAATCACTGTATTTAGAACTAATTATTAAATCTTATAAAAGACAACTTCCTTGTCCTTTTTTTTGTTATCGAATTGTTGGACTTTACAATCAGCCAACGACGGAATGTATACAATACGTTTACTATGTTGAACATTTAATGACTTATAAATGAGAAATTCATTAGTATATCGAATTAATTAAAAACTATAATAATTCATAAAAATACAGTACAGATAAAAATAACCATAATGATGGCTCAACATAGTTTTAAACTTACGCCAAATTTGTTTTATATCTGAAGAAATTATTTTCTCATATCAATAATGATTACTATTGAATATTATATAGAATCCCTTTGATGCGGCAGACAAACGCCTTGACACATAAAGTTGATGAAATTAGTAATTAACCATTTGTACAAAAGATATATAATACAGATCCATTTGATTCAATTCAAATTCGTACAAGACATTGCCGAATAAACAGTACTAATATAAATAGTATCATTGCCACGTCTATAACGATTTCGATCGTACTGCGACGTGATCCGAAGACAAAAACGATAAACTTACGACGTGCCGTCTTAAATTTCACAGCAATAACTCGAGTGGGGGGCAACAAGAAAGGAATATTCACGAGATCGAGGCAGCCCAAGGCCTCCGCGCACCACCTGCGCCGGCGGTACCATCAGCTCGCCGCCGCCGACGGCAAGACGGCGCCGCCGCTCGACCTCGGCTACTACACGAGCGACTCGCTGCCGGCCAAACGCGAGGAATTGTAGCGGGAACGCGTCGTGTGAATTCTAGAATAGCCGTACTGTTAGAAGAGATACAGAACCGTTTAGATAAAATAAACGAAGAACTAAAGTACTGCGTAAAAATTGCCATAGTTATTTTTAACGACGCTTCAATGTATAACGTGCCTGGTGCGCGCACGCATGTTAGTCTAAAGTTTGAATCGTATTGATACTTTAGGCTTAAAAGTTTGCATATTCTGAGTTACGATAGCATATATCTGCAACCAAAACAGACGGGAAAATAAATCAGTAATATTGTTTAATGACTAATATTAAAACAACGATTAATGAAGAATTTAATGAAACTTCGTTACTTTATATTTTTCCTTATCACCAAACACACAAAAGAAGTGTTCCTGTTAGCCAATTCGAATAGATAATATTGCATATTGTTTTGACTAATTATTACTGCTGTCAGAGTGGATGTTATATTTAGACTTTTTCGACGCGAGCCTGAGATGACTTAAGGTTGGTTTCTTAAATAGAATAGATGTAATAATTCGATGTATTAACTGGTGCAATTTCTAATAATTAGCAGGTATTTTCGTACCGATTGATGTTTATTCATTATTTAAGTAGATAAACGAAAAAAATACATGTTTTCACATAAGCTTTACTTATAAAACGAACGGTCCAAATTAACGAAGGCATTTTTAGATTTTACGAATATTTATTTCTATAATCGTATATTTACGTAGTTCTTGCCTAAAAGTATTAACACTGCCATGTTTATGGTTGGTTTAAAAAAATTGCATGATGAGACAAAATACACTTTTCCCAACAAACAAGTATATCGACTTTGACTAATTTTCTATTGTCTCAACAATGTGATAAGAACACAAAAAGTTCCCCAAGTTTCGATTAATTTATTGAAATTTATTTATTAGACGTTACTCCACTAACAGTCGAAACAGGTATCCAAAAATATTAGGTACTTGGGAACAAAGGGAATCTTAAACTTATAATTTCATGTGACTTTTTGGAATAATCTTACTTATTGTAAAAAATCGTAGTTGCTATTTTAAATACAAACGTTCATATAAATATCTGACAAGGGCTTAAGATAAGAATTTAAAAGCTTAAAATATCGATTACTTACATAACGGTTACTTTGTTGACAGACGTTTGAATCTTAAAGCATTTACATACATCTAGGTATCCTAATGGAACAATCATCGATTAACATTAACTTGGTTTGAATACTGAATTTGTAATTATGATTTAAAAAAATCAAAAATTAAAAAACGGAAACCGTTTGGTGACTAAAAGTTAAATTACATCTAGACTTCAATATTGCAGTATTAACCTAAACTGTTTTGAGCATTCCTTGTATGCTCAAAGCGTCCCAACTTCAACGACATCAAACAACTTCTATAGTAGTTTAGACTGTGCAGATCTGCCATAAACTACTACTGTGAATGAGTGTATTCAAATTGCACAGTTCCATGTATCACAATTAAATACATACGAAACACTAGACGAATTAGCTAAGTGATTTAATAAAGTGTCTAAACGTCTAAAATGTCAAATAGTCATCGATGTAACCACTGAGCATAATTTTCTTTTAATTCTCTCCACGGATGGTAACCGTCCATAGAGGGCGCGCGTGTTCGGGCCAAGGGCAGCATGACGAGACTGTGCTGCGGATGCACCGAGCCGGGCCGGCCGCACCTCTTCTGCATAGAGTTCAATGTCATAGCAACTAGTGTAGATGCTACCTCTAGTTCTGTTATATAATTTATCTAAATTATACAAAAACAAGATTCAAACATGAATTATTCTATATATATACAACGAAATCTATAAATAAATATAATAATTTCCAGGAAGTACCAACTAGAGTGCATTGACTCGTGTATCAGATTAAACTATTTTAACGTTATTAATGCGCTTATCAAGAAGTGGTCTTGGTAGCTCTTTTCCTACCGAAGCCTATTTAATGTTATTTCGTTCGATTAAACGACTTAAAGCATGATGATAAAGAGCCCAGTTAGAAGTTTCCTTTACTATCTTTAGATTGGATCTTTTTCGAATTTTGTACGTTCGTACAACAGAATTTATATCAAAATATTTGTCATTGGATGTGAGACAAAGTTGCGGTGAAAGTTTCAGTTATAAGAAAACGAATTTCTACAACTTCGAAATTACTTAACAGAATAAATCAGACGACGTATTCAGTGATTCAATTATTTTGTACAATTAAATGTTTTTTTTACGTATTTGCTTTATAGTGCTCAAAATTGTTGTTTCAATAAGGGGGTGTCATTCAAGTCACTGGCTTAGGGCAGATAGTTAGCTCGACGCGGCGATGATTAAAACGTTTGTCGTCCGCGCGTAGTCTTACTAGAATATATCAAAATGTCTCATCCTTTCAATTGTTTGGAAATTTTGAACGAGTTTCAATAATGACACCGAACAATGAAACTTACTAAAAACACACTCTCGTAGACTATCGCATGAAAATTCTACGCCATACGAAAATATGCACGTTCTCTGAGACTTATGCCCTTATCGACTTAAGAAATTTTCCGAGTAAGTTTTTAATTTAATTTCGTTGATAAATTCAATTCTAGACGATCTAAATTAAGAAACTGTCATGGCAAAGTATTTATTGACTGTATAATAACGAATGTGTAATTTATTGTTAAGACTATACACTTTAAGAAATATAACTTTAACAAATGTGAGTCATATTATGTACATAGAAAATTTGTTATTAGATAATCAATAATATAGAGTTAATCCAGCGAGGGCAATGTGTCGTTTTATTTTCTTGGAAACTCCAAAAACAATCCTCACCTGTCGTTTGTAGTTTATTTATAATAGGCTATAAAACTTTTTTATAGCGTATGCAAAGGGCAAACGAGCAGGCCAGCCATCAAAAAGTATCTAGATGGTCACAGCCGCCTTTGAACACTCGCACCTCAAAGGCGTCACCAGTGTGTTGCCGCCCTCTTAAAAGGGTACAGGAAATTTAATAGAAAGAGGATCGGGTCGATTGATGGGGGTGAGGGAGGAGTGGGCCACCGGAACTCTCACTCACTGGACGAAGTATAACAGCGGAAGCTGCTACTTCAGCTCCGCATTCTGTTATTGCTAATAAGAGAATGAATCTGGATCGCAAGACCCTGTGTGAAGTGTTCCGTCTCGTGAAATATTGAAGTCGCCATGAAATTATAATAGCTGTTATCATACATGATCATAAATCATGATATTAATGTACATACTTGAACTATAATAAATTTACGCCTGTTTCGAAGGCAAAGGCCACAGATTTCATTTGATAGGTACGATCTTTACATTCGCTGACATTTACTAATAATGTGACATGCGTAGTCGCTAATTTTTGTTAAATTCGACGTTATCAAATTTAGTATACCCCCACATAAGATGTGAATAAAATTTTGTAGAGCGATTTCTGTGAAAATCTTATTTCACTAATTCTTTCCAGGTAACGAAATCATCCCCTACCGCTCCCCTCCCGCACGGATTACGTACAAAAACTAATAGTAAGAAACCAAACACGTCTTTCACGCCGGTCTTTAAACACTTACAGACGCGTACCGTGAAAGATTCATACATAACCTTCCACGGTGACCCACCGGCCTTTATTAAATGAAAAAAAATATACACCTTTTTTTCATAAAAAATTGCGTGGTTTATTTTATACATGACGATTAACGAGTTTTCTTCTGTTCCTAAGTGTTGGTAACATGGTCTAAAAAAATAAGATCTCTAAATGATCTCCATTTTGTAGCAATACAATGTATAAATAAATACGTACGTCTGTACAATAACGCATATCGTGTGAGTGACACGCACGGCAACCGCGTGAGATAAAGATAATAGAGCCAATTGGAAGTAATTCAAGTTAAATAATGCCAACGCCACTATATTATTCTTTTGTATGATAATGCTTATTATAAAGATGTAGATATATTCTCGTATTATATTTCCCTCGCCAGATATTAATAATTGATTGCAACGCTAGATGGCGCGATCTCGTGTCTGGGTCTAAGCGTATTATATAAAATTTCAGTATTGTTCTAAAATTTAACAATCGTATTTGATTTCTCATTTTCTCAATCAATACTTTTTTATTTATTTAGTTGAAACTTATTAAATTATAAAAAATTGATTCGATTTGTATATAATGTGATTCAGTGTAGCAGAGTAAGCATACCCACCTTACACGTATTTCGTAAAACCATTTAAATACTAAATTTTGGATCCAGGACCCAAAGGATTGCTAAAGCCCAATGGCTTTCGTTCAGTTCGCTAGGTCTCCATATTCCTGTGTAGTTTTCCAAATGACGTTTGCTCATACGTCATTTGGAATGTACGACGTAGGAGCAAATGTTATGCGCATACACAAGTTACGTTGAACATAGTAACTCTCGTATTTGTAAGTCTTACAACAGCACGTATCTAAACAAATATATTTTTTTATATAGACAAAATCTATAAAAAATATATTTATACACTTAAATTTATTTCAAAAATGTATTGCCCACAGAGGCCACAAACCACCGCTCCTAAAGTATGATTCAGGTTTGAAATAGTTATTTCGTGACTACTAAAACTATCAAATAATTATAAATGAAAAATATCTGTAAATGTAATATGAAAATAAACTATACCATTTCTTATACAAAAAAGGTCATTAATTATTCCTTTTAATAAAGGCCTGTGAGTGATCGTGAAAGGTTATGTTAAACCGGCTCGAAAGACGTATTAGTTTCTTACTAATGGTTTTTGTACGTAATCCGTGCGGGAGGGGAGCGGTAGGGGATGATTTCGTCACCTGGAAAGAATTAGTGAAATAAGATTTTCACCAAAAAACGCTGTACAAAATTTTATGCACATCTTATGTGGGGGTATGCTAAATTACACAAATTCAAATTGAATAGAAACCAACGACTACGCATGTCACATTATTGGTAAATGTCAGTGAATGTAAAAATCGTACCTATCAAATGAAATCTGTGGCCTTTGCCTTCGAAACAGGCGTAAATTTATTATAGTTCAAGTATGTACATTAATGTGTATGATACATGACGATCTATGGTAAGTTATTTTAATTTCATGGTGACTTATGTTAGATCACAAAATTTATCTTAGTTTTATTTAAATAGTGCCATCCATTAGATAAAAAGATATATATCCGCATTGTATTTAAGTGGTGCCATCTGTTAGATCGCAAAAATGTATCTCAGTGTTTTATTTAAATGTAACCATCTGTTAAATCACAAAATTTATGTATTATTTATATAGTTATCTGTTAGATCGCAAATCCCTGTTATTTAAATAGCGCCATCTGTTAGATCATGTTTCCTTTAGTTTGTTTTTTAACTATAATTTGTTTTTCACATTTTAGTCTTAAATTTAATTATTACTGATGTAAGTAAATTGACTTATCTTTTCAAGTTCCATTCCTGATTAAAAAAAGTAACTCTTACAAGATCACACACGTCTATCCGCCTGTCTGTTACAATGATATCAATCACAATCCATTAGACAAAATTGAAATTTTACTTTTGCCTAATAATACGCATTGTGCTAATATACAAATAAATATTAACGATTTATGAATGAACATAGAATGGTGTGCTGTGTATAGTAGAATGTTTGAGCGCATATTACTTGCGGCAAGATAAAAGCATTATTTTTAGATATGATAAAATCTTTGTTGCGCCTTGTTTTTTTCTACTATCTATTATAAAGCACAAGTTTATTTAATATCTCAAAGTATGCTCTACAAGAATGTAAATCAAACAAAAAACACAAATGTAATTTATGTGTTATATCTTAAAAAAAAAGAATTAACAACAAATTAACAGGTTAATTCAACACAAGTCTTATACAAAAATATTTTTTTTACACAGTAATTGATCAGGAACAACCATCATACATTCATTAACGCCGCTTTCAACATGTTTTCGAACTCTGTAGATTTCAATTTCTGCTTTTCGACTTTCAGTTCAAGCTCTTCGACAGTTTTATTAAGGCACTGCAACCTCGATATTGTTATGTCGGCTGCCTTAATACTCTCTTCGACCATTGTCACGTCATTCTCATGGAGGATCAGAGTGTTATACATAGATTCCGATAATTTCCGACGTTTCGCTGCTATCACACAGTCTACTTCATCTTCCTTAATGTCAATTTTATGCTTCCTGTTGGTTACTACCTTTGTCTCATACCACCACTGCGCTATCCTATAATCGTCTAAAGTTGCTTTATCATAAATAGCTAATAAACCTTTTGAATCGCTTATACTATTAATTTTTTCATATACAACAACATTCAACACATCCATAATGTCGTAGGTTTCATAATGTTGACCGATCTGATCGCGAGTTGATTCCAAATGAGAGAACTCGTCTGACATAGTGGCAACAACTTTACATAAAACTCCCTCCGGATCGTCAAACCAGCCTATACGAATGCAGTAATCCCGTATCTGCTCCTGCATACTTTCCAGATCGAAAGCACGAAAGTTTGTGGGTGATTGTATGAGTTTCAAATGCTTCATAATATCTTTTATCGCAGACACATTTTCAGTAGTCCTCAGGTTACTCGTAATATATTCATTAGGCTTTGGGTAAGGGTTTGTATGATTTAAGTACTTTCGTAGTTCTAATGGAAAAAGCGGATAATTGAACAAATTTTCATCTGTAATTATTGCTGTCAGTTTATCGACTGCAAGATTATAAATTTCAATCAATTTATTTGGATTGCTTAAAACTGAACTCAATCTGTTCTGCCTTTCTGATTTCAATCTACACCATATCTCTGTCCCCAAGTACCTTTGACATATCGACTTGACTAAGTCAACTTCTAATCTAGGCGCTGAAGGACTATGTTTAGCTAACCATTTCAAAGATGTGTTCGTAAGAATATCTAGGGACTCAAAAATATTTTCGTTATTTACTAAACCTATTTTGTATCTTGATATCAATCTCTGATTAACGTACTCAGATAACTGGTTTTTCATTGCACTTATTGCCGATGTGTCTTTACAAGATGTAATCACAACAAGCGGCACTAATTGATAAGCATACTTACACCTTAAAATACTTTCTATTCTACTCATTATTGTATCATCATTTTCACTGACGTAAAATAACAATGCATTTGTACCATCCAATGCTTCACTGAAATTGTTATTTTTCTGTTCATCAACTAAACTTACAGATATACCGAAGTCCATTAAATTCTTCAATGAATATTTTTTTACTTGAATCAAACATTCTGATTCGTGTCGCATATTATCACTAAATAACCTTAACAAAAAAGGCTTTAATTCCACCTTGCGATTTATCCATGTATTGGCACCTTTGATCACTAGAGTCACTTTCCAAAAGCAGCATTTATCACAAGTATATTTAATGTGTCTTCCTTTCTTTAACATCGATGACTTTACAATCTCCATAATATCATATGGTTGAGGGGTTGGTGAAGTTTTCAATCCAGTCGCAAATTTATTTCCTTTTCGGAGCGCTTTCATGTTTTCCAATACTGATCGTTCGGCGCGCCGTTTCAAACATTTAGCCTCTTGTTCTGGCGAATGATCAGGAAGCCACACCGGTGTTTCATCTAACAAATTTCTTCTTCTTCTGTTCCTTACACAATGATTTCTCCAAGTATTTAACCATTTTCTCATTAATTTACGTTAAGAATACCTGCTTATTCCATTTGGTATACAATTACAATCTTCACCATTTCATCCCTAATACTCGCATAATCAGTTATTGTTTCATGTCTCCGCAGCTTAAGGGATTCTGAACTATTTCAAGGTTTACTTCATTTAAAAGTTCTTCAATAACTTCATTTGACTCTTTATTCACTCTCTCAAGAAACCTTTTTTCTTCTTCTTCTTCTTCTTTGCGTTTCTGTTCTTCTGCCTGTCTTTTCTCTTCTTCTAATCTCTTCTTTAATTCTTCCTTTACCCTTTCCTCTTGTTTACGTTTCTCTTCTTGTCTTAATTCCTGTTTCCTTTTCTCTTCTTGTAGTGCTTTTTCTTCTTCCAGTTTCCGTAATTCTTGTTTTCTTAATTCTTCCCTTTGCAATTCCTCAAGTTTTCTTTGTTCTTCCAAATACTTAATTTGAGACAATTTATGTTCTCTAAGTGTGGAATGTTCATCTGAATCGCGTTTTAATACACTATCTTCCAATTTAGCATTAAAGTCATACACATTATCATTTAAAGATTTGGCAGAATTAAATATGTTTGCTGCTAGTGAATGTTGTACACTATTACTATTCTTAAATATAGAATACTTTCCATCTGTTCCATTGATTAGCCCAGTAGTATTTTTGGATGCATTTCCAAAAATCGACTTTGCCTTATTGACGCCCTCAGATGAATCACTGTTTGGCTGAACACTACGAAAAAGATTTTTCGGATCCATGTCTTGAACTTTATCATTACAGTTTTGAATTGGTTTTGCAAAAATATTATTAGTTTTTTGTCCCGTAATGCTCGCAGAGCCGAAAATACTCTCATCTTTCTGTGTGAAAGGATTATTTTGTGATGAATTTTGTTGTACAAATGATTTTTGTTCATTTTTCTTTTGAAATATATTGCTATTACTTGCTTCACTGAACAATTGAGATGGCATAGTACTAGCAAATGCTTTGTTGTTTTGTAATAAGTTATTAGAGGCATTAAACAAAGAGTTTGTTGCTGAATTGCCATTTCCTACTGCTTTAGAACTAGATTGATTGAATATACTATTGTTTCCAGTTTTATTTACCTTAAACAATATATCTTTGGATTTTAATTCGGTAAATACAGGAGTTTCTTTTTTAAAAACAGCTTTTCCATGTTCAATTTTAAGTATTGTACCATCAGACACTATCTTTTTCATACGGTAAGGAGACGAAAACACAAACTTATCAATTGTATCAATTTCTAATCCCATCGTAAATTTAGAAACAATTTTTGTCGGTTTCACAAAAGTGAACAAATCTGGTGCATTTGTGTTTTCCCTCTCATTTTCATATTTTGCACTAATTATTTTCTGATTGACGACAGGTTTTGCTAAAACTTGTTGCTGTTCATTAGGTTTTCTGCTGATATTACTTTTGTCATCATTTAATTTTTCTAGTTCAGCTTTCAAACTATTTACGTTTCTGTTACTATCATTCAAAGTATTGTAATTCTGATCTTCAGCTAAAAGAGCCAGTTCCTTTAGATTTCCATTTTTATTGAAACTTGTATGAAGACTGTGGTTCGAATAGTTTTTTTCTGGTAGCAATCCACCGGCTATAGTTTCCCCAACAGAACATTTCCTTTTCGACTCGATCAAAGTTCTGGCCCTAGCTATGGGGTACGGGTCACTGTCCTCGATGAACTGGTTTCTATCCAATATCACTGATAATTCTCCATCGTCGACCTTTCCAAATCTCAGACCGTAGTGACTGATAAAAGCTTTCATACTTTCTGGACTTTCAAACGCCAAAGAAAGCATCAGCTCGTGCGCCGGATAACGAGAGCCTCCTCTGGGCGAATACGATTTGACTATTCTCGCCAGAGCTCGTGCGCGCACATCGTTGAAATATCTTAACAATATGCACGCCTGAAGATATGTCGCTTTTTCTTTGATGAGCCGGAAAAACCTCACATAATTATTGTTGTCTAAGGCGTTGAACACCTGCATAACGAATGTGATAGACTCAGACTTCTGAATTTCTTGAGGCAACCTTTTGAGCTGCAACAAGTAAGAATAATGAAAACATTACTTTTAGTCACACTGGGTTTTCCACTACTCAATACAAAGTGGTACATAAAAGGTAAAGAACTATGGCCATTTCTAAAAATAAAGTTATTTTTTTAAAACAAAATTAAACGATTTATTGACAATTACTATGAAGAGACATAAATGGAATAAAAAAAAATATATTTCACTTTACTTCTTAAAAAAACTCCAAAATATTTATTTCATGGATTGACTTGGTAAAAGTTGACCAATAACATTTCTAATCTTCATATTTTCATTCAAACCAATTGTTGAACAAATTTTTTCCAATTATATTATTAGGCTAACTTTTACCCGTGGCTTCGCCCACATGAACATACAATTAATTCCCCTTTCTCTATATCAAATAATCTTGCTATCATTGATACCAACTCGCTAACTACTCTTTTGGATTTAAGTCCCAATTAGTTAGTTCCGATTCGGTGTTATTCTCTATTCCAATCTCGCGTCTTTCTCTTTTCCATTCGCGCTAACGCTCGAGATTCCGTTATTAATTCCGCTTTCTAGTGAATTATTGCACAGAGAGGCATTAATGGGTTGCATAAAATAACATGTGCATAATCAGAAAATATTCTATCTGTGTGCTAAATTTAATTTAAATCTATCCAGCCATTTATGCATAATTGAGTTACAAGTAATCTAAAATCGTTATTACGTATCATATTTATAATATTACAAAAATAGGATATAGCACTGACAAAATGGGAGTATAAAAATCTTATTGTTTGTTTTAATTTACTATGGCTTTCTTATTATTAAACCATTACTATTATTCATATA
This sequence comes from Eumeta japonica, assembly GCA_005406025.1. Classification (NCBI taxonomy): domain Eukaryota; kingdom Metazoa; phylum Arthropoda; class Insecta; order Lepidoptera; family Psychidae; genus Eumeta; species Eumeta japonica. Next base: position 278,266 of record BGZK01000264.1, read on the forward strand.
GTAACAATCGGATTTTGACATTCGCCTCTACTTCACCCTCTCACACCATACCTCCTCTCTCTTTCATCGCCCACTCTAACACCGCTCTTTCTCTAAACAAAGCAAACACAGACGAAGAGATAATTTAAAACTTAAGACTTTTAAAATTTTTAATTACAAGGAATTATACAGATGAACATACAAAAAAATAAACAACCTATATATCATGTGACAATGAGTTCTATTCGTTTTTTAAATTTCATCAAAAGTGGTTAAATAATTACAGTTATAAATAGATATATAGACAAGCAGACAGTACATAAACAGATAGTAGCTTATATGTAGATGCATTTAAAATACATCAGTACCATGCAGGTCATGACAGAAACTGACAAAAGAGTGACATACCAGCAGATTTGGACAAGCTTAAGCATCGGTATGAGTCAAGTACACAAAATCCTTCATGAACATTTAGTAAACAGAAAACTTTGTATTTAGTGAATACCTCATAGTTTGACCGAAGCTCAAAAACTCAGTCGTGTTAATTAATGTCACGAAATGATGCAAAATTTGCTGGTGGTCACTCAAATGCAGAGTACGACATGATTATATGTGGCGAAATTTGGATTGATTTACTATTACGATCCCGAAATCAAAATCAATCAGTCTGCTCAGTGGATGTTTTCCTTCGAGGAATTACCTACTAAAGTAAAGCGAGGTTGAAGCTTCAGAAAAAAGATGGTGGCTTTTTTCTTCGCAATGACAGGTCATTATGCGACAATTATTAGAGGATAAAAAAACAGTGATTGCAAACTGGTACACTAACAATTGCCTATTGTTTTGGAAAAAGTTCAAGAAAAAAGACCTCGCAATAGGATTATCCTTCGTCATGACAATGCCTCACCACATACCGCCAGACAAACAACTATTTGAAGACGTTAAGTATAGAAATACTGGCTCACCCGCCTTACATCCCGGTCCTCGCACAATGTGATTATTTATTTCCTAAAATAATAGAAAAACTTTGAGGAAAATGGTTTATGGACGTCAAGGAATAAGTGGCTGTATATGAAAAGACTATCAAACCGACACTTAAGTGCGAGTGGGCAAAATTTTATATCAGTGGTTCCATCGATTGCAGCGATGTGTTGATTTTAATGGACACTATTTTGAAAATCAATAATAATAAAAATAACTTGCTAGTTTGCTCAGTCTTTGATTTTCCAAGGGCTTTCAGATTGACCCATATGTATGTCAAAATCGGGTGCTCTATTGGAATATTAACATTAATTAAAATCAGCTAAATCGTTGATAAACTATGAAAAAACATACAAACAAACATACAAAAAGTAGCCTATGTCCATTTCATCAAAAGCGATGCAGTGGTTTAGACATGAAAACGTAACAGACAAATGCTTTTGCATTTATAATATTAGTATGGATGCGTAGATATTACAATGGGATCTGAAATAGTAATATCTTTCAAACGATTGAGATTTATCAAAATAAAAAATAAATAAAACAATTACCTCCCACCAAAAATTAGAATCACCGAGGTTAAGTAAAGCTATGTAGCCACGGAATTCAGCCTCATTAGGTTTGTCTTCTACTGATACATCTGCATACATGTGCTTGAGAGTTTGGAGACATTTTGTCAAATTATCTGTATTGAGTTTCTGATCAAACTGTGTGTGTTCGAGGTCCGCAAGCCGAGCAGCGCAGTGCGCGTGAAATCGTGCGCACATCTCCACTAAACGTATAGAATCTGTGAAATAAAAGTATTAAATAACGTTCAGCCTTTAATTTACAAGCTGCAAAAATGAACAGATAAAAATAGAAAATTATGCAAACTATTATATTCATAAAGAAAACCTCCAAAAATATAAACAATATCAATCTCTATAAGGACACTAAAAAATATTATAACAGAACTTCAAATTGGTTGCAATTTTCAAATACAGTTGTATTGCAATTTAATTAATCATAATGTGTTATGACTAGTTGTTTTGAATGTAATTCAAAAGTTGTTTAATCGGATGTAACCACAAACATAATAATTTGAATGCAGTCAATCAAAGCTAACCAAGACCTTAAAAAACTTACCACCACAACACAAACCCTGTTGGGTTATGTCTTTACGGATACCTCGCAAACGATCCCACATAAAATGGAACCAATCAGCTAAAGAGACCTGTAAATAAGGACAATACATTCTGAGTAACCCAGTTATTGCCAATCAGCTTGTAATAAAATGGTTTTCATAAGTTCTTGACTGGGTTATTAATTATGTCTACTTCTGAAGTTAGTCAAGTTTACACAGTTTGATGGCCCATTTATTTACAGCACAATTCGTTTATTAGTTTTCAAGTATATACTCATATCAAAGTTAGTCAGATAGCTTTTATTTCCATACTTTCATATTTCTATACAAAACATAATTAAAATGTTACTAACCTGTCTCTCGGTATCAGCGATTTCATTCAACAAATAGGAGCAGGTCATAAGCAACACTCGTGGTGGTCGCAATTCATAGCACATTGGTATTTCCTGATCAGCAGAGCTACGGCTGTACTGTTTCACAGCTCGAGTAGGCTCCATCAAGCCCTCAGAATTTAGATTGGTTTCAAGAGTCATTACCTAAAGGACACACGTTCCAATCCAATAAGTTCAATATAATATGTAAATCTATTAACATAATATTTACAGTTAACCAAGTTCAATAGTATTTGTAGCGAATTACAGCCAAAATAAATTATATTTTTTAATATATCTGCAAAATTTAACGATTATCTATAAAATCTTGCAGATTATGTTTAGAATAATGTTTTTGCTTTTAGTGCAAGTCTTTGTTAATACATAATTAATAAAATTTCATTTTCATTATATGTAAAAGCCGGCCAAGTACGATTCGAACTCACGCATGAAGGATTAGTTATCACTAAACAATGTTTTAACATCACATGTTTTTTTTAAGTAGTTAACAATATTTTTTCTAAATAATTAATGGGATACAAAAACCAAAATTAAGAGTGAAATATTCCAAAAAAAATTCTTTAATAGTGTGAGAACCTCTTTTAATTCCTGACTTTATTATTATTTTTTTTTAGTTATTATAGCGCCACAATAATACACACTCTATGAATATTTCAAATATCTACTGTTACAGTTCAAAAGATATACCCCATGACATACAGACAGATGGACAGTGAAACCTTAGTTGTTACTAAGGACCCTATTGAGTCCCATTGGCACTTTCTGAATTACAAACCCTAAAAATTAATGTCATAGATAAATGTACTGATTTTAAAATACAGGGTCAATGGTATTTCCTTTTTTACGTATTGGATTTATGACAGTAGAAGGTAGGTGCGAGTTCTTGTTTTAATAAGATACCCTACATTCAATTACATTTCAATTCACACTGTAACACAATTTACATATCTGGACTTTCTACAATTAAATACTGACTTAAGTAACGCAATCACAAAAATTGAACTTGGTAAAGGTCCACTGCAGACTAGCGACTGCTCTAAAAGGGCCTGATGGGGGATGGTGCCTCTGCACTTTAGGTGGGAGCGCGAACTTTACGATTGGCTGACGATAACGTCATTGCTTTGTTCAGAACACCGGTCTGCATGCCTTACCATATAAGGTAAAGAATTATTTCCCAGCCCGCTTTCAAACACCTTGCACAACCTGAACCCCTCACACGATTGTTTATGCATTGCTTGTATGTCTATGTTGCTTGCTTGTTGCTTGTAGAAACACTACATCGGCTTTCCTTTTAAAAAAATTTACATGAAATCATCAATGAGCCAATATGGCTATACAAATTAAATATTGATAATTTCACATTCTCTAAAGATGTTTTAAATAAATACTACAAATGAATCAATGGGTTACCATCCAGGAATTGATATTTGTTATGTTATGTCGCCAAATCAGAGTGATGTTCCATTGCTTCATCACATAAACATGATCACAAAAAATCTTAATGTTATTCATGTTAGAGATTAAAACATTAATGATCCATCTATGCTGCTATTTAATTTACATTAATTAAATATTAAATTCTATACTTATTTTCTAACATGATTTGGAGTATGACAATAGAAGTGAAGTTATTTTACAAAAAAAAAAGATTATTTAAAATTATACTGATATAATGAAACATATGTTGCACATTGAATAAAATAATATAAAATTTGGAACACTGAAATAATTCTAAAAAAAAAAGAACACAAAATATATTATTACAAGATTATGACTTGATAAAGTGAATATTCTATTATTTAATATTTCTTGTTTTCTAAATTAAAATTAATTTCGATTTAGAAAATAAAAATTCAAATTGAAATTCATTGCCCACTGACGTAACATTCTTGCAACACAATGTAACAGGTACCTTTCCGTGAAGGCAAGCTAAGATGCTTTAAATTGTTTTTAGTGCAACACTTATCGATTATTGACTGCAATTTACAATTTTATTTGCGATTTGGTCCATCAACAAAATAAAAACTTAATGCAATTAAATTACAATAATTTTTCATCATCATGCTAAAAACTATTTTTCTTATTGTTAAAATCGCTATGTGATTTCATATAACTTATACAAAATGTGTCAGTCGCCTTCACATGTTTGATTATTTCCAATTTTACTCATTGCATAGTGAGTACCAGTTTAGGATGAAGAGCTCTTCAATTCATATATATTAGCAGATATATTAGCAACGGAATGATGACATTTCTCGAAATCATGCTTCTTATAAGTGATATATGGAATTACATCAATGTCGCTTATCTCTATTAATATAGTGAATGTACAGGATTGCTCTAAAGTTGTTTATTATTGTCAGCTTCTGAAAGCAACCATTATGTGTACTTCAAACTTCCTATGTGCTCGCTTAAAGTGATTTGAATCATTTATTTAATTGACATTTGAAGATAATCTGAATGACGTTATTGTTAATATTAAAACTGCTAGGGAAATGTAATATCATCTCTTCATGTATCTGTAGTTGTATCACTTACACTTATGAAGCAAAATTGAATCATCATTTTCACAAAGAGAAGAATGTTTCCTAGGTTTCATTCAAGATGCAACACCGAATATCTTATCTTTCTTCGGCTGATATTTTGTGCATCTTTTTAGGAAATTTACAGCCTATCTTTAACACATGATAGTTGTTTTATAACAATGTATGTATTTTTGTGGCCGTTCAGCATCAACTAATTCTTGGAGCCAACGCTCGGTCCTTGGAGGCAGCAGTGGAAGCTACACCAGCCTTCTTTGATGCTCTTGATCTTCTATGTTGATCAATGTGTTGTTTTTTTGAATAATAAGTATCGAGTGATTTTTGAAACAGATCACGTCGAGCTACATAGATTTAGATCACATCAGGCTGCATAAGTTCAGATCATTTAACAGGCTACGCACATTTACGTCATGTCGGAGGTTCAGATCACATTAGGCCGCACAAGTTCTGATCACGTCAGACCATACAGATTCAAATCAAGTCAAGCCACACAGATTCATATCACATCGGCATCACCAATGTGGAGGATAGGTGCACATTCTAGTTTAATGAAATATTTTTTTGCTCCAATTAAATACATTTTTAATTCAGACTGTGACATGATTTACATGTCTGGATTTTCAACAATTACATATTGATTTCAATGTAACTATCATAACAACTAAACATGTTAAAAATTCATTGCCAACTGACGACTGCTCTAAAGGGTCTGATAGCACCTTTGCGTTCTAGGTCCCACCTAAAGTGCAAAGATGCTATGAATTCATTATTGTTAGCTAATTAAATAGTCTATGCAATTAGATAATAATAATGCATTGTTTCCTTCACTGGCTTGCATTTTTTACCATATAAGGTAAGGTATTCATTCCAGGCCCATATTTCAAGAACGTGCATTGTGCAGCCTGAAGCCCTGGTATAATCATTTATGTATTGCTTATATATGCGGTATAGCTACAATAACTACCAATAAACAAAACAATATCAAAATTTTAAAACACTGTATAAAAATATTACCTGATGTTCTGCTTGCCGATGAAGTCGTTCTTTCTCTGGACACATATCAGGACAAGTACCAATTGTAGCACCCCCAATTTTCACTCTAGCACCTGTTCCTCCCCAACTCCTTAAAATTCTGCAAGAAATTATAGATATATTATGAACTCATTCTAGGTACTTTAGTTTCCTTGTCTAGTCACTTAAGATGATTGGAAATGATTAGAAAAAAGCTAATGTGTCGAGAGATGATGCTGTTTGGATACATAAAAGGAAAATAACAAATTTTGTTCCAAGTGTTAATTTTCAGTCAGACAAAACCAATTTTATGGAAAGCTATTTCTTAGTTTCCCATATAAGAGGACAATTTATTATAAAATAATGGTACAACTAGAAAAATAGGCCAAAATTTTTTTACCTTCCAGACATTTTGCTATCATATGTTCATGATTACTACAATTGGCAGATTTTTTAGAAAGGAACGGCTTCACGAATAGACCATACCTTTTTGTTTGACGATTATTCAATCATCATAAACCAAAACATCTTTTGTAGACTTTTTACATAAATCATAATAATGATACATATTTAGAGTTCCCGCATGAAATTAAAGACACAATTTAAAAATGGGATCATTTTATTGCGATTGAATCAAACATTTTATTTGGGAGAAGTGGAACTGGGATTGGGATCTAGATCAAGTGGACATCAAAGACGAGAACTAAGATCAGGATTATGATGGATCATCATCATCATCAGTCAATATAAAAGATATAGTAGTCTATTATATGTGCATATGGGTGAAGACGCAAAGGAAAATTATTATCTACAATTAAAAATATCAGAGGTTTGATTCAGGTTGTATGTGAATTTCTAAAAACCAATGTAGTTCAACCAATTCCAAAAAAAAAAAAATAATATGGAGATACTTGCAAGTCAAAAAAATATATTTCATACACTTTTTTTTTGTTCTATAAGACTCTCTAAGAACTGTTTTAATTAATATTATTTCAATAAATTAGTATGGAGATAACTGAAAACCAATAAAATGATATCCCATACATTTTTTATGGTTCTGTGAGCATTACTGAGAATGCACATAGTTGGATGAAAGTTGCATGAAGAAGTATTCTAGTTAATTAAAATTGTTTATGATCGTGTAATTGTGTTTTATGAGATTAATCAGCGTTCTCATAATTTGATAGAGTTCAATAAAATTGCTATGGAGATAGCTTAAACCAAGCAAAAGCATCATATTGACATATTTTTAACTTCTTATAGATTGTCCTGAAAATATGTCATTGGTTTATCATTGTCATTTAACGGGTTTTAAAATATATGTAGGATTTGACATTAAGAACAAGGGGATGTTATAAATCAATGGGCAAATATCCTTATTTATCAAAGGTATACAAATATATAGAAACCAAGCTCCGATGCCGCTTTATATGTAATAAGGAATGTATAGTAATACCACTGTGCTATATTTGTTAAGTTTGTACGGTGTGCAAAGGCTTCTGCATTTATACACCGTAGAAGCGCAGAAAACATATATACTTTATATTGATGTGACAGCTTTCAGTTTTGACAAATAAATAATAATATACAATTGTGTATATATGTTCATATATGTAACAAGTTCATTTCTGTGTACAATTTGCAAGGATATAAATATTTCTGGTTTTTCATAGATTTTAATAAAAATTAACTATTTTTTATTTTTTCAGAAATATGTAACAAAATTTACAATTTTTGAATATTTTTTAATGTTAATTGTGGATTTATATCTATAACAGAATCAAAACGCACGACGAAATAAAATTGTATGAAACTGCCATGTTTCATTTAACCTTAAAACTGTCCTCGTATAAGTTGACTCATGGCACTGGTTTTAAGAACTATTCATCCAGGTAAAGGATCTTCATTGCAAAACTTACATTAATAATGACTTTATGACAAGTATTACTATTCCGATGCTCCTTTGAGCTCTATTTGTTTTTAATTAATACTGACATGGTCATTTTGATATAATAACTGAAACATTTGATTTTATTTTACAAAAAATTAAATAATTATTAACGATACATACATTAAATGTAGAAAAGATTAAATACATATTTCATTTTTTTTATTCACATCTGTTTCTATTTCATTATACTCGATTTGTAATTGTAATTTAATTTCTATCTAATTTCTATATAGAAAAAATAAAAACTTGTTTTAGTATCCAACTCTCAATTTACTCTACATCAAAGCAGTTATTCTCAAACAAAATCTGACGAACCTCAAAATATAAATGCAACACAGTTTTCTAGATTAAATACTATCTAGATTTATTTAATAGAATTTGCAATTATTTTTGTTGAAAAATAATTTAAAATACTCCTACAATTAAAAATTGACTTTCAATAAAATAGTCCATGAAATAAACATACTTGTCTCTAGCATCTAATATACGCCATTGTTCATCGGGTACATTTGCGATACGTGATCGTAACTGGTGTAGTTCCAATGCAGCATCAGAAGTGCTGAGAGTTGATGCCATTGTCGATGACGTCATAGATGATTCTGTAGTGCTGACTTCAGGAAAACTGTAAAAAAATATATTTAAGAAAACAGTGAATTACTATTTTTAGTTTAATTAATAAATACTTTAAAAGAAAAAAACTTACAATAATGGATTATATTATGTATATAGGAAATTAAAAAAAAAATTAGGAATCAAACCAAAACTGTCAAATGCCTTCAAATATAAACATTTTTGGAAAATGCTACTAGATGCTTATAAATTTAGAAAAAATAAATAAAAAGTTAAAATAACAAAATCGTACAAAACAATAAAATATACATATATATTATATAAAATATAAATATATAAAATAACTTCTTATAACAAGTTGGTAGAAAGTAATCCTTTATTATGAAATTTAATTACCCATATATTAAAAATAAAATATATTTATTTTATATTATATTATTCTCAATAATGCAAAAGTTTCCATTTTAAAATCAATAAATAACATAAGGGACAGTACTTATGTAGCTGAAATACAAAAAGTAATAACATGAAAAAAACAGGTCTATTTTGTTTTATGATTAATAATTATTATTAATTTTGAATATTTTTATTAAGCAACACCACAAATGAACTAAAGAAGTTGGAGATAACACTATGTAATTCAAATTTAAACAAATCAGAGACAAAAAGTATAATATTTATTGCAATTAATAAAATAAGAATATTAAGAACACTTGGTTCAAATAATGTAAATGAATCAACATTATAGCACATTAAAATATTATTAATTGAAAATATTATTTTTAAGAAAAATTTATGTATGCAGAACAAATGAATTCATTTGAATAAACAAACTATTATATTAATTTACTTTTCTATAAATCAATAAAGAAATAAATAAACTTTACATCATGAAAAAGTAGAAATACTTGAATATGGATGCCAGGCATTATAGCACAAAATCTCTAATTTTCATATAATTAATTCTATCATATAGGACATATCATATATCAAGATTTTGGTAACACTAATAGTAGAAGATTTAGAACAAATTAATTTAATGTCAAACTGTACAATTTAGTGTGGAGTTTTTAGTAACACATACTATAAAACATGCATACTCATGAAAAATTTTATACAACAGCCTTATAAAAGACTAACTTCCGCCCATGGCTCTGTCCGCACAGACAGAATGACTTCTTTCATCTCATATATCGACCTTTTTACAATAATTAATCATGATCCTCTTCACTATTCCATTTTCAATTCAGACCCCGGTCTTATTCTCAATGCCAATTTTTATCACTCTCAATTTTAAATTCCATCTCGACTTGAGTAGGTTCCAATTCTCTTCCCACTCTCAATTCTAATCTCTTCTTATTCTGATTCCGGTCACAATCTTAATTCTAATTTTGGTCCTATGGTCCATTATGAACTTGCCCTCGTTCTGAATTTTGCACCCTCCCAGTTTCGGCTTTTGATTCTGCTAATCATCCCATTTATAGTTTTGATTCCATTACCAGTAACAAGGATAGTGTTGCTTTCTATGAGTAAAAGAATTTTTAAAATCTATTCTTACACAAATATACAAATGAAACCAAAGTAAGAGTTTAATCTATTTTACTTGATTACATTCTTATTAATGAAGTAATTCTTAGTATTGTTATAGTAGTTTAGTTCAATAATAAAAATATGCAGACAATGTCAAATACGAATGCTAGTTTCCTTTTTAAGAACTCTTCTATAGTAATTATATGATGGGTTTGAGCACACAAAAAAAAACATAAAACACCTAATTTTTATAAATTACAATATCCCGCTCCCCCAACATAATTTTACAAAATGCATCCCACCACTTTTCAGTCATACCTTACTTGATAAAAAAATCATACATAATTCAATTTCCCTTTAACTCCAATAAAAAGCAAATTATGCACACACACACGCTCGCTCGCACGCACGCACGCACGCACACACACACACACACACACGCAACTACATAACAAATTAATATGGTTATCAAAGAAAATATGGCCACCTTCTGGCTCCATCATCAGACGCTGATTACCATATAGTATCAAAGTACTCGTCAAGAGGAATCAAACGAGCCCAAACTCGATGGGGTTGCGTCGTTTAATTACGGAGTTCCTATGGCCACCTTCCAGCTCCATCACCAGACGCTGATTACCATAGAGTATCAAAGTACTCGCCAACACAGTCAATAAAGTTCAGTTTAAATTTTAAAAATTAAATAAATAATTTTTATTTTCTTATATTAAATGTACATAAATTCTCATTATTCGAAATTCTAATTCTAAGCGGGCAGCTTCAATCTGTTAATTTTGCGTCACACAATCTTAAAATTTCACTCTCATCATTTTTTCATAACGCGCCTAAAGAAGTATAACTTCAAAAGTAATGATTGATATTTTATGGTTCTCATATGGTATATAGAAATAAAAAGCACCTATCACTTTTACATCACAGATTGTGACTGCACTAATTTTGATCACAATCTTTGAATGGTTCTTAAGATATAAAAAAAACGTACAGACAGAGAGTATCCTATAATTTGCGTAATCACATATCCTGACTATAAACCAATTTACATCAAGATTGGTCACATTTATCTTTAATTTTTAAAGGAACATGCAAACAAATAAACTGATATAGAGTAGTCTATCATTTGTGCAATCACTTATTCTGCCTATACATTAATTTTTATTGATTAGATAAAACTGTTTTTAAGTTATGAAAGAACATACAAACAGACTAAGATACAAAAAAAACAAATAGTATCCCTGTCATTTGCACTATAAAATGCTTTAACTTGCCCACCAATTTTTATAAAGATTATTTTGATAATCTTTCTTAAGTTTAAAAAAAGCATACAGAAAGATAGACAGATAAAGAGTAGCCTATCAATTGCGCAATCACATGATCTTACTGTATACTACTTTTCACAATCTCATCACAATCAATCAAACAATTCTCAAATTATAAAAAGATATACAAACTGACAAACAGACATAAAGTACCCTCCTATGTGTGCAATCACATGTTCTTACAGTATGCCAATTTTCATCACAATCAGTCAAGTCATTCTTGAGTTATAAAAGGACATACAGACAGACAGATAATTTTTTTTTAAAGTATTAGAATTAGGATCAGTTAGTTATAAAACAAATATCTATTATGAAATTTTTCAGAAAAACTGAATGTACAGAGAAACGATAGAGATTTACACAATAGTATTACTAGAATAGCAATACATTATCTTGTTCCAGGAAATTTTGCAGCAAGGACTACAACTTGGAAACCTTAGTGCACCACTTACCACACAATCCAAAAGAGCATTACAAATAACTATAATAATATATAATTTATATTAAGAGTGATATCTATAAACTACAAATATCTACCCTTTAATGAAATGAAAACAGAATGTATAAAATTTGCACTTAAAAATGTAAAATGTTTATCTACAATTATTTTAAGTATACATTAGGTATTAATATATTATTCATAAGACTACTAAGTTGTCCATAAATATTAGACCAATGTCATATGTACATATCAATATATCTATAATAGGAAATACAAAAATATTAATATGACTAACAATTAATATAACAGAAAAAAAAAATTTATTAAAAACATTTCACAGATTCTGGTAAGAAGAGTCCAGATACATGCCCAATATAATCCACAGCATGGCGTAAATAACTTAAACATGGCTATGAATACCATTAATACATTATTCATAGATACAACAATTTAATAAATATGAATAAGTTTTGTGTTTATGAAATTGTTTTTTATCATTCTGCATGTCTAAAACAATTTCTAAGAGAATTTACACATTTGAAAAAAAAATATAGTGTGAAAGATATTTATTGTTTTGTAATTTAAAAATATATCAGATATACTTTATATCCCATAGGCAAAGATTTTTAAAAATGTAAATATTATTAGCCCTGTGGTTAATTAGTAATCTTTTTTTTTTATGCTTTCTAAAACATGTATTTATTGGATTCAATTCAGTTTACATCAGAGCTCCTTCTCATATAATAATTAAAACTTTTTCAATCATTTTTAGGATGCAAAGTTAATCATTTACTATGAACCAAATGTTTTTTTTCTCTAGCCACCCCGTGGAAATATTTCTATAAATTTATATAGATTTCTATAGAATCTGTTTGTATAAAAGATAATAATTATTGCTATTGTTCATGAAAAAGCCATTTCACATTCTTATTTTACAGTATTACTCACACAATATCTTCTTCTTTCCTTTTTGTTACTTTTTTTCCCTTGAACATTACAATTTTTTTTGCTCTTTCAGGTTTTTCAACATCCATTGCTGCAAAACAATATAATGTTTTGAATAAAATATTATTTGAGAAAAGTATGAACTAAGTATAAATAAAATTAAACCTAATTTAAAATCATATTGTACATTTTATGATCATAAATTAAAATATATTAACTAATATTCTTACGTTTTTGCCTTGTTGAACGTTGTATTGGTACACCACTCATTGCTGACAATTCCTCCTCAACATCAGAATCAGGAAGCCAATCTGGATCGTCTTCTTTTTTACTTCGTCTCCTACTACAAATTTATACTAAATTTAATAAATTTTCTTTGATAATATTAATGAAATATGAAATAAAAATATTAATTAAATTCTTGCAAAATTAAATGTGTTGTTATGAAAATTGGTCTTATTACATAATAAAATTTATTTTAACATTTATATACAATAAACAATGTTTTTAGAATTATATATAGTTATATATACTAGCTGGCTCGGCAGACATTGTTCTGCCCTTTTTTAATTTTAATTTATTCTAGCTTGTATAACTAATGCCCGTAGCTGCGCCAGCATGGACATATAATGAATTTCTTCACCTTTTTTTGTCTATTTATTTCTAACTGAATACCCATATCGCTTTCAATTCCATAGCCGGTCACACATTTGATTGCAATCCCGACCCCACATCCATTTTTGACCCCAGTTCCATTTTTTGTTTCGGTCCCGGTCCAGCTTGCAATTTAGTTGCAAACAGATTCTATTCTCATCCCGTTCGCAGTTCTCTGCCCCACCCCGCTTTCAATCCCGATTTCGCTACTAGTCACAATTCTGATTTAGACGAAGCCAGGAGTAAAGGTTAATATTGTAATCTATATACATATATAAAAGGATGTTTGTATATATGAAATCGATAAACTCAGAAACTATTTGACTGATCATTATGAATATTGGTATGTACATGTATTTTTTCATGGAGAAGGTTTTTATGCCATCCCCATGATGCAACTCGCCACCAGGCGGTGTTGCGATGTATCAACTTCCATATCGATAAACCGATACATGTACATACCAATATTCATAATGATCGGTCAAATAGTTTCTGAGTTTATCGATTTCATATATACAAACATCCTTTTATATATACAGGTATATTTACAATTTGCTTTATATTATAGTAAATTGTAAATTGATTCATATATCAAAAATTATTGTGTCTAGAAACAAACTTTTGTACACAGGTTCATGTTTTTATATCAAAAATTGAAGGTGTTGAAGCTACAGATGTCAAACTTAACATATAAGTACAGTGCACCCGCATATACCGACAAACGTTTTGCAGGGTAGTGTCAGACTATCGAATTTGTCAGATTATAGAGTACTGCCTAAGACCCCTATAGTCCAGATTCTTTTGGAAAAGAATACCTTGTAATCTGACAAATGAAGGATCAAAATACAGTGGCGGATTATAAAGCACTGCCTAAGACCCCCTATAGTCCACATTTTTTTGGAAAAGAGTACCTTTTAATCCACCAATCACATTTAGCCATGCATTAGTCAACAGTGATAGGCATGTCGGATTTCAAGGGGCGCCGGATTAGACAGGGGCCAGATTACTGGGGGTCCACTGTACTTATAGAAATAAAAAGTATATAGGAATATGAAAGGACTGAAGCTATTTATATTTTAGTTAACTATTAATAATAAGGGCAATGGCATGCATTGTTCTTAAAAGTAACCCTAATACGGAAATAAGAGTCAAAATTTTTACATACAAAAGTGAAACCCTTGAAGCTAATAACACGAAACTTATATTTAACTAGTTATTACAAATGAAAAATAACAACATATCAATTATAAAAAATTACCTCTAAGAGGCTGAAATAAAATAAGGGATTAAATGTTTTATGGTAAATAAATATATGTATGGTAAGAAACCGCTTTGCATATTTTGCCCATTTGTTTTTTTTTGGTGCTTAGGCCATTTAGAAGAAGAAGCCAAGCTTTTAAAAGCTTAGCTTCTTTTTCGTATTAATAAAGCCACTAAAGATTCTAAAAATTCTTTCAATCATAGAAACTACATTATTCCCAAGCAACATAGACCAGAATTTATTTTGATACTATTAATATGTGCTACATATTCATACAATTCAAAACCGTAACCGATAACAGAATCAAGGTTGTACACAGAATGAAAAACTGAATTATAAGCAGAGACGGGATCGAAATAGAAAATGACACCAGTCAAAATGGGGTGTGCAATCAAAATTAAAATTACAAGCATGATCAGAATTGGAATGAGAAACAATACTGTGATCAAAATCAAAAGCGGAACTGGAATTGAGAATGGAATCTGAATCTCTTTAGATCAAGATCAAAGTTAGAATGGAAAGCGGCACCATGACCAAGAATGAAAGAAATTGACATCGTTAGCAAGACTGGGATTAGAATGAAAACAGGTTAGTGAAGAGATGTTAATTTTGTCATGGGGCAATATAAAAAAATTTACTTTATCTCTATGTGAGCAGAGCTGTGGGCAATAGCTAGTAATATATATTAATATAACACAAATTTATATGAAATCAAAGATAGGAGTAATTTAGACTTCATACTGTTCTCCCATTAAAACCTCAAGCTATTGGTCTCCAGTCATTTTATGCTGGCAATTGGTGATTTTAAGTAACGTTTTTCCAATATCAAAATTTCACTGCTAATTCCTACAGCAATTTTCATTTCTGATATTTTGGAAAATTTTAGTTAAATAAATAAGTTCCATATACAATATAAACATATTAGGATATCTTAACCCACTATTCAATACTATTGATATTCTTTCACTAATAATTTTTTCTATATTCTTCAGAATACATATTAAATATGTTTTGCATTTTAAGTTTTTTTTCTGTGACTATAAATAAGCTATATAAGCATTCAATTATCTACGCTCACCAGTCTTTGTAATAAAGCATTATGACAGATATCAAAATATTGCAATCATTTTAATCTTTAATTTATTGATAACAAGCAAGCAAAAATGATAAAAGTCTCTTACATTCTTTGCCTTGTGACATCAAACGTAAAACCATCATAAGCTCCAGCATTAAGAACTGCACGTTCTGCAGCAATAGGGCTGTCGTATTCAATGATGCACATATGGTGTTTCGGCCGCATCAATATTTTGGTGACGCGTCCAAACTTGCTAAAGTGACGCTTGGCTGCAGCCGCATCAAATAAACTCTCTGGCATATTTGTACAACTATAATGAAAACAATTTACAGCATAAGTTCTCTAGACACCACAATGTAATGATCTTCAATGTAAAATGGAAACTCACGTAACACTTGTTTTAGAATGATTAAGAAGGTTCTTTTGCTTTTTATGTTGAGGGCTAGCCATTTTATGCATTTTGACGAACGTTTATTTTCTAAAACGATAAATTTAATAATCTCAAAGAACCTTGGAAAATTTAACTCCGTTTTTTTAATAGGTTCTGCTTATTTAATGATTGCTAATACGTAATTCAATTAGCTTTATGAAAAGATTCATTTTGAAGCATTAAAACTCTAAGTTTTTTTTAAAACAAAAATTTCATTTAACTCGCTTTATCAAAATTGGTAAATAATAATAATCCACTACGCAACGCACGTTATCACAGAGTAAAAGATATGTCACATGTATGTCACAGAACAATTATAATTCCATCGATTTATATTAGTTGGTGTCCGACATTGTTTAAAGAATGTTTTGGTCGTCCGACATATTACCTAATATAAATCGAAACAATTTGGGGTTTAAGTTCCATTCTAAATCAAATGTTAATTATTTTTTTAACAAATAAAGAGAAAATGGTTTTTCGAATTAAAGTTTGCTTTTGTAGAAACCAGAAAAACATTTTAAAAAGTAAGAAAAATTATCTGCTTTCTGATATTTTTTTTGAAATCATTATTAAAATAATTTTAATTTTGTACTTGCCACTTTTATCCAAAAATAATACTAATTAATTGTTTACAAAAAGAAAAAATAAAACGAACTTCAAAAATGAATATTTTTTGTAATATTTATATGTATACACGGACTTTTCGTATCAATTGCTAAACTCTATCTCCTATTATAACGTTCTTCTTGTTTTTTTTTGTGTAGACACCCATATTATTTTGAATAAATCTTAATAAAAATTATATTTAAGGAACATTCTGCAGCGCATAATTCGAAAAAGAGTTCTTCGACGTTTCAATCGATTCTTCATGATTGTCAGCTTTGTTATTTTTTAGGAAAGAAATTCATTGTAAAACACAATTTGTGCAGAATCAATCAACATCATGTTTACAATGTCTTATTGACATTTCCCGATATTGGCATCAAAAGAACTCCGATCGCTCTCACACCACCAAATGAACGGTAAAGACGTCGACTGCGCAAATATACGACATAGATAAATTTACGTGACACTTAATGTAAACATATATCAATATACTCCATACTTAGTGATATACGAATTCCGCACCGTTCTGATGTTAAAACATATCTAGAATTTCTTACTTTTCGACGTGAAACAATTAAAAGCAAACCTTATAAGGCAAAAACGATTTTCTTTTTATGTAGAGTTTATGTGCATTAAACAATTTATTAATTAAAACAGGAACCCAGAAAAAAACCTATTTTTTGTCGACCTGTGTAATATTATTGCTGTGGGGTAAATGCGCCACTAATAGGTAATATACGCTAAAGTAGTTCCGACCGGCGAAAATGAAGGTTATATTATATTAAAATTATAGACATCAGTAGTATTTTTGAGCTCTGGTTTTACTTATACAACCATTTGCGCCTGGGAGTCGTTATCTCATGGTACTATGCTGATAATGAAATCTATAGCCGTTTTGATGAGTCCCGTAACATTGGCATGCAAAGTCTAACAAAGCCAAAGAGTGGAAAGTGGAACTATTCAGTAATCAGCAGAAAGGTCCCTCTTTACGAAATTATGTTTTTTAAAGAGGACTGATTAAGTTCTACCCTCTATACCAGACTGATGAAAGACTGGTGAAATACCACACTTCACAGAATACAGACATGAAGTAACAGATTCCGCCGTTGGATTTTGTCCATTGAGTAGGAGTTCTGGTGGCCCACTCCTCCCTTTCATCAACCTGATCCCTTCCATTAGATATCCTATTCCTTTTTAAGAGTCTGGAAACGCGCTGGCTTCACCAGCTGGAGTTGCGAGAATTCATGAGCAGCTTTGATCGTCTACTCTCTGATGGATCGCCTGCTCGTTTACCCCTTAACTATACTGTAATAAAAATGATAAAGCTAAGAGGTGGATAGTAGAACTTTTCAAGAAGTGTTAGTAAAACCCTCGAGTTTGGCTCATTCGTTTTGTTTCGACGAATCTTACACATTACAATTTATAATGAAGGTATAATGATGAAGCCAAGAGGTGTAAAATTTAAACATAATCATTAATACAAAAAATAAAGCTTTTCACTGAAAAGTTAAGAATAACTGTAAATAATTTATCTCAGGAAAGAGGACGATTGTATTAAAAGTTCAGAATAATTTTTGAATTTTATTGAACTTTTCGTCATTTTATTACGATTTTCTCAGCAACTACAACAAGGTACATTTTTTTTACAGTATAATTCATTTATAAATGTCAAACCTCTTTCTTTTATAAACACCTTAATCTTATAAACTCCGCTGTCTTCGCATGAAATTTAAACAACTGATAAATACTTATTTTGGCATAATTTAACAAATACTTTTTTAGTATCTTTGGAGTATATTACTACAATTGATTACTAACAGTATTAACCTAGACGTTTGTAGTCCGTCTTATATGTTTTTTTATTATTTTATTCTTACTGATGTATAAATTATAAAATGCAAAATATTTTTTTATTTTGCATTTTATAGTTTTTGTATAAATACATCATTATTTTATTTATTGTATTTTTAAATGTTTTTATTTATTTATTAAAATTAATATTTGGGATTTAGTGTGGTGCAGATGATTTATTTCAGTGACATAGATTTACATCGGTAAGCTTGCAGACGATTTTATGTTGATTTTTTTTTAATTCCTTGTTTTATTTGATCAATTGTTTTGTGTTTTTGTATAATATTTATCACATTTTCATATAATGTTATAAACAATTGATGACTGATTTAGTTTGTCTACTTTATCCTTTCGTGTATAACGACCTAACTTTAATTAAGTTATAAAAAACTAAAAATAAATTATCTATACACAATATATATAAATGAATCGCCATAATGTATGTACGCGCATCACTTCCGAATGAGTACACTAAATTGGATAATTATCTTTTTGTAGTGTTTGTTATTATCAGGACAAGGTTCGTATAAAAAAAAATAACCCTTTCTACTTGTCTGTCTATTTGTTTGTCCAAGGTATATTTGGAACGACTGAACAGATCATGATTCGACTTTCACTGGAAAGTAGAGGAGCTTACTAGGCTACACTTAGGATATTATTTATCGCGATATCTTTTAGGATTCCTTCTTGAAAAAAAAATTTAAAACAGGATAATCTATCAGAATTTAATCAAAAGTGGTACCGGAATATAGATCGGGAGCAAAACTAGAATCGGGTTTGGTACCAGACGAAATTGAGAACGAGGACCGGGATCGGAATCATGGTGGATACGGCGTCATCAGTTGGTACAAAAAATGTAGGAAATCATTTTACATTCACAAGGGAGAAGCCGCAGCCGACAGCTATCTATTTACATAAAAATTAATGTAAGCATGTTTGTTATCTATGCATTTTTAGTCCATTAGTCAGATTACGGCGAAACTTTCGTAAAATTTTGTAAGCACTCCGGGGAAGGTTTCTAATAAAAAACTAGTGCCTTTCCTCGGTTTCATCCGTGTATTTGTACTACTGGTTCGAACTAATGAACCGATTCTAAAAATTCTTTCATTAAAAGATATTCGCACTATTTTTGAGTAAATTAGGCTACTAACATTTACACCTGCCTTCATCCACGTATTTATATTCCTAAAGCGATTTCGATGATTCTTTAATTCAAAGAAAGCTACTCTATCCCCGAATAATATAGCTTATATTTTATTTCGATATAAGTATTTGCCTCCGGCTTTGTTCAAATTGGAGCTAGGACGGGTAGCGAAATTGGAATTGAAAGCTGGACTGGGAGTAAAATCGAGAAAGGAACCGGAATCATAATCGAAAGCAGGACCAGGACTGAAATTTGGAATGGGACTGGGGTCGAAAACAAACGTAGAAACAAAATCAATACTTTAAGTTTGACCGGAATGTTTAATGTTTCGTGTATTAAACCTAGGGTTTATTCCCGACTTTGTTCATGTGTTTGTATTATTGAACCGAACTACTACATTCATTCTAAAATTTCATTTACTCGTAGAAAGCTATACTATCCTCGAGTAATATTGCTTGGTACTTTATTTTGATACTTACTCACGATTTCGTTCAAATCGAAACTATGATTGGTAGGGGAATCGGAATTAAAAGAGAGACGGAGTGCAGAATCAAAAACGGGACTATGGATCAGAATCAAAAGCTGGACCGAGATCAGAACAGAACGGCACTGTGAGTGGGGTCCTCGCACTCGACCACAGGGGGAAATTGACAGCGATCGATACAACAGACAAACATTTTTTGTATGTCCATGCCGGTGCAGCTGCGGGCATTAACTATACGGTCAAGTCACCTAAATTAAAATGCACAACAGCGTCTGCCGGGCCGGCTAGTATTTTATGAAAGACGAACCAGTCAAATTCATGTCGGGCCACATGCAATGTACAATTCCTTAGTTGCCCATCACAGATACATGCAGACTTAGAAGAGTGCTTTTTATTCAAATACTATAAACATTGTATTTGAATTCACGATTTAACGATTAATAACATCTAAAGACGGGCCCACATATGACGCATATTAAGGATTTTATTATTTTATATTTACATAATTCTTAACAAACTTATAATTATTACCTGCCCTACGTAACTAACAATGCCCAAGTAATTTTCATTGATTTTTTTATGAAATTTCACTTTTATCTTCCCGAAGAACATTTTATAAGTTCGTCGACTATTACTCTTTAACTTATGAAGACCACTGCTATTATAGTATTCTTTTCAATTTCGTTGTTTATACTCCCGCCGCGATTTTTTTAACATATCTATGAATGGCCATTTACCAGGCAAGGGAAGGATACTTAACTTAAAAATTAACACTCTAGAGCTTAATATTTCGGAAACGGTTTCCCCATCCGAAAAATTGTTTTCGCAGATCTGCAATATTTCTTAATGAGCTATCCAACGATACCTCGCACCATAGGATAGACGAAAAGGAAAAAAATATATCCATTTTGCATGTAGGAGGCACAATAATAAAATTTTTCTTTACAAAATCATTCTTTCACTTTGTCGTCGTAATTAACATGTATACCCATACCAAATTACAGCTTTCTAATGCTAAGAGTTTCTGAGCTAAGCTGCGGACAACAGATAGACAGTCAGACGGACAGACATACAAGCGGGTGGGTGGACGTGACGAAACTATAAGGGTCATTTATTTCTTGATTAAGGAACCTAAAAAATAACAACTGACTTAAATTAAAAAAATATTAATAATGATTTTTGAAGCCTACAATGACAACGCACGTAAGGTTTTAAACTTGATATAATATATTGTTGTATTTTAGAACTGAACTATATACATAACCAATTAGAAGAGTAGTTTGCAAAATATGGTAAAAAAGCACTTTTTGAAAAATTTTCTCTAATGATACGCTTGAAGGATTAACCGATTTTTATGCAGTTTAAATAATAATGAATTTTAACCAAATCTTTTCGGTTTCATTATCATCAATAAAACACTAAAAATCAATGATTCTCACAATTATGTATGCAAAAGCTTAAATTGTAAGTATCAGTTTTAGAGGTTGCCAAGATTAGATACAGTCTGTAATTGGAGGTTAATAATTGTTTCCAATTGCGTATCCAACGTTGAATTTTCTTCGTCCATTACTTGTTCAAAAAAAGGAGATATTATTTTAGCCGTATCTTGGATTAGATACGAATATAAAGAAGCTTTAGATGTTTTCGAAAATGTTTTTGATTTATAGGTACCTTTGCTAAAGGGTAGGGCCTTCCAATTGACCTTCTCCGGATCTTATGCTTCAATAGTATTTTATTCATTTGGAAATACGCTAGAATATTTTCTTGTAGGTACGTCGCTACGCGATGATTTAAATAGCTTAAAATTTGAACGGATAGTCCTTAAACGCCTGTTTCCTGCTGAATGCCTAGCTAATTCATATAGCCTTTTAGTTAAATATCAAAATTAATTTAATGAGAATACTAATGATTCCCTTTTTGTTAAACGATGCACATTGATCGGTCTGGCTAAACTTCTGTAAGACATTCAATTGAATTTCGACGTTTACTAAGTAATGTTATAGCCGGCCAAATAACTGATTTTTTAAACGATTAGGCGGCAAGAAATATATAAATTGAACAGAACTTATTCAATATGGCGTTTAGTTATAGTAACTTAAATAACTAAACACCACATCGAATAAGTTGTCTTTTAGTATATCTTAAGGTATATAAGATATCTATGTTGTATGTATTGAATAATTTTTCCTTTACAAAATTTGAAAAGACTATGTAAAGCGCCTTTAAATTTAAAATCGCAATTATACGTGTAAGGAGATACTTAACTTTTACATAATTACAATTCTAAAGGCTGAACTTTTTCCAAAATATGGAAAACGACGTATGCCTGTTGCTCCGTATTTAAAGGCAAAAAAAAAATTTCAGTGTATATAATATATCCCAAAATAATGTCATACCGGAGTAAAAGATTGTCGCAAAAGCATAAAAGTATTTAAATTATTTAAATACTGTACTTCAAGTGGGAATGCCAATCAACTGTTGAAATCACAGTATTACTAGACCTATAATACCATGCTATCAGGTTTCCAATTTTTAGTACACATTAAAAATAGTATTCTTTATGTGTATTTCCAATTTTTCTAACCATCTAACTGAAGCATTTTGGAAATTTCTCTAGAAAAAATCTACATGTATTTCACACACGGCAGTTTCCGTCGTGGATCACAAATAATTATATCTCTCAAAGTTTAGAACAAACACAGCAATTTAAATTTTTCAAGTTTTAAAATCTACGGAGCGTCAACCTCGTTGTGCAGTAACACAAAACATCCGCATGTGAATCGTTCGAATATTGCTTTCATAACACGAAAGCGAACATCCTGTGAAGACCGTCCTAAGGCCGCGCAATACACAATGGCATTTAAAGCCAGCACTCTTAAGAACTGTCTCAAATCGTCATTCAGTCATCGCTTGAGAGTGAATATCGAGTTAAGGTGAAAGTAAACCGTACGAATGCTCTACTAGATGTGATTTTATACAGCCTTCCGCCGGCGGCTTCGCTCGCATGGACATGAAGTGCATTCCTGCCCCACACCCGATTTCGACAACGGTCTCGTTCACAATTTCGGTCCCGTCTCAGCTCATAATTCTCCTTTCGCTTCTCGTCCCACTTTCAATTTCTATTCTGCTACCGGTTGCGTTTCCGATTTGGATGCGACTATTCCGGGGCGAATGCAAATATAAATAAAAATAGATAACCCAAAAGCACGTCTCGTAATATTTCCATTTAATTTTGATAAGCAATAAAAAAACTGGCCAAAAGCATGTCGGACCATGCTCATTATAAGGTTTCGAAGCCATTATTACAAAGAAATGTACTACAGATGAAAAAAAGTACGTTATTATACTTTTTCCATGTTTCCCGCACAGAATAGTAATGAGCACTTTAGTCGCCTATAACTAGAAAAACAAGTAGGTATGTCGACTGGTTACCATTAAACTAGTGTAAACTAAAGTTCATCAACAAAAGAGCCTATTTTTATGGCACTTACGTCCTTTTGTTGAGAAGCGCAGTTTTTCGGCAATAACTTAAAACCAGTATATCCAATCATGTTCAAAATATTTTTTGTTGAAAGTATTTATTAAGCGTTATCTTCGGTTCTTTTTTCATATTTTTTGGATAAACGGTTTAGAAAATAAAAGAAGGAGGAACAAAATTTCTGCTAATTTCGGAGCGATTATTTCCTAAATTATTTACTAGAAGTCGTCTATTTTTGTGAGAGTCTATTGATCAATAAAATTATATTTTTTATTCATTATAATTTAATGCTACCAAATTAGACAGGCGTTTTCAATAGGAAACCATTTGATTTTAAAGCCTAATAAATGAAAAAGGACGAATTAATGAATTTTTTTCAAGTGATTGTATTTTTTAGTTTTGCAAAATTGAAAATTACCGGAAACAGTTTTACAAATTATTTTAATGTTTTTTTCGTTTCTATTACATTAAATGATTATCCCAAGTTGACAGAATCAATCTTCATTATAATATATATGTAATAGTACGCAAATTTTCCCATTTTAATGTCCTAAGAAAAGTAAAACGAATGAAATACTTGCTGACAAGAGGTGAAAGAATTTTTTCATCATAAAGCACTCTCAAATACTTACGCATTGAGTCGTGCAATATAAGTTGTATTACATGGTAATATTGTAGTTTTCTAGTAGTGAAAGAATTTTTAAATTCGATGTAGTAGTATAATATGCGAATGAAGCCAGGAGAAAATGTTAGTAGCCAGTTTTATTCAAGGACTTACTTTACTCAGTTTCACTAACGTTCTATTATCACTATTGACACTTGCGCGTACGACACATCACCTAAATTTCATAGTAATCGAATGAATGGCTTTGGCATGCATAAAAGACGAAGGAAAAACATAAATTTTTAATAAAAAAATATTTACGTACTGAACGCCATTATGTAACGTCATGACATTACAATAATTATCATTATAAAAAAGTGTCATACAAAATTTAAGTCCTTTCTTTAAGTAAATACCTACATTATAGGAACTATCCGTCTGACTAGATTTCATGATCTTAGCTTTAAAAGTTTTCAATATTTCAGGATTAATCAGTCAGTGAATGGTTCGCTCGCTTTTATACATATACGTATATAGATTAAAAATTATATTATTCCATTTATTATATATTGATGTCCTCCAATAAATGAGTTATCTACACATATAAAAAACAGTAAAGAGAAAAAATTGTACATGAAAGATATTTGGAAAAAACTATTCTGTGGGATATTAGAAATGTTAGAGTATAATTATATGCTTTTTAGAATTTCTGTGTCCGTCTGTGAATTTATTTGCGATCAGCAAAAACCATTGGATAAAATTTGGTGGAATTCGGTACGGTAATATCTTATAACGTGTGGTATAGTTTCAATTCCGTTTCGCTGCCGTATTTTTTTATAGATCGTGTCCAAAACTGGGATCCACTGGGAGCCGGCATTGGAATCGGGAGGAATAACAAATCGGAATCATGGTGAACAGTATACTCTTTCGATATATAAGATAAAAGAATTCAATTGATGTCCACGCGATCGAAACCACAGGCGAAAATTCATAATATAAAATAAAGAAAAAACAGAAAAATATTTTCATCGTGAATTTATTGGCCTAAACGAACACACATTGTGTGTTCGTTTAGGAAAATAAATTCTAAGTTTGAGAGTTCTACTAACACCACGTTTGTAAAATAACTTACTGTAATTTCAAGACTTTCTTTACTGACATTACAAAATAATTAAGAATTTTCTTTTAGAGACTCAGTCAATAGTCATATATCTTTCAAGACAACAAATAAAATATAACATAATATATATATATATATATATATATATTATATTATATATTACATAGGTTAGTATATATACTAACCTATGTAACTCTGGAACCATTAAAGTTTCCAAAATATTTAAAATCTGTAAAATGTTTCTTACTATTCTTATGAACAAGAAATTTTCTTTAAGCTAATGTAACAACATAGTCCACATTGCCTATTTGCACTACTGAATTACGCGATTCTGGATTCAGCAGGTATAAATAATGTCTACGAATAGAATTTATCTCGTGGACATATTCTGTATTAGTACTCTCTCCTTGTGCATTCCCATTCATCCCTTGAGTCTTGAAACTAAAAACAATGAGTCACTTCTGCATGTGATCTGGTAAAATGAAATTGTTAAAACACTGGCAATACAATTATTCAACAGCTAATTCGATGAATTATAACGCTACAAATTCGAAGATTGCAACTTTGCGTGCAAACTCTTGGAGTATGTAATGTATGAAATCTTAGAAAAATATTGTTTTTTGAAAAATCTTTAACTATATTGATGAAGCGAATTGTATTATTTATAAATTAGACATATGAATAAATTATTTATAACAGATAGTTTGGCAAAAGCTTAAAGCATAGTGAATTTATTTGTAAATTACACGTAAAAAAATCGAGATTCATATTCTTGCGAAGTGGAGCGATTTGGAACAAAATATAAAAAGGGTAGGTAACTGTAAAAGTAACTTATAATTAACTGGTAATGAACGGATCAAATCTACGATTTACGTTTACGGATTACTTTTTTTTCTCATTTTAGTGCAACCTGTTGTTAATCTTCATATTTACTTAAAATAATCACTTACAACAAAAGATCCATATTTAATTGGCTCTTAATTTAAATGGCTTTCAAAATCACTAACCGTTTCGTGACTGTCAATATTAAAAACGAAATACCATGTCGTTAAACGACGGGCGGCTCTAAAAATAGCCTACGCACAAGAGAAATGCATTCGCATTCACGAAAGTAAAAGAGTTCAACGGCGGTCCGCGGCGCGACGATCGCGCCGCTGACGTAACCGGATTTCGGTGCACAAAACACGAAACGCAGACCGGCCGGTTCCGGAACGCTCGCAGGCCGGATCTCTGCCCCCTCTCGAGCGGTCACTTTCTAACGTCCGCCATTTTGGCGACGCCGAGATCTGTGTCTATGAATTTATTTTTAGAGACGTTCGACAGGCAGAAATAGAATTTGACGTGTAGTCTTGTCAAATAAAATGAATGCGATGCCACAAAAAAAAAATGATATTACATCTATGTCCATTTTTGTTTGTCATGTTACTTATAATTCTTTTGTTTAAGATGGGTAGTTCATTGTAGATGTCTAGAACTTATTTGTCGCTGAAAACAAAAGTTCGACATTGCGAATAGATCTGCAAAGCTTAACGATTTAGTATTATATCATATACGCTGACATATATTAAGGATAGATCATGAAGCATTAAAATATTTAAAAGTAGAAAATCATACTAAAGTGAATAACATGGAGAGCGTTGTGTGTTGTCAGGTGTCATGTGTTGTCAACCGTGTCAGGTTGACAAAATAAAATCGACGAATTATGTTATAGCAAAATACAAATTGCATTCGAAAATGTACAAAAGAAATGATGAGTTTCTTATCTTCGGTTTGTTATGATTTTTTCAATTATTTTGTTTTTATTAAACTCAAATAAAATTTTAGCTTTCATGCAACTATAACTGTAGCTGGCATTCAATGAATTTAATTTGGTATTAATTTAAAGCAAACAAAAATTAAATGACGTTCATGTTTTTTTCTCGTTCGATTATCTCGTTTATAATTCAATATATTCCATTCCTATGAGCATATCCCTATTTTCTATATCAATGATAATTATAGATAAAATAAATTACAATCCACATATTCCAATTTCCTTTCGTGGACTATTGTCGAATTTTAATAATATCATTACCTTTATAGTATTTAGATAACCTTCGCTTTACGTATCGTTTTTCCAGTTAGTTACACTATATATGGCACTAATTTATAAATTAAAAAAGATATCAACCACTTTCATTAACATCTTTCTCTACTAAATCAGGTGCATAATATTAAAAAGTCTTCTTAATTATGTATCTCACAAATTGCTTCGCTCTGTTTAGTTTATCTGCCAGCGCGTCTGCTGCTTTATGGCTCTACCCGACGAAATTAATTAGTGTTAACGGTAGCACCGTACGTGCGATACCTAAGAGCATAAACTCAATTACATTTCTTCTGTGAGCTGTTTATATGAACTCTTATTACAACGCACACATATCACCGACGCTTCCAATTTGTCACGTATGTTCGACAGCGTGGATCCTCGCACGCTCGTAACATAATTGAATTTCATAAACGCTTTCTTGAAAAAAAAGAAAACGGAAGATATTTTTTAAAGCGGGATAAGTTGTTCATGATCAAGCAAAGCTGAGCGGATATGAGAATTTGAAAGTTAATTTAAGTGTTAGCCGAGTTGATCTCTCCTGAACACGGATACAACGACTTAGATGAAACTTTTTGCATCAGTTTAGAATTGATGTCCTACTCTATTATCTACAGTATAATGATTTCAATATTTACTAGAATATTACTCCATTAAGGAACGCGATTTTACTATTTACTCAGATATGTACGATTGAGAGATGTTGCAATAGTTTGTCAATCAAATGAAATAAAAACTATTCTATTTTCCTTGTATTTGTCTACAAATACATTCTTCAAAAGAATCTATGTATGAAATACATTTAGTTGTAGTTGTGTTATCATAATAGTCGTTAACATGTGTGTCCGATTGTTATAATAAAATACGTTTTAAAAATATACATCTAAGTATAATACAATAATTTATAGCCCATAAATAACCCGATGGAAGAATTGATTAAAGCAATTTTAAATTCACTCTCATTTTTTTATATCGTTAACTACAGGATAGATACTAGTACCTAAATCTTTTAGAGTATAGAACTTTTTCTTGATCTTTCATTCCATGAATAATATAACGTTTATTGGTCACTTTGTTTCTACGTATATTGTATAAGAAAGACAATATACGTAGTAAATTTTTTTATTTATATTTTTACGTAGTAGCTGATTTTCGTCATATCTTACATCATCAATCAAGTAACGATAAAAACCGTGAAAGTCAAATATGATTCTTACTCATTATTTACTATGTGTATTACTGTATAACGAGAGATAGATACACGGTTAAAATTTTCAGAATATCTGTTATTACGTTAGATTGCTTAACGGATGATAAACAAAAATAAAAAAGACTTGTGGTTCTTGACGTTTTTCCGGCGCACACGCTTTTATAAGCTTGGGTTGTATCTATGTCTGTATGTAACGGAATCTTTGAGCATAATTTTCACCAATTTCCAGAAGTCTGATTAATTTGAAACTTTTCACGTAAGTTTATTTTATTATCCTGATCAGGATACGAATAATTCCGTCACGTATCGTCTGCGTCTGCGAGCAAAAATAATGAACAATGACGAAAAATACTGTATTATTGTGGAAAAACGTGGTTGCTTACACAAATGTGGCACAAAGCGCCCCATTTCGTTACTGTTCATTATTTTTAGCTCACATTAAGAATTATTTTTCACTTTTTGCTTTGAAAGCGTGTTTTTAGTTTTTAATTATTCTACCCTACAACGGTGACACCTACGAGGGTCATACTTGACATAATCGTAGGTTAAAACATTGTCTCACGGTCTGGATGTGGAGTTCACCATTTGATAAGAAAACGTGTCTATTTATTGAAGAGGTTTACACTTATATGTATTTTATACGTATCTGACATATGAGTAGAATGGATAGTCAAAAATCCACACGTAATTATTTACTAAAAAGAAAACTCATATCATTACATGCATTTTGGAAGGGCGTGTTAGATGGACATACATATTATATTGACATGTATAAATACACCGAATAATGTTTCTTAACTTCAAGACAATTTAGTGAACATTGTGGTGCACAACCATCAGTTCTAGGACGTACTTTGATGCAAAACAAAAGTTCGGTAAACTGTCACTCGACCATGTGACGAAATCGTGCCACCCACGAAACCTGTTCATGTTTAATGCAGCCCGCCGAGCCCCGCCTCGAGACCGCCGCCGCCGCGACCGCCGCCGCGGCTGCTCCCGCACGGCTTTTATAACCGGTTGTTTCGGCTGCGCAAAAATCAGCATGCCCCGTATTGATTTAGAAGTTTCCTTTGAAATGCATTCGATGTCGTCCGCCCGATTCGTACATCCGTGGGAGGCTCGACGACCTTGCCGAGCGGGCTCCGGTGCCGTTCTAGACGCGACGCTTAGAAGAATAACTAAATCTAATACGTATGTATATTCATTTGAATTTTCGCAAACCGAAACAACACGCTTAATAAAATCACGTATGAGTAAAGTAAACCGCATATCGCGTGTCGGTCGCGGCACGCGCGCCTCCTCTCGAAGAAGGGGTCTCGGCGGGCTGCCATTAAACATGAACAGGTTTCTCAAGGTAGCACGATTTCGTCACAAGGTCGAGTGACAGTTTACCGCCTAACTTTTGTTTTGCATCAAAGTACGTCCTAGAACTGATGGTTGTGCACCACAATGTTCACTAAATTGTCTTGAAGTTAAGAAACATTATTCGGTGTATTTATACATGTCAATATAATATGTATGTCCATCTAACACGCCCTTCCAAAATGCATGTAATGATATGAGTTTTCTTTTTAGTAAATAATTACGTGTGGATTTTTGACTATCCATTCTACTCATATGTCAGATACGTATAAAATACATATAAGTGTAAACCTCTTCAATAAATAGACACGTTTTCTTATCAAATGGTGAACTCCACATCCAGACCGTGAGACAATGTTTTAACCTACGATTATGTCAAGTATGACCCTCGTAGGTGTCACCGTTTGTAGGGTAGAATAATTAAAAAAACTAAAAAACACGCTTTCAAAGCACATTAAATTAAAAAGTGAAAAATAATTCTTAATGTGAGCTAAAAAAAATAATGAACAGTAACGAAAAATGGGGCGCTTTGTGCCACATTTTTCGTGTGTAGAGCTACCCACGTTTTTTCCACAATAATAGCAGTATTTTTCGTCATTGTTCATTATTTTTTTTTTTGCTCGCAGACGCAGACGATACGTGACGGAATTATTCGCTCCTGGCGATCCTGATCAGGATAATAAAATAAACTTACGTATGAAAAGTTTCAAATTAATCAGACTTCTGGAAATTGGTGAAAATTATGCTCAAAGATTCCGTTACATACAGACATAGATACAACCCAAGCTTATAAAAGCGTGTTAAAAATAAAAATGCGCCGGAAAAACACGTCTCAAGAACCACAAGTCTTTTTTTTTAATTTTTGTTTATCATCCGTTAAGCAATCTAACGTAATAACAGATATTCTGTGAAAATTTTAACCGTGTATCTATCTCGATTCAAAAAATAGAACGGTTCAAAGATAGGATAGACGGACGGACGGCATATACTCAATTATAAGGCCGTGTTGGCGCCCTAGGCGAAGCAATACATTAAGGTCGGGGAAAAGGTTTTTTGTATCTTATAAGCAAAAAGTTGCAGTAAAATCTCTTTTGTTGTGCTGTTCGTGTCTGACTAATTTTGATACCAATAAATACATATATGACGTTTAAAAACATACAAGTAAAAACGGTGTACCGTCATTTTACTATTGTTTTTTTTTTGTCTACCAAAATTAGTGAATGTAACACAGAAATTCGATTAATTTTGAAATTCTATTACAAAAAAGGGAAAAATGCTACATGAGCCCTGATAAATTTGTAACGCTTATAGACCCTAATGCAGTGTCGGTAAGAGTATTACAAAACTAGTTAAGACGTTTTGAGTTCGGTAATTTTAATGTTACAGATGAACCTCGCTTTGGTCGACCTTTCATGGATAAAGTCAAAACCATTTTGGAAAACTTAGTGCAAAATCGGCATAGCAGTTTGTACGATATAGCTGGAGAGCTGGGGAATTGACCACAAAATTTTGACGCATTTGAAAAAGCTGGTTATACAAAAAGTTCGATATTTGAGTTCCATACCAGCTCACTGATAGTAACCTAATTAATCGATTGAAACGTAACGAAATTGAAAACATTGATCACTGGTGATGAAAAATAAATTGATAAATTGCTTATGACGAGAATGTGCAAAAAAAATAGTCAAAAGGTAAGCAAGCTCCATAGATTATAACGAAAGCCAGATTAACTCGCAATGAGTTAAAGCTGTGTATGGTGGGATTGAAAGAGCATTCATTGTATTGTGTGAGGTGTTAATTCGCGGAAATCCATAGTAGACGCTTGCCTGCAACATGCATTAACATGTAGCATGCAACCCACCGCTGACCCTCGAATCTGCCCCTCCACTACGAATCTCTATCCGGAGAATTGAATATTGATTCCAGAGGATTGACAGATATCGAACACCTAAGCAAATGTTAATTTTATTTTTTATAATTATCTTAGTCTACTAATTGTTATAATGATAATTTATACGTGCGTTTCATGCCAACCAGGCACATCCTCAGGAAATTGCCGATAGTCACATCCACCAGGGTGTAAGGAATATTTAAAACAACCTCGTAAAGTGAACCGCTGTCATGCAATGGTCAAAGAGCGACGAAAGCATCCTTATCAGCAGCGACAGACCACCACCAATAGACATGCCTGTCAAATGTCACAGATTAACCATTATCAACCATCACCCAAATAGTTACAGGCAAGCGTCCAAT
The DNA here is from genome assembly GCA_005406025.1 of Eumeta japonica. Taxonomy (NCBI): domain Eukaryota; kingdom Metazoa; phylum Arthropoda; class Insecta; order Lepidoptera; family Psychidae; genus Eumeta; species Eumeta japonica. The sequence goes on from BGZK01000264.1 coordinate 310,679, forward strand.
AATAGCAATTTATAAATGTTAATTTGGTCATTGAGCATATTATTGTTATCTTTATGTTTTAAAACTTCGAAGGATTCCAAAACATTTAAACGTAACCCCTTCTCACACCCATGCAAAACATCGAAATTGTGATCGTTATTAAGCTTATGTCCGATTTCTATTAGAAGTTTAGCAAAATGGGATCTGTCTGATTTATTATTTTTAAAGGCCGAAATATGTTCTTTGTATCTTGTTTCAAAACAACGTCCGGTTGTCCTGTATATATATATATATCGATTTACAGTCATTACAAGTTAATTTATAAGTTCCAGATTTTTCATTATTGTGCAATTTATCTTTATTGTTACATAAAGTTTTCAAATTGTTGTTTGTTTTAAAGGCCGTATAAATATTATAGCTTTTTTAACGTCTAGAGCATTCATTATTTATTATATCGTTGACAGAACCATTAATTCGGATCTTTACTGCCAACAGCTGATGGCACTCAAGCAAGAACAGAAAAACCAGCCGGAATTGATCAACAGAAAGGGTGTGGATTTTCACCATGATAATACCAGACCACATACATCTTTAGCCGCTAAGCAAATATTGACAGAGTTTGGTTGGGAAGTGTTAATGAATCCACCATATAGCTCTAACCGCGCGCTCTTAAATTTTCACCTGTTTCGGTCTCTTCAGAATTCCTTAGGTAGTATTAAGTTGACATCAAGTGAGGACTGTCAAAATTATTTGTCGCAGTTTTTTCATAAGAAGTTCCAAAATTTCTACAGCAATGGGATTATGTCACTACGTATAAAATGGCAAGAAGTTGTTGAACAAAATGGTTTATATTATAATTAAATGTAAATAAAATATAATGAAAAATTATCTTAAATTTGTATATAGAATAGGAAAAACCTTTTCCTCCCACTTTATATAACCCTTTTAAAAACAAAAACACTACAAAGGCTCAGCGCTGTGACTGACAAATTTAACCGTTACACATTACACCTGCAAGATATCAATACACTTATGTTTTAAAGTATCGTCTATTAATTACATAAGTTCACATTAAGGGTGTGGCGAAATATCACGAATCTCACTTAAGGGGAAGTGGGTCAATGGGAAATCTTGCATGAAATTTGAAATTCAGAGAATGTACTATTGATGCAAGTCATCGGAGAATAGATAGTCACCACCGCCCATGGACACTTACAGATCCAGAGGAGTCTCCAGCACGTTGCCGGGCTTTCGGGGAGGAATACGATATATGATGGAAGAAGGAATGTGCCATCGCAACTCTCACTCACTGGGCGAAAAGCAACAGCGGAAGTTGCTACTTCACGCCTGCATTCTATGAGAGCGTGGTATTTCACTGATCGCCCCGGCCCATGTTTTGTGCTGCAGCCAAGTTAACCAATTTGCGGCTCTACCACATTGCAAATTCTCATAACGAGGGACCCATTCTCGTTTTAACAAATCTTACTTACCTGTTTTGAACGTACGCTGTTTTATCTGTTTTATCTTTGCCGTCAAAACTTTATCATAGAATTTTACAATTTTTACCATTGAATTTAAAAGTAAGTAACAATTTAATTCTAACCTCTACCTTCTATTATTTCTTTCGTTATTATGAAAAAGTATCGCGATCGCAACGCGACTGGGCTACGGTGACGGCCGAAGAGTACCGGAATTTTTTACAGTCCTTCACAACTCACTTATCGCTTTTTGCCTATATTTATCGCTAGAGATTTTATCGCTTTTTTATTATTTTTCCATTTATAAAATTATTTGAATATTTTCATTGGTAGATAAGACTTTATTATTTAGTATAAAAATTTAATATACCTGTTTTGAATGTATTAAATGACACTCATTTAATGCCGTACATAGGGTCTGAGTCACTCATGTTAAAATCAAATAGCAGTACATCACCATACTCGGAATAATATCTAATTTAATTTGTTTCATCGCCTGTTTTTGACACTTGCTGTCACTTATGTTCATTTTTTTTTAAATTTCAAATCATTCAATTACGCTACGCGCACAATAGAGATAATCCCATTACTGGTTTAGGATTTAAGCGGGGAACATGGAAACAGATACACGTACAGACTAAAAACATTACACACTTTTTAGGCTCCGTCGCAGTCGGACAAAACATTGAAAGTCGCCATTGGATGTAAAAATTAAAATCGAACCGAATTCGTGAAATCGTCAGATCGAGGGGCGGGTCACGTTTCACTCGCACATTAGCGCTAACTTACTCCTTCTTGTTAGACCAATGTAAATGGCAAATAAATAAATGTTTAAATTTTAATGAAATTAATGGAATTACCCTACATATAGAGATGCATGCAAGCTTATTAAATAAGAATTATTAACATCATACATGAATGTCTTGGCGTGAATTCAGCGCGTACGAAAATAAAGGCCATAATTGGGCTATTCGGTTAAAACTTATTGAAGAAACCCTGGACATTACTAAAAGTTATTTAGGAAATAGTAATTACCGAACGAGACAATACAGACTTCCCTTTGTACCACTAATCGGAATAAGAATTATTTATATGTATAGTAATTAAAATATAAAAAAAACAAGCTGCAAGAGATGGTAAATAAAATGAGTGATTCTATTAATTCTGTAACCGAAAGTAAATATCGGTAAGGTTAAGGTGATGTTGTTTGAAAGGGGTGAAAACATGACTGAATGCGATGTACTTATAGAAGGTGAGGAAGTCGACCAAGTGAAAGAGTTTGTGTACTTGGGTAGTCTGCTTACAAATGATGGTAAATATGACAGAGACATCGAAAGGAGAGTGAATGCGAGGAATGAAGCGAATGGGGCCTTGCTCGCTATTATGAATAGTAAAAGCGTCTAACCACAAGACTTAGCTATACATAATGGGGTCCTAACCCCTACGCTTATGTATGCTAATGTAAGCTGCGTTTGGCAAAAGAAAAATGAAAGTAAGATCAATGCAGTGGTAGCTGCATAGTATGTGTGGAGTGTCTCGGAAAGACGGATGTAGAATCAGTGATGTTAAAGAGCGGTGTGATTTGAAGGAAGATGTGGTGACTAGAGTAGAAAGAGTTATGTTAATAAAGTTAGGTTGACAAAACAAATCTATAGAGCGAATGTGTGTGATGGAAAGGACGGCAAGAGTAGCCCTAGAAAATCCTATGCAGACCATATCGGTGGTATATTAAAAAGGGGCCAAGTTTTAAGCACCCGAAACCGACGAGCTTGTCTGAAAAGATTGATGGATGTCAGTGAGGCAAGAGAGATATGCAAAGATCGTACCAAGTGGAAATCTATAGTCTCTGCCTATCCTTCTAGGAAATAGGCGTGAGTTTATATTATTATTATTAAATGTATAGCTATAGTAAATATTGAATTACATGTAAGAGACTGTTTTAATTAAATTAAAACAACCAAAGAATATAACTTAATAAACATTTTAATTGTATGTAATTAAATATACATATATTTTTTTATATATATACATAATATAATAATGGTACATATATTTTTTAATTAAGTAAAAAAATTCAAATGAAATATGCTAATTAAAACAGTTCTCTTAAGTATTTCTATATTTTCTCTGGCTATATCAATTATTCTAAAAACGTTCAGTGATAAATATTGAAATCTCTCTTGTCCGTAATCTCATATGCTGGTAATTGACTGCCTCGGGTCCCTGGATGTAGGAGGCGTGCGTAGCAAAGCCATCGGTTGCGTTGCAAGTGACGACCAGTAGCTAAAATGTTAAAGGAATTAGTTCGTTAACTTAGCGATTTAAGTATGTGAGTGCATATATTCTTTTTCTTTAGTTATGCGAGCGACATACAGGATGAATTCCAAATATTTACAGGATTTCCCTTCAATTCCTAAACGCTTTACCTTGAGATCAGGCTGTATAGGCAAAGTTTGAACTTTTTACTGGACTACGTAACGTCAATATGGATTAAGCGTTTATGGATTTACTTACTTACTTTATAGATTTACATGTAAGTAATTTTTTCGATTTTGACATTTTGGAATCGAAATGGGTTGTCGGATTTCGATGGTTTGACACGAAAGCAATTCTTAGTCGTCATGTTCCGAATATCAATACCATGGTAGAAATTATACCAATGAGCGAAAGCCAATACGACTGGGAGAGAAATAAGTCTATAAAAGTTATCAAATGAGGTGTTGTAGAATAAGGATCTAAAAAAAATAATCAATATTTTTTCTAAAAGTTATTACACATTATAAAGGCATTCACTGTGTAACAGTTGACAAAAGCTTGTAATACATCTATACTTATATAATGAAAATAGGTTGTCTTTGTTCGCCAATCACGTAAAAACTACTAAACGTATAGACATGGGAGTGGGACCATTCGATGCGGGATGATTTGTAGATGGTTCTAGGCTACTCATTTTTAGAATTCCGCAAATCCTTCGCCATTTTATTTATAATAAAAATTACCCAGCGAAGCGGGCGGGACAGCTAGTATACACATAAATAAGCTTCACACTTCTTTCTCGCAGGGGTAGATAGTATCTTGTGATGTTCTTCCAATTGTAATCGCGTCGATTTCGATAGCTTTAGTCGTCAATAAGTTCAAAATAATCTCCCCGGTCTCGTTTATGTTATGATAGTTAGAACCTAGAACCCATGATGGCGTCGTACTGCAACTAAAAATGTATATATTTATTTCTATAACAATCTGGATTCAAGAGATTAGAAGTGTTATTATAAAGGCTTTTAACATGGGATTTTTGATACTTTGACTTTAAGTAACGATCTGAACTTTATTTTACTATAGGTTGACAGTTTCTTACAACATAGGTTATTTTTATTTTAGTTATTTAACCGACTGCGCGACGAATAATGTAATTTTCAATCTACATATTTATACAATTGTGTTCCTTTATGGCACTTCATATTCTAGACCTTTTCTTTAAGACATTTTCTCCTATCCAGTACATTTTGGAGAAATTTTACCATAGTTTAAATAAACGCTCAAAAATTTCAGAAATATTAAATATCTAACATAATAAAATATGTCAAAACAGAACCGTTATTGTCAAACCACAACACTTTGACAATAAAGGTTTATCCGTTTTTTACGCAAATACCATAGCTGTTTTTTTCAGGCAGTATATTTTACTATTGATTCGAAATCTGATACAGTTATAAAAATCAATTTGCCCACAATCATTCGTGATCAAATAATTTTAGTTTTTTTTTTTTATTACTATTAAAACTAAAACAATCCAATATTTGAAACGATAGTTTTTGGGTGAATTCATTATATTTAAATGTATTTGATTGAACACTAGTAACTTAGGTATATAGTCGCTTACTTATCAAAATATTTAATAAAATAATTGAATGAATAAACTATGTATCGCAGAAGCAACTAAAATTTGATTCTATCAAATATTTTATTTCAAAATTTACATGTCCCTATAAGGAAAAATAAAATTTTGTGCGTCGTTATTTAATTAATTCGGTAACAATAATAGTGTTATTAACCGTTATTGGCCGTTCAACAATACACTCATCAAACAGACGATCTTGGCAGCAAATCGTCCTAACGAAATTCATTTTGTTTTTTAAAATTTCACTGATACAGCTCCCAGTGTGCACGAAGTTTCTAGGAACTCTCTATATAATCTATAGGATATTAAATATTGAAAAATTCCCTAACAAAGGGGCTAACCACGTACAACATCCTTTCATTATTATAATTACGTTTCGCAGTCAGTTTTGTTCGTGAACACAGATTTTAAGCCGATGCTAAATACCACTAAGGAATTTTGAGAAACACAATAATTACATTATTGGATTTAAATTAATATGGCCGTTTAGTTAAGTTTAAAAAATTGCATTGTATGATCATATAGGAGTTGTTCAGTATTAACATATATGTGGCCATAAAATGGATAACAAAATAAGATAATGTTAATTGTATGTAATATATTAGATTTTCTATCAAATAGACATAAATTTCTATATATACATTAGCATATAGTTGATGTTGAATTGACACTGTTATTGATGACCTGTAATGAAATGTCATAAGATCTATTAAAATTATATCTCATGCACAGTGTTTAAAGTACGAAAATTATTTATAATATATTAAGATAATCACAGTTAAAACTTGAAAAACCATAGACACAACAGAAACTCTTTTGCCATGCGTTAACCCTGAGACCAACACGATAATATGAATGCCGTTAACGCAATAAACTCCACGAAGCCAAGTCGGCCGCTCAACAGTTAACGTTAGACGGATCCCGATGTCGTCACAGAGCCGATTTATAGTCCGGCATTGAACGTGCATCAGCTTTCGCCGCGGCCGTACGAGATGACACCATAAATAAATCCACCGCAGAGACGGCACCGAATAGAACCATCAACGAGATGATGCGGCATCATCCCGGTGAAAATTCGCATCGTCTCGATTCCGGCCGCGTGTACGCATCCGTTATACGCGAGCCGGTGCTAATTAATGATCGTGCCGTTCTGGAGGTCGGAGTGATCTACGTGTTGAGATGGATGTAAAAATGGATAGGCAGCGCTTTAGAAAATATTAGTTACGCCAGACCCCAAGTGCCATATCGTCTTTTATTTTCAAATACTTAAAAAAAGCTCATAAATAACTGTGTCTATGGTTTTTCTCAAACAGCTTGGCGCTGTTATCCGTTTATGAATTGTTATTTCATAAATGTAATTTTTAATAAAATGATTCGCGATTTAGGAAGACATTAAATGGATGAAACTTACGGAACATATTGCTTATGAAGTATTTGTATAATGTGGCGGCACCAATTGAACGTTGAATGTTGTCCTAATTAATAGACGAAAAAAAGATAATTTTTGAAAATAATACAGCAGAAATTTAAATTTCATTATCATTACAAAAATAAAGAGGTTTTTATTTTAGATAAATCTTCGATGATCATTCAGTATATTAGCAAATTTAATTGATGAGTATATAGAAAATATCATGGACCATTAGTCGTATTAAAAATTTTGGTGTTGATGATACAAAAAAAAAAAACTATTTTTTTTGTTCTTAAAGTTTTCATTAAAGCAAGTCAGGTTAATAATTACAAAAAATGTCACTAATTTAATACTGTAACATTTTTATGTAAAATATTAAAGCCAGTAACATGAGCTTTATTTTACGAATCTAAAGGTTTGTCATATAAGAATACACTTTAAGAACCTAATCTTCATAATCTAAAATCAGTTTCGTACGCGGGAATTCACGCAATGTCCATTACAGTAATATGTCGAAGAGTAGCTTATTTGTGATCTTAAATATTTTTAAATACGAATATAATGCGAAATAGTACTTAAAATACGAAATGCAGATGCACGATCCGCTCCGCACACTGCATACAGCACGCGGCGTCCACAGACGAGCGTGCCGCGGCCTAGAATCCAGGCAATTTCCGATTGCCACGGTCGTCGGACGGCCGAGGTCTTATGGTCTTACTCACTGACTCGTGTACCGTCATCCTATTAATATTATCCGATAAGAAATAGATGTATTGCTATAAATATTCGCCTTTAAAATGTGACAGACATCGAATACTGTTCGACGTCAACAATCAATTTATACCTAAATAACGGTTTTCAGTGAGAATGATAGCTTAAATCGTTTAATTATTCTTTACTTTTATTTCAATCCGCTCGATGGGTCCTTGGTCTTGTAGTCGGTTGGTAAGACTTAACGGTCAGTCTGGCATCGATTCTGAAAGTACTAAGTCATCAGTGATCTTTATCCTTTGAACAGTGCTAAGAATGAAAAATAAAAATAAGAAATTTTATAAGTGACGAGCAACGCTTCGGTCTGCAGTGTTCTATTTTGCACTTTTAATTTACGACTGGCATATTAACGGCGGGTCACGTCAAAAGTAAAAACGTAATCAGTTAAACTAATCTGCGAGAATTGACAGATAAATTTACGGACAATCTGTCAAATCTTACGGGTTGCTTTTACAAATTACGTTTTTAATTTTGGTACAACCCTCCATAAAAAATGATACGTTACACCACGCATATTTTTTATCGTTTTTCAACACACGGAGTTAACAAAATCATAACCTTCTTTTTCAGTCGAGCAGACACTTTTTAATTTATAATATACATATGGATAAATTAAGAGTTTAGCATAATTGTATGTTGTATGTGTGTGTGTGTGTGTGAGTGCGCGCGCTTGCGCGTGCTGTATGTATGCTGTTTTATTTTTTACCAATGATCGCTTTTGAAAACTGATCTATTCCACTTGAACAAAACATGATATTCCTATATCTTTTTCATTTTTAATATTTCACTTAAAAAACAATTTTAATACATCAGGGGTATAATGTAAAGAAAAAAAAATTAACGTGTTAATTACAACTTGAGCGTTGCAATAAAAAACTCATCATCGCATGAACGACTGACTTGACTTTAGCCTTTAAAATATGTTTTCATTGATATCTGCGACTCGTATAAATGAATCACACTCGATTCGACCAAAAATCCTGACCTACTTTAAATATAATGTGACTATTATAATACTACTACTAATTATAATACTAATGTATTATAATCAGTACGCTTCCCTCACTCGCTAACGACTAAGAAATCCTTGCGCCGTGGGCATGAGGTTTGCAGGCGATTATAGATTATATGACATTGATAATAAAATGGATGGTTCTGTTAAGAAAAGAGGCATGGAAATAAATGTAAGCAAGACTAAGGTCATGCTGTTTGAAAGGAGTGAAAGCATGACTGAATGCGATATATACATAGAAAGCGAGAGAGCTGAACAAGTTAGGACACTGTTTACAAATGACGGTAAGCACGATAGAAATATGGAAAGGAGAGTGAATGCGGGAAAGAAAATGAATGGGGCTTTGCTTGCTATTATGAATAGGAATAGTGTCACAAGACAAGCACGTTTTCCTATCCATGATAGGGTCCTGATCCCAATGCTTATGCACAGTAACGAAATTGGATATGGTAGAAAAAAATGAAAGTAAATGCAAATGGAGATGCGATTTCTGCGTAGTAGAGTGGAGTGGTCTTTGAAATATAAATGTAGGAACAGTGATATCAGAGAGCAGTGTGATTTGAAAGATGTAGTGACTAGAGTAGAAAAAGGTCCGTTACGGTGGTTTGTCTATATTTAAAATATGAATGAAATTAAACTGACAATATAAACTTGAAGGGCGAATGTAGGTGATAGAAAGGTCGGCAAGGATCACCCTAGAAAATTCTATGCATTCCAAATTGGTGGTATATTGAAAAAATGTGCAAATTGTAAGCACCCACAACTGACGTGCTTGCACGAAAAGTATTGGATGTCAGTGAAGCAAATCGTACTAGGAGTAAATCTACAATCTTTACCTACCCTTCTGGGAAATAAACGTCAGTTTATAATAATAACATAGTATACTTATTATTGCCTATAAATATAGTAAACGATTTTTTAATCATGTTTCTCGTGTGTGCGTGCGTGTGTGTGTTTGTGTGTGTGCGTGTGTGTGTGTGTGTGTGTGTGTGCGCGCGCGCGCTTGCGTGTACGTGTGCGTGTGCGTGCGTGTGCGCACTAGAGCCGTGGTGGCTCAGGGGTAAAAAGTTGCGCCTTGAAACTAAAAGGTAGGGCTTCGATCCTGGATACGGGCGAATTAATGAGTTTTTGTTTAAAATCAAATTAAACCAATTGCATCGTATCTCGGACAGCATGTTAAGCGGTCGGTCCTGGGTTGTGTTATTGCGCACTGGGCTGGCGTGAACGACTTTAGGCCCTTTGATCTGATTTAAGATGGTTGTAGGACCGACAGGGGCGGGTGATGAAACAGGATCCAACAGCTATAAGGTTGCGAAAATGTAATATTCACAACTTTTCCTTTTCTACCCGTTTACGTCCCCTTTCTGTAGAAGGGAACAGTAGTCCTCTTCCATATAAGAGGATTTAAACATCTTCGGAAGCACACAACGGCATTTGATTCCAAACTAAGCAACAAGGCTTGTGCTAGATAGTTGATACAATACATATACACCTATTTTTTTTGTAAATGCATCCAAATAATACATGGAAACACCAAGACTCCAGATAAAAATTATTTTTTTTAATGAATTAAATGTTTATCTTGTTTGGGAGTCGAAGGCACGTCCGCAGTGCAGTACGTGAGGTCACTACGCTGATCGGACCGTCGTTGTAATGAATTACAATCTAAATAAAACAAAACCAGTAAAATATATGATATATAGTGTGGGCCCGTAAACGATATATGACATAAAAGGTGACAGAAAAGACCGAGTATTCTTCAAAATAAACTCCCTTCATTTCTATTGATACTCATTTCTATTGATACTCAATTCTGCAGCAAACTTCAGATTTTTTGATGAAAATATTTCTTTTGATTCGACGTCAAAATGTTCGACGCGATATCGTTACGACATCATCACCATTTGGAAGTGTTAGACATTGTGGATCGTGCTCGATTGAGCGGAACAGCTCGTAACGAGACGGCGCAACATCGGAGAGACGGAATTGGAACGGATTTAACTTCCTCTTCTGGATGGTGCGGCGGAAGTTAAATGCGACCTTTTATTTTATCAAACACTACCTTTGCGAAATGCATTGCCGCATCATAGCTGTTGCCCTCCTGCTGTTGATGTGTGATGGACTTTCTTATGTACATATGTACGCCATGTGTATGTTTATTACACAATAAGAAAAACACCTCAAAAATACGAAAATATTTATACTGGCTCTAAAACATTCCCGAGTGTTGTAGTACAGCCGCGGTTTCGATGCAGTATGCAATATTACTCCATTGATTATATACTATGATCGATTCTAATATCGATTATCTTTGAAGATTGCGTCTTCGCCGAATGGTCGTTTCTACCGATTAATGCGTCAGTTTCTATTTACCCTCGCCACTGAGACACCCTCCCAGAAAGTTTTCGTGCCTCACTTGGACTTACGAATGCCCGATGGCACCGATGCAACCGTTGGTCAATTTGCACGCAGAGTTACACTCGAATCATATGCCTTGTGATCTGAAGTCAACGCTTTGAACCGCCGGGCCTACCACCAATCTTCTGGCCTTCACCGTCCTTCTTCATTCGTTTGCGACTTAACGACCCGTCTTTGCTGTAACACCTCTCTGAAATTTTCTCAGCGCCAGGTCTTCATCATTATCACCCTATCACTGAGGGAATACTATTATATACCGAAGAGCTTGTACCTCAAACACTCCCCGGCGGTTCGTTATGGGTAGAGTATTAATTTTATTTGAGTTAAAAAAGTCATTAGTCAAATCACTCGTAATCAGGGATTGGATTTTCTGATTAGTAGCAACGCGCCGACTAATCAGCATCACTCAAATAGATAAATTGTGTCCATTGATATTTTTAGTGTTAAAATGAAAACGTTACTGTGAACTATTCTACGAAGTCATAACGTTTCTTTATTTTTTTTTAAACTGATTCATTTCTCTTTGAGGTAACTGAATAGTAGTTAAACTTTTTAATGTATTCAGATAAATGTGAAAGTTAATCAATTTGAAAATGTAAAAACACGTGTGGCACTCGGGGACTGCCGCGATAAAGCTATTGCATAGAATTTTTTATCAACTTATGCAATTGTAATTATTTATTTATTTTATTTATGTAGTATTTTTTTTGAGGAGGTGCCCTAACGCCGAAACTCTAAGCAGGCATGAGTCACCAGATTGCGGGGCGAAGAGGGGGATTACGCATGCGCAGTAACGCCGATACAACCAATGCCACCTAGATGCGAGTTGCTGAACTGAAGAGACAACCGTGATATTTCAAAAAAGTTATTAAAAGTTCTGCTATTCATCGATAGATGGCAAAAGTAAAAAGTATCATCGCTGTGCCGGTCGGAGTGGGGGGGTGTTAGGTTATTTTCGTTACGGAATTTCTGGATTCGGTCTCCACGCACAAGGCCCGCGATAGAAGCTATGCAATAGCTTAAAAATTATTATCATTTATGTTACAAGTACACAAGTAAAGAATTAAACGAAAAAAAAAGTGAAAATACATAATAAAAAAATTAGACTATAAAATTGGAAGTAAGTTAAACTAAGATCTATAGTTTTTGGTTTTAAGTAGAAAGCAAAAGTATACGGAATCGTAGTAGAGCAGTAGGCTCTCGGGTATACATTTTTTTGGTCAACCATTAATATTATCGGTATTTGACTTCGTGTAACTAGTATAACTACGTAAAAAATTCATGAACAATTGGCCGGTCACATCATTGCTCCCAGGTTTTTCGTAATTAGGCTCGATTAAATTCATTTTGTACAGTCGTCAATAACCAATATGACCTGCAGACGACTGCGCACGGATGTTCTATACGTGTGAGCCGGTCGTTATTACGTCGGTTAAGTCACATTCGGCGTTACATTTCCGCGGGCTCCGGCAGCCGACATTTTTTTTCTGGCGGTGAACGGGCCCGGTCTCCGTCCACAGCACCTGCCGCGGACAATAGGCGGGCGGCGGGACGGCGCGGCGCGTGCGGCGGACGCGAACCCGGATGTAGGCTTCGGCGCCCTCCCCCCCTTAGGCTCTCGCCGCTCCCCGCGGCCCTCTCGCGCCATCCCCTCCGCTCGGAGACGCGTGACGTAACGCGCAGCCTCCGAACGCTTCCGCCGCCCTCCGCCCCGGGCCGTCTGGACCGGCGTCTGACCGCCGCTAATGCAGTTAGTTAATGTGCTCAGCGACGCGACGACTAAATGTAAAAATTTTTAATACTGAGCCACTTTAATAATAGGGTCGCGCGAACACCATGAACGCATCGCACCTCACTGTATGCCTTACAGAATAAACGTGTTGTTTTGCTCTCATATACAAACGATAATGAATGGAAATCACAATAAGTATACATTCAGTAGAAACTCAGTTATAATTAGATTTTTTCTCTGTCTTAATGGTTTTAAAAGCAACAATTATTACAAATAAACAAACGCTTGTATCTCAACCGTTTGTAATGAGTAACCTTACCTATAATCTGTTTGGATTCATTCGACTGTAGATAATATTTAAAAATCATTAAAAATTAAAATTTACCAAGCTGATATTTTTCTACATTATATCTACAGTCCACAACTTTTTAATTTAAAATAATTTTTAGTGTGGGGGAAAAAAAGAAAAAGGAAATCGAAAGGTACCTTAAACCTTTATGGTTCACAACAAGTTTCGCGTTTGCCTACGCTCCGACATTACACATATATTTCTCCACAGATTGGTTATCAGATGATTAACTCTTACGAGACGTGTCGTTGGCCGATTTTTATTCCTTACAAGTTGATTCACGACATATCGCAAAGAATGCCATTGCAATATATCGCCATTTGCATGTTACACTAAATTCCATGAGCTAATTTATTAGCGTCCAAAATATTATTTATCCGTTCGATTTATTCACTTTTATCTATATCTATAGAATATTGTAATATACAACATAATTTCATAGATTTGAACCGAACAAGGGTATGAGACGTCGTCAATTTGCTATACTAATATAAGTAGAAGTGATAATAAAGCGATGTTTACAAGAAATTAATCAAGAAATATTATTAAGGAATGTCTTTTATTCTGCCCTGAAACTGATTTGACCATAGGAATCGAAAAGTGAGACTGCGATCGAAACCGAGACAATAAAAAAGCAACATGAACTAAAGTTAATCCAGCGGAGATGAAGGAGATTTCTGTGCTGCGTGTGTGGAGTGTCGTTGACAGATAGATGTAAGTATTCTGATGTGGCAGTACTGTGTGCTTCGATAGAACATGACAAGAGCTTAGTAAGTGCCAATGGTCAGTTTTAGAGGTCTCAACAATATTATCTTAGGCGGTCGTACACAGTCAATCTTGTTCAATAACTATACATGATTAGAATTAATTGTCACCTTCTATATTTACGGTATTTGATTGACGGATTAATACATCTAATAACAAAATATATATTTATTAAATCAAGATTGCACTCCGCCGATCGTGATCAAGATTGAACATTTATAGGCTCGCGGTTCCGCGATTATTCCCGGAAATCAGTCTACGCACACTACAGTCGCTCTTCAAAAATGGATTCCGATGACACGCACTTCCGCTACTATCGCCAGATTGGTGAATTTATGATTTCTCAATTAATTGAAAGAATTCATCCTTTTCTTAGGAACCACACTTTATTAGAAACTCAATTAATTTATAACCGTGGTTACCATTATCTTCATTCAATCATGTTGTAGTATCTCCATTTGAAAATTCTAATATGAAAAAACCAAAGGCATCGTTGGATAAACAAAATGAACTGATAGATAGGTCTATCATTACATAAACATTGTGACAACGAGTTCTTCCCTCGTCGAGACCGATACAGGAAACTACCGGGAGTACAGTACAACGCACCTAACTCTGCCGCTCTGAATTACATGCGAATGATTGTACTTCGGGAATGAGGTACACGCTCCCCGGCCCTTTTCCGCCGCGTTCCTATTTTACGCCATTGCGACGTTTTCGTGACCAACTTCACGACGGCAGAGTTTCGCGCATTGTACTGTAATTGACTATCATTCGTTGAGGCAGAAAAATCTGGATAAAGTAAGTGCTCAACGAAGCATTCTTTGCAGAAAAACCGTCTTAAATTAACATTTTTTTTCCATTTAAGGCGATCGGGAATACTTCCTAATTATTTTGAGAGATTTATCGAACCCAATGATATGAGCGCCAAGTCGGCGCATTCGTATGACCCGTCTCCTTTGCCTAACTTCGTATACATGTAGTTTTAAAGATGTAGAATAGGCGAATCAGGCGAATCAAGGCGAATGGGTCGTGAGATAGGTGAATCATAGCGGCGGAGTGAGAACACCACTGACTAATATAGTTTTCTGTAACCTCGTTATCTGTCGGCCACGAACAAAGCGCGGGAACAAAGCGCCGTATGACTGCATACTGGTGTTGCCAGTATCGCCGATCACTTCTTGTGTGACCGGTATCAAAATACTTTTTAAGGCATCGATATGTGAAGATAGCGGCATTGCTTATGAAAATATGTGTTAATATATCTAGTTTTCTAATAATAATAAATCGAAGACCGTATGTGATTTGACTAAAGTACATTTATTTCATTCCGGTGAAAATGAAAACATAAAATAATAAGATCCAGAGATGGCAAGTTAGTATAGTATGAGGGCAAATAAAAGTGAGGCAATTTTCTAAAATATGCATATAAAATCCTAAAATTACGTTTAAATCCGTTTAAACCTATAAATGATAGTAATAAACAACTTTAATAAAAAGACATTCAGTAACTGTAAAGATTATTCCCACCAAATTATTTTTGCAAGCTCACTCCTTTCACTGCATGTTTATTTTGTATACACTCGGTGAAGGATTAGCCGGTTATTTATATTAATCATCCAACGAAATATCTTAATCAGTATAGTTTTTTAATCAATATAATTTAAAATTAAAACGATTTTTCTTTGTCCCAGTGTTAATAAAAATACTGAATATATCGCCATAGGAGCTTTCGACGCGTAATCTTTTCTAGATGATTTTTAAATCATTTATTTTTTTATACCGCACACGCTTCACTATATTTTCTTTTTCTATTTTATAACATAAAGAGTTAGTCAAAGAGTTTTCGATTCATGAAAGATCTTTGGCTATATTTGTTCCTATATATACTTCATCCATTATTTTTCCATTGCAAAATACAATTGCTACGCCAACTCAAATTTCACCTCGCCTACCAAAAATTTACGATATACTGAGAAGTTATTGATAGCTACACATTGTATTAAGACTAGATCTACTATTAAACAATAAGGGGCCATCCATAAATTACGTGAAATAAATTGCCCGCCCCCCCGTTCTCCCGTCCTTGTCAAGGTGATCACACGTAAATAAAAATAGCAGTTTTTACAATTTTTTTTGTTCAAAATACTTTAAATATTGGACAAAACAAAAGACATAACCCTTTTTTCGTTTTCGTATTTCGGATTTGACGTCAGAGCTTTTGACCTGCTCCTTGTCGCGCATTGTTAAATTTCGTTGACCGCCCCCCCTTACCCTCATCCTAACGTGCGACGAATGAATGGCCCCTAATCAAGGTACTAATGACTACGAAATCTTTAAATGTAACAGAATTCCATAGTGTGCCAGTTATCCTATCAGAATCAGAGATCAAAATCATAAAATTACTTTTAAGATTCAGAATACAGTTGTTTTTAATATTTTAAAGCAATAGACGAATAAGAAATGAATTCTAATTGGATTTAATTCTAGTATCACCATTGTTTAATGATAAAGTTACAAGAAATATATTGCTTCCTCATTAGAAAACTGTTGAAAACCAAATGCTTTTGATTGTTTCAAAATTCAGAATTGGTCCGTTTTGTCTTCATGCTCTCTATTCAGTTTGCTGCCTTCATAACCAAAAAAATACACATTTTTGGTTCGTCTTTCCCTTTATTAATATCAGGATTTACCTTTGTTGCTCTTAGTCTTTAGAAAACGATTAAAATTAAACAAAATGCATGATCAGAAGATCACTCATTAACACTAAAATTTAATTTACTTTTTGATAGGGTCATCAGAAATAAATATCGTTTTTTAAACATCTCGCTAAAAAAATTGGTTTTTTTTTTAAATTAAAGAAGACATTGTATTCAGTCCGATTTTCGGAAATTTACCTTTTAATGGCTATCGACATCTTGAGATCCTAAAAGAGAGTTCTGAATATTTTCAAAAGAATGTCCGTATATATATATATATATATGTATGAATGTCTTTAAACGAATAGATTGATTGAAATTGAATTTGGAACAAGGAGACAAAAACCTATTATGGGCCGTCCGTGTGCCCGGACACACGGGTGTATCCGACTCTCACGGACTAAAAACCCCTTGACGCTAATAATTGCCTTACCATAGCTTATCGCTCTTTTGGCTTCGAATTACGCGGCCAGACCGGCATGGAGATGCCGACGGCGCGTGACTATCCTATGGGTGCCTTTTGAAGGCTCCTCGGCATAGGATTTACGTGAGGGCTTCAGTATGAACTGGGCTCGGTTTGGGACGTCGGAAGGCGCAGGAAGCGCACCGGTTTATGACCACTTAGGATCAGACTTTCAAAGGAGACGGATGCATCAATTCCGCTGCAATTTATAGATGTCGCATCCGCTTGCCTGTGGCACATAAAATTCAAGTTGAAATCGGTGCATTTATTCGGTAACTGCCGAAATATATCTATAGTGAACGAAAAACTTTCCAACTAGTATTCTTCAACTAGTAGTTTTCACCGATCAATTTTCAAAAATTCTATTACTTATTTCCATTTAAAGATCTGCATCTAATAGCGCAAGCGCCGTTCAAATCTGTTGAGTCTATTGAAGGTTATTGAAAGATTTAAACATTTTTGTGAATTTGAAAACGCAATGCTTAGATTACTTGGCTGATTGATTTTAAAATTAAACTTCCTTTTATCTTTTAAAAAATACTCAATGTTGTAACCCCCATTCCCTTTCCTTAAAAGATATATATATATATATATATATATATATATATATATATATATATTTAATGTAATAGTTTTGAAAGAGAATACCGACAATTAGCTCAAAAAACCCGAGCAATTTCAGTCTCGAAGCGCTTTGAAATCTTAAATAATAGCTCGGAAAACTCAAAACAGCGAGAAATTTTGGGCAGAATTTTTGGAGGCCAGCCATTGCCTAAATTTTTTCAATACAAATTCCATAGTCTTTTTCATACATAAGTGTTTGACATTCATATTTGACACTGGTTGCATTTAATTTTTATTTTTTGTTTCCTAAGTTAATTTAGATTGATGAGAAATGTAGGTACTTATTGTTTGTCAATACAACGTTAGAATTTTTTATAATCTTTCTCGGTTATTTCTAAACTTATCATATCAATGTGTTGACTAACTTAATTCTTTAGAATGTGATTTCAATATTTTTTTTTGGTTCAGTTCCCAAATTTAGCAAAAAATTTCTTCTGTATGCGTTTTCGAAGTATTAATTTTAAAGGAAAACATTAGAATTTAGGATTAACATTTCAAGACCTTTTTAGGTCCAAATTAAATTCAGCTTAAGTATTAACAGTATTTTACTTAGGTCTTATCCTACGATGCTTATTAAATGGCGGAAATTCCATTAGTATTTTTTATAATATCATATTATCAAGAAATAGGATGCAGCGTCTTTACAACACTTAAGTTCTACTACATGAGAGCTAAATGTGAGTATATTATATTGTGAATAATATTCATAATGACACACGTATTACATATGGTTCTGCGTGTGTTTTCAGTGCTTATTCAAATATATTTGCACTAAGCAGACTGCTCTACTCTATTAAACTAAATAACTAAAATATTTTAGCCAATGAAATTATTCATTATTGAAACATGACATTTCGGTGACATTTTCCTCCATACGTAGTCATGTCACAAGCATATAAAAACCATAGAGGCGACTATGTAATTATTTGCTGTTCCTAAGATAGCGCTTAATAACGAGAGGCCATTGCACTTGAACTATTCCGATAGCGGTGACATTGCGAGCGCGATACATTCGCGTTTCTCTATTGATAGGCAATCGTTGCTCTGGCTGTCGGTATGTCCGTCACCGTGACGGGACCATAAACTTCTTATTAAGACGTAAATAATGTCTCTCAACGATTTTCACTAAAAATCCCGTACCTGCGTATTTATAAACATTAGTTTTATGAAGATTTTATTAAAAATAATAATACTTGTATCCTTTCGTGGACTTAATATTTTTCACGTGGATGTTAAACTCATACCTTTCATAAAATAGTTGAAAACAAGCAGTGAAAAGTATTAAAATATTTTGAAAATGTAATTTGGCATGTAACATTTTAATCGCTCAATTATCCAATAATTAATCACGTATATACACACGACGATATCAAAACCATTTTTTTTTTACTTTGAGACAAACACAATAAGAAAACGCGAGCACATATACCTACATAAAAGGAACGTCCGTATGACCCTTCTGTTTTTATTTATTCGTGTGCTAAATTGCACATATTTAATATACATATTTTCAAGACTTGTACAGCTCACGCACTCGCGGCTGGGCGACAGTCGTGCGCGGGAAAGTTCGCCGACACAGAATCGACTTGGCCGCTTGGCAACAATTAATGTCTGGCAAAAGCCTCCGCGCTCGGCCGGCGGCGACTGCTCTGCGGAGTAGTTTTCCGATTGATTTTACTAAAAGTTTTACATAATTAGATGCCGTATTACAGCAACGTCGTCATCGAATTTTCAGTCATCGTTTATATCGAAAAGGTGCTAAGTCCCTATCGAACGCAGACTCGCCCTAAACATAAAATAATGGGATATTTAGGGGGAAGGCTATTGTAAAGAATGCTAAAAAGTCACGCAAGAAGATTCAGACACTCACTGACGACTATATAGTGAGTCATTTGTATAGAATAATAGAGATGTATGTGATAGAGACTCCTATAGTTTCAATAACATTTATTTTTTTGCCCCGTATTTTCGACAGTGTCGTATTTGATATTAGTACGAAATCGTTTTGTATTACAACTCATTAACGGTTTTTTAATTAATGGTTTAAAACCTTGCACATCACACCATAATAATATATAAAAACAACAAGAATATCCAATAATAATGTATAACTTATGAGTATGACATTTTTGTGGGACAAGAAAGCATTTTATATTATTCAAAATCAAAGAAATATTATTTTTAAATTTACGTGTAAACATCCGTACATACAATATAGACCAGTGTCCGAGAATAAATTTCGACTAATAGATTTTGTAGACTACTGATACGAATAATTAAAGACGTACGGTCGCGTGACTATAACCATTTACAATTAATGTAATGTAAAGAATGAGCTGTCTATGGTCAATCGCATAAAAAGATTGAAATAAATGAAGCTGAATATTTAAAAGAAACTTTGTCTCTCAGATTAAAAGACCACAGCCAACCAGAATGAAAAAAAAAACGAAAACCTCTCGCTATAGACGCAGACGAGATGTAAAAATTTTAACGCGTGAATCACGTTCGTTAGGAAATTATTATTGATTTTGTTGTCGTGAATTTCAATTTGTACTTAGATAAAAAATATGATGAATAACACTTTGAAATCGGAGTCATTCGTTGAATATCGTCCAACCGGAAACTCGGTCAGTACTTACTACACGGTATCAGAAGCATTTGCAATAATTACTGATAGAAAAGAACACTTAAGCACAATTCTAGATTTATGGTTTCGTTACAAATGATATATGACCCAAAATATATTCTAATATAATTTGAAATTTCAAAATGATATCTGTTAACGAAATTGTTGAAAAAATTAAATGCGAAATCAAATTAACTGGGGATGTGAAAGTAAAATTTAGAATACGTATTTTGTATAAAATATGAGTACCCAGAATCTCAGTCTGACATAAAATGAATAAACTTCTTCTTTATATATGTCGGAAATTTCCTAAATTTCTTTAACATAGGATATTCATAACGTAGTATCAAATACACGAAGCAATAATTTTTAAGGTGCCGTTCGTACAAAAGTAAAAGGTTTTAAGCCAGTTTATTACTTTAAATGTGACTTGATTAAATGTATGGTGACATTTGCAAGACCTTGTTCGGCTACTGACGCAATTTGAAACGTGTGACACAATTTATAACATATTTTGTTGAACCGAAAAAAAAGGTAGGCATAATATCATTTAGCGTAGTGGTAGAGAGTCTGATAAGGGTATACTGGGGCCAATTTGGCTACAATACGAAATGGCCGATTCGATCAGTGATAAAATACTTTCACAGAATACAGACGCGAAGTAGTAACTTTCGTTGTTATATTTTGTTCAGTGAATAAATCGACATCATAGTAACGGAATTATGTATTTTTTTTATTTTTTTATTAAAAAGGAAGAAATCAGCTAGAAGACATTGAAATGCGATCTACTATGATTTTTTTGATCTCTTAAAAACAGTGTTTCAAAGTGAACAGAAATGTTGTTAAGTTACAGTTACTTATAAACACGTGGAATAAAAACAATATCAATGCAAACCGACTTGCGCTATAAAATAAAAACAACGAGAGGCCAAAACGAAACGAGTGGAACCATAAAATAAAAGCAACGTAGGCCAAACGCTAACCGAGTAGTGCCGTAAAATAAAAACAACTGAGGCTCATTGCGAACCGAATAGTGCCATAAAATAGAATCAACGTGAGACAAATACCAACCTAATTCAGAAAATAAAAGCAATGAAGGGCCGATGTGAACCGAATTCATAGAATAGAAACAATGAGGGGCCAATACTAACTAAGTTGCACTATAGAGTAATAGCAACTAAGAATCAATGCAAAATGAGATGTACCATAAAATAAAAATAATGAACGACCAATTCGAACCGAATTGCATCATAGCATAAAAGCAGCGAAGGACAAACACGAATCGAGTAATGCTATGGAATAAAAACAATTAGGGACCGCAATAGAATAAAAACACTGAGGGGGCAAATGCAAATCGATTTGCACGATGGAATTACAGTAACGTGGGAAAAATGCAAATCGAATTCAGAAAATAAAAGCAGAGGCCAATGCGAACCGAGTTCGTAGAATAGGCACAACGAGGAGTCAATGCAAACCGAGTTGAACTATAGAATAAAAGCAATGTGGAGCTAATGTAAACCGAGTTACGCCATAGAACAAAAATAACTTGGGACAAATGTAACCGAGTTCAGAAACCAAAAACAACGAGGGGCCAATGTAAATGTAGTCCAACGTAAACAATGTATGCCTATGTATTGCTGATTATTTGTTTGACAGTGACAATTTAGTTAAGAAAAATCATTACCAACTCTAAATTTTCGTCTTGATAAATCGCCCAATTAAAGTATTATTATAAACGTTGTCCTTTATTCCTTTCTTCTTCTCCTTTTCTCTATGTATTTACTCCAGTTTCATATTTGTTTAAATGTCTATATATATATATATATATATATATATATATATAGATTAAGTGTCTGTTTAGACTGTATTTTGACATCATTTATGTTTAAAATATGGCAAAAAATTTGTCTAACTTGTGACAATTTAGTGAAAAACATGTCGTGTAATACAAATTTTACACGACTGTAAATTTCACATGAATTTCGAATGTAGTGTATTATTTTATCATTTCTAATTTTCACTTATGGATTCAGCCTCTGTTTTATTTTGATTATAATTTAACATCAGCTAGTGACAAAAACACGTGTGGCACTCAGGGACTGCCACGGTAAAGCTATTGCATAGTATTTTTTATCAACTTATACAATTATAATTATTTATTTATGCAGTATTTTTGAGGAGGTGCCCTAACGCCGAAACTCTAAGCAGGCATGAGTCACCAGATTGCGGGGCGAAGAGGGGGATTACGTATGTGCAGTAACGCCGATACAACCAATGCCACCTAGAGGCGAGTTGCTGAACTAAAGAGACAAGCGTGATATTTCAAAAAGTCATTAAAAGTTCTGCTATTCATCGGTATATGGCAAAAGTAAAAAGTATCACCGCTTTGCCGGTCGGAGTGGGCGTGTTAGGTTATTTCCGTTACTGAATTTCTGGATTCGGTCTCCACGCTCAAGGCCCGCGATAGAAGCTATGCAATAGCTTAAAGCTTATGTTTGCTTAATTGTAAATCTTAACTGAACTGTAGGTAACTGACAAGAAAAAGTCTAGTTGCTTCACAAATGTTAATTTTCTATCATACATTTTAGTTTAATAACAAAACGGGACAAGAAAAATTGTTATTTCCATTTGCTTTCGATACACTTTGTGATACCTAACCTAACCCTACAAAGATAAACACGTTCCCTTTTCATAACTATCGCTTCTGAATACAAACCATAACTACAAATCGATAAACAGAAACCTGTCGGCACGTGCTAATTAAATCGGCACGCCCGCGCCCGCCGGCTCTACTCGCGCAACGGGACTGACCCGATCTTGACGATGGACTCTGGCAGCTATGGCATTAAGCACGCGCTGCTATTGACTTAGTATCCAAGCGACATTTTAAAAATGTCTTCAAAACATGTATGTTATAACACAATCTTTCCATTCGCGGCTGCGCTCGTGTGGACATAGAATGTGTTCTTTCATCTTTCATGTGGGAGGTCCTTGCTGGCGATCCTAATCTCGTTCCCGCTTTCAATTTTGGTTCCGGTGCTGTTTTTGATTTCGGTGCGGCCCCAGCTCTCGATTGTGCTCTCCGTCTTGCTTTCAATTGAGATACAACTCACTGTTTCAATTCACTCAAAGCCAGGATGTATACTAGTATCAAAACAAATTATAAGCTATATTACTTCAGAAAGCGCAGTTTTCAATGTGTGTAAGATTTTTTGTACTTTATACAACCCTAGTACTTCCTCTTGAGGATAACTTTTTTCCTGGCATCCAATTTAAATGAAGTAAAACCTATATTTTACTCCGAACCAAGGTCTATCTATAAGTAAAAACCGTGTTAAAATCCGTTCAGTGATTTCAAAGATATACGCGAATGGATGGACAGACAAAAAATTTACAATCATTGCTTTCTCTGTGCGCGTTCTGCTCATTCTCTTATCTTGCCCTCTCCATTTTTCATATATATGCTTTTCGTATACTATATATTCTTTTGCTTCTATTAATAAATGCTATAGGTTATCATATTACTTTAATGTATGTCAAAAATAAAAAGTAATAACAATTCAATATTATCATTTTTTAAAAACGAAAATCAATACAGATCTTATTCCTAATATTTGTTTTTTTTTTTTTTTTGACAAAGTGACAAATTTAGATTACCTGCTAAGCAACTTATATTGAAAAAACACGTAGTGTGTTATTTGATAGACTTTTATCTATTGCACGCTCGCCTTGCCTTGCATTGCATTGCACGCAGTGTCATTATTTTATGATAGACTGTACGCATATTAAATTTAGAGCACTAGATGTAAAAGTTTTTAGGAAATAACAGAAAAACAGAACGATGATCAACGATGATTCTCTTTTTCTATCATTATACATTTACATGTAAATATATATATATATATATATAAGATGATCGTTTAACCGTTCGTCACGTAACGGTACTTACCGCTCGCCGGTCTGAGGGCGAACCCTAGAATGTGGCTAGACTAGTTTCTCCTTTGATTAAGAATGTCGTTACATTGTACACGCCCTTTTACAGATGATGATGATTCACTACCATCTAATTGTTAATTTTTAATATTTCTAATTTATTATTATAATTTCATTAAATATGTATTTATCGATACACTCGCCACAATATCTCTTTCCCGTTTTTATTCTATTCATTTTGGTATTGTTAAGTTCGCATTGACATTAGGATAGCAATAAAAACGAGCTTTTCACAAAAACTTGATGGCGGCGAAAAAAAATCTCTATTTGCGAAATGGACTGCGATTAGCATAGTTGCTATGGTGCCACAATTTTAAGTGGCCATTAACTTTTATTTATAAGTTAAATTTATGTTCTTATGTTTGCTAAAGAAATAAATACGAAAATGACGTCAAATATCTCTTTTAAAAGATTAAGTTACCACGCAGAGCATACTTTTTTTCCCTCTGCATTATAGGTTTATACGTATGTCTTGTTGTGATCAGATATGTCTATATGTCTTAAAGCATTATGCACCTATACCGTTATTGGTTAGTACAACTAACAAGAGACCATATTTTCCTATAACGACTTGTATTTTGTCTCATTCGGGTTATTAATTCATGTATTCAATCTAATTGCGAATGATCTCTTCATAATTTCCACCTCAATCATTTTATTTATTTTAAAACATTCATTATTCTCTTGTACACTGACGAAAACTTTTTCTTTTGCTGTGGTCCGTAGTATAAAACGTGTAGAACATTCTGAAGCTTGTCGGGCTCGCATGCTCAGAACAGTGCGTTCATCAGCTTAAGCTTGAGTAAACACCGCGCTTACTGTGTGCCAATAGGGTTCGCTCCACTTGGAATAAATGCCATTTTTATCCAGAATGAAATCCTCTATTTTTGCTCCTCCTGTTAAAAAGGCGTCTAATCATTTCCCTCTTATTTAATTCCCTTGGTATATCGCTCTCATCATTAGTACGGTCTCTGATGACCTTTAACACTAACTTAACTGCCTCCTGTGATAAGGTTCCTTAAAATTTGGTAAGTTTCTAGAGCTTGTTTCTTATTACACATTAAAGTCCCTCTTCTTTCCAGTTTTCTGGGAACACGATTAAAGTATATAATTCTAACTTATTACAATGACTTAATTGCCTAAAGCGGATATTGCCCTCTGACAGTAGAACAATTTCCCTGTTGGTAAGATCCATGTTCAGTTTTGGGATTCATTGTTATTTTATAGATTTTAGAAGCAGTAATTACATCATTTAATTTAATTTAAAGCCGTTTAGTAGTTTAAAAGGGAAACATTTCTAAATCAGAGATACAATGAGATAAGTTCCTATCACTTTTTACCAAAAACGAAAACATCAATTGGAAAAGTCCACCAGATGGGGTTAAAAATCTTCAAAATCCAGTGCATTTTGAATAATGGAACAGTTGGTTGGTACAAAATAAAATTAGCTAATTATGTTAATCGCTATACGTGTATGTATAAGTCGACTAGGTAATACGACAGTGAAAAATGAAATCAGAATAAGAAAAAGCATAAAATTTTGAAAGCCTTTTATTATTTTTTTAGAAAATAGACATTTTTATACCTACGTATTTGACAATTACTATTAAGAACTGACTCACTAATACTAATGCAATTCCCTGTCTAATCCGCAATCTATACATGTAATGAAATCGTAAGGAAGCCAGATCTGTACATTGAATATTTTTTGGAAAATGTAAGTGGTATGTACTCGATACATAATACAATCCCCAAAACAGCTAATTTCTATTTGTTTGTTCAAGCATCATACAAAATTTAATAGACCGATTTGATCAAAATTTCTTGTGTTTTTATTAGCAGTCTACTTCTTAATTCTACTTCTTAATTTAGGACACGACTGAACACGCCAAATTACCTAGGGGTTAGACAGAAAGAAAATAAAATAAATTCCCTCTCTAATTTGAAGTACCTACTGAAAGATTTGGACAAAAAATGGTACCTGTCTACTTTTAAATTTTTGACAGTGCAGGTTTCTAAAAAAAATGTATCCAACTATCCATAACCTTTTTATTTTTTTTTTTAATTAATGAAATTCATCGCAAGAAAAGAATCTTCCTATAACATTGTGGCTTTGAAGAAGACCCCATGACATGAGTCTGAGATTTTCTAAGTGTTGAAAGACAACAAAGAAATGAACAACAGCTTCCTAGTCTCTTCAAAAAGTTGTTATATTTGATAATAGCTTGTTTATAACATTTGGTAATTTTTATGGTTATATAAAAAAAAGTCATACTTTACTTTTTTTAAATTACGGTAATAGAAAAATTCTTATGAGATCCGATAGTTTATCCAATTCGATTTAGTTATTGAACCTAATTTCAAGGCGATAAAGTTATAAGTACGTTAATGTCGAAATGGTAAGATCTCTTGTGCGAATTCCTTTCGCTCTAATGTTTAAAAATATGTACGCAGGCAATAAGTAGGTACGTATAGCTGGTACCCACGAGGGTGTGACAAATCTACCTGACAATAATATAATAAGTATAAAACAGTAAAAAAATAACAATATTTAATTCAATAAAGGTTTATCGAGTATCTAAATGTTATATAATTCGTGTAATTATAGAATACAAATTTTAAAAGCATTAAAATGCTTCTGTTTTTTCATAGAGCTGTTATACTTTCAACTATGATTAAATTTAGAAATAAACCTTTTATTTCGGGCTACGGCGCAGCCAACGCAACGCGACTAACGACTAATCTAGTCCGAATAAATGAATGCAAACAACGGAGCGGCAATGTGATAAGGATTGTTATAAAATTTATAGTTTAATTTAGAGCAACTTTTTTCAGCACGTCACTATTACCCTGCAAAAGTTTAGAAATATTACAATACATTTAACGTGGAATCTGACTCACATGTGCTAATCATAACCTCTAACTGGCTACCAAACGTAGCCGTAAAAACTGAAAACATAGAAAAACCGATAATATGATTTATTCCTGTGTTTATATTCGACGTAAGTAGATTAGTTTTAAAAGGAATCTAATTTCAGACAGTACATTCGCTTAATTTCATTACACGTGTCGCTGCCACGAGATAACTTGGAAGACATTTTGCGCGGGAGGGGCGCGGCGCGGCCGGGGGGGCGGGCGGGGAGGTCTAGGTCGCGCGGGCGTCGGCGGCGTGGCGGGGGCGCGGCGGCGCGGGGGCGCGCCCGCGGGCCGTGACGAGCCCGACATGGCGGATTGGCGGTATTTGGGCGGTCGTTCACCTGGGCCGTCACCGGTCGCGCTGCGGCCGATGCAACGTTGTCTGCGCTCTCTGCGAAAATAACTCGTTTTAGACTGAACGCGTGAATAATTGTAGGTAGGCCCCGTATCGGACACTAGCGTTCGGCTCCTGATTTCATTCGACATTGTTTCGTATACGACGGTGAGTTATCCTTACGACGAGCCTACGTTATAGATTTAGCTGCGAAGATCGATAAATATTTGATCTCGCGCAGACGATGCGGTATGGGATCTTCCAAACTTTTATTACTAATTTAATTAGTATAGAATACTACCGAGATGTTCGTCCCTAAAGCCGATTTAAAGATTACATGGTTTAAATTACATGTCCACTCCGAATGGCACAAATGCGTTGCGAAACTATTTCATTGCTCTATTTATTTATGGATTAAGGAGAAAATTGGATTTATTTTGTTCGTGATAATATTTATAAACGTCATTATTATTGTAATTTGTGTTGCCGTCGTGTTAGGTTTTCTGTTGTCCCACCGCTTAGGCATACCTATTGTCCCATTATCTATTCAAGTCCAAGTCCTTCGGACCTCGAGCCCTCGACGCTGACCTGTGCTTTGAAGTCTGCTAATGATCGTTGCCATCAACAGCTATGTCAACCTCCAAAACGCCGACTCAATGTGTTCTCCGATTTACACATAAACGTCGCACGAGGATTAAAATATGCGGCTCAATTACGTAGAATACTATAACTTTTTATATTTAAATTGATAGAAATACGTATGCGACGGAATACCCAAACAATGACTATAGGTATACGAAATCATGACACCAGTAAGGTTACCTATAAATCGAAATCGGATTAGCCTATAGTTGACAATCCGACAAGGATACGCGTCACCGGGTACACCTACGAGCGCCCTCTGCCGAGCACCCGCCTATGATGTCAAATCCCCATACAAAAAAAAAAACATATTTACATCATACTAAATTTTCGTGGACACTTTAGACATTGTAACTTTAATAGTATGCATAATACAGTCGAGTCTTGATTTATTATGATAATTAGCAGCCACTTGCTTATTTTTTTATGTCAAGTTTAAAATTTAGATAATGTAGGTACTTACTCAACAAAATTCATCCCACAAAATCGCGTTGCATTGTATTGTTTTGCTTTTTTACACTGTACCTATTGCCAGACATTTTTATTTCTGCAATACATTTTTTATTCTTTTTGGTTTATAATTTTGTCGACAAGATCGTCCAAAATTAAAAGGATTATTTTGCTAAATATAAATTTATTATGTGGGTAAGTATTTCTGTACAAACTTCGCCTATACCACTGCCGAGTCATAAGTGTCATCCATGTAACAGAGAGTGTCAACGAAAGTGAAAGTTTAAGTATTTGTGAAATATAACACTTTACATATATTATTGAGCACAAAACTGGATAATTAAACAATAGATAAGAAAGTAATAATCCAAAACACATATAATGTCTGCGGTATTTTATATACATGTGTAATTTCATATGTTTCTTAAAAGAAAAATTTAGTAAATACAACGCACGAAATTCTGCCGCTGTAAAGTTAGGTAAGAAAGCGTCGCAATGGCGTAAATAGAAACGCGGGGGAGAAGAAAATAAGGTCGAAGAGTATTGTACCTGCGCATTGCATCGATCGCAGGCGATTAGGATCGGCAGAGTTTCGTGCGTGGTACATACTATATACATCTACGTAGACAGTATATGCAGACTTTTTAAAAGAAAATTTTTAGGATTCTACTTCGAAATAATTAAATACAATAATTTCAATTTAAATTAATTTTAAGATATACGTATTATTTTAATGACCCTAAACTTATATCAGAACTGATGGTCGGCAAATTGCCTTTGTAATCCATTTAGCAAACTTCGATGTATTGAAAAGAGCAAAAACAATATTTAAAACTAGTTTGACTAGTTTTCGCCCTCGGTTCGGCCAGCGTAGATATCGAATGGATTATTTCATCTTTTATGTAGACAGATCACGCTGTCAATCATATTCTCGATTTTGTTCCTTACTTTTGATTCTGATTCCAGTTTCGATCTAGATTCCAGTTCCACTAAATATGTTATGTAAAAAAGCAGCGAAACAAGATAAAAATTATCCTAAATGTTACTTCAAGATATAAACTATTACCCCATCAAATTTCATCATATGCGGCTAATGGTTTTGCGAAGCATGACAACAAATTCACAGACATTAATTGTAAAAACCATTGAATGTATTCCGTCAACGTTTCTGAAATCCTCTAGAGCAATTTTCATCAAATATATGCCTTTAATGTACAAATTTTTTCTGTCTACTTTTTCATTAAATATATATAATTTTTTTTTATTAGTTACCATGAAAATATCGTCTGAGATGACGAAAAAAAGTTCTGGTAAAGTTTCAGCCCTTAATATTAATATTAAGTGGTGGCCTCATTGTGATTTTGATTTCCCATTTAAATAACAAAGGATTACTTTTTATTTGGATTTTTAATGCACTTGAACGAATAAATGTCCACTGGAAATCAAAACATATTCTTGTAGGAAATTTAAAGATCTACAAAAACGATCTGAGATTATTTTTTGCTAAGTTGACTGATTTAAAAGTTATTTGAGGTTAAAGTTTAACCTCAAATCGTTAAGGATACGATTGAGTTGTTATGGAGATTACAATGGGCAAACAGACTGACAGACATAAATTTAACAATATGAAAGATTAGGAAAAAGACTTTCTTCCGAAAATCACAAACATACACTTCAATTTAATATATTTGTAGAGATGAGCGACTTATATAGCTATAAAGCAAAACCAATTGAGATGCAATTCTTTGCTACATAACTACCCAATATGAAGCAACAAATCGCATCTCAAGCGTTGCTTGAGAGCTAATTGACCAGCGAATTTTCAATTAAGATAAGTTATCCACTCATTGTATGACTCGAAGAGGACACGTCAAGCCGGCGGCCCTGGTTTTTTTATAACATTTTTGTAGTGCAAACGAGCTTGGGAGTCATCAAAGAACAGGTGGTCTACTTCACGTGTGAATTCTAGGAGCGTGTGGTCTCTCACCCGTCAACTTCACTTCACACCGGCGACGATAGCCGTTAGCAGTCTCCGACCTGTACTGGGTCAGCGTGTAGGACTCAAGGTTCAAGCCTCCCTATTTGAAATAAGACTAGACTAGAGGAGTGTTTACCTACACCCGGTGGCGTAGCTAGGGGAGGGCGCGGGGGCGGTCCGCGCCGGGTGCCACCCATTTAGGGGTGACGCCCGAGTTAATCCGACCGCAAATTTTGATTCACAAAAAATGCACAACGAAACATAAAACAATGTTTATCATCAAAATTTTTCTTCAACTTAAAAGTTTCGATTTTTAGGGTATCAGTTCAAATGACACCCCGGGTGACACCCAGGCTAGCTACGTCACTGCCTACACTTCAAATATCGTGGGAGGGTATGGCTCGACAATAGAGTTATAAAAATCTCACACAACCATAACACGTAATAACTTATATTTAAGATTATTTTATATCTTACCCGCCGACTTATTCGGAAATACGATAAACTTACGGATTTTGTGGTCTGTCTATGATATAAAAATATTTTACAGATTTTATTGTTTGTCTACGAAGGGAAAATATTGAGATTGCCGTTGATTTAGTAGTAAGTATTTGTCTATTAATAGTCCACGTTTTTGTAACAAAAAAAAGTGAATATGCGGTCGAGGATCCCTGTCAAGAACAATGTTATTTGTCAATATAAATGTAAATTAAGGAATAAAATGAAAGAATTTCATTTAATATTTCAGGAAAAGCATTCGTTTATTGAAAATTAGATAAAAAATAGTGAATTATAATTTACATAAAAAAAATTTAGCCGTCGCAAGACGCCTGGCAAATGTGAAACATCGTAACTATTTTGTATAGAAATTATGCATTATAGGATGGCTCATAATCAAGAATCAAAATTTTCAGATTTTATTTGAACAAAAAATATCTTTATTTAAAAATATTCATTATTTGTAATTTTGGAAACTTTGTTGACAATGACGAATTAAAAAATAGAAATTATTGTTTATTGTTATAAAAAGCTTCATTACAGGAGTAAATACATGATCAGACGCACATGGCGTAGGTGAAAACCAAGCGTCTTCGAAGTGTGAGACGCTTGGTATTGCCTCATGCCGACGCGTTCTCTCTTCTACATACGCACAGCGCTAGACGCAGACGGCGCAGGCCAAAACCAAACGTCTCCGAAGTGTGAGACGCTTGGTATTGCCTCATGCCGACGTGTTCTCTCCTCTACATACGCACAGCGCTAGACGCAGACGGCGCAAGCCAAAACCAAACGTCTCCGAAGTGTGAGACGCTTGGTATTGACTCATGCCGACGCGTTCTCTCCTCTACCTACGCACAGCGCTAGACGCAGACGGCGCAAGCCAAAACCAAACGTCTCCGAAGTGTGAGACGCTTGGTATTGCCTCATGCCGACGCGTTCTCTCTTCTACATACGCACAGCGCTAGACGCAGACGGCGCAAGCCAAAACCAAACGTCTCCGAAGTGTGAGACGCTTGGTATTGCCTCATGCCGACGCGTTCTCTCCTCTACCTACGCACAGCGCTAGACACAGACGGCGCAGGCCAAAACCAAACGTCTCCGAAGTGTGAGACGCTTGGTATTGCCTCATGCCGACGCGTTCTCTCTTCTACATACGCACAGCGCTAGACGCAGACGGCGCAAGCCAAAACCAAACGTCTCCGAAGTGTGAGACGCTTGGTATTGCCTCATGCCGACGCGTTCTCTCCTCTACCTACGCACAGCGCTAGACGCAGACGGTGCAAGCCAACCAAACGTCTCCGAAGTGTGAGACGCTTGGTATTGCCCTCATGCCGACGCGTTCTCTCCTCTACCGCGCACAGCGCTAGACACAGACCGCGCAGGCTAAAACCAAACGTCTCCGAAGTGTGGACGCTTGGTATTGCCTCATGCCGACGCGTTCTCCTCTACCTACGCACAGCGCTAGACGCAGACGGCGCAGGCCAAAACCAAACGTCTCCGGAAGTGTGAGACGCTTGGTATTGCCTCATGCCGACGCGTTCTCTTCTACATACGCACAGCGCTAGACGCAGACGGCGCAAGCCAAACCAAACGTCTCCGAAGTGTGAGACGCTTGGTATTGCCTCATGCCGACGCGTTCTCTCTTCTACATACGCACAGCGCTAGACGCAGACGGCGCAAGCCAAAAACGTCTCTGAAGTGTGAGACGCTTGGTATTGCCTCATGCCGACGCGTTCTCTCACTCTACCTACGCACAGCGCTAGACGCAGACGGCGCAAGCCAAACCAAACGTCTCCGAAGTGTAGAGACGCTTGGTATTGCCTCCGCCGACGCGTTCTCTCCTCTACGCACAGCGCTAGACGCAGACGGCGCAAGCCAAACCAAACGTCTCCGAAGTGTGAGACGCTTGGTATTGCCTCATGCCGGCGCGTTCTCTCTTCTACATACGCACAGCGCTAGACGCAGACGGCGCAAGCCAAAACCAAACGTCTCCGAAGTGTGAGACGCTTGGTATTGCCTCATGCCGACGCGTTCTCTCCTCTACCTACGCACAGCGCTAGACGCAGACGGCGCAGGCCAAAACCAAACGTCTCCGAAGTGTGAGACGCTTGGTATTGCCTCATGCCGACGCGTTCTCTCTTCTACATACGCACAGCGCTAGACGCAGACGGCGCAAGCCAAAACCAAACGTCTCCGAAGTGTGAGACGCTTGGTATTGCCTCATGCCGACGCGTTCTCTCTTCTACATACGCACAGCGCTAGACGCAGACGGCGCAAGCCAAAACCAAACGTCTCCGAAGTGTGAGACGCTTGGTATTGCCTCATGCCGACGCGTTCTCTCCTCTACCTACGCACAGCGCTAGACGCAGACGGCGCAAGCCAAAACCAAACGTCTCCGAAGTGTGAGACGCTTGGTATTGCCTCATGCCGACGCGTTCTCTCTTCTACATACGCACAGCGCTAGACGCAGACGGCGCAAGCCAAAACCAAACGTCTCCGAAGTGTGAGACGCTTGGTATTGCCTCATGCCGACGCGTTCTCTCCTCTACCTACGCACAGCGCTAGACGCAGACGGCGCAGGCCAAAACCAAACGTCTCCGAAGTGTGAGACGCTTGGTATTGCCTCATGCCGGCGCGTTCTCTCCTCTACCTACGCACAGCGCTAGACACAGACCGCGCAGGCTAAAACCAAACGTCTCCGAAGTGTAGGACGCTTGGTATTGCCTCATGCCGACGCGTTCTCTCCTCTACCTACGCACAGCGCTAGACGCAGACGGCGCAGGCCAAAACCAAACGTCTCCGAAGTGTGAGACGCTTGGTATTGCCTCATGCCGACGTGTTCTCTCCTCTACATACGCACAGCGCTAGACGCAGACGGCGCAAGCCAAAACCAAACGTCTCCGAAGTGTGAGACGCTTGGTATTGCCTCATGCCGACGTGTTCTCTCCTCTACATACGCACAGCGCTAGACACAGACCGCGCAGGCCAAAACCAAACGTCTCCGAAGTGTGAGACGCTTGGTATTGCCTCATGCCGACACGTTCTCTCCTCTACCTACGCACAGCGCTAGACACAGACGGCGCAGGCCAAAACCAAACGTCTCCGAAGTGTGAGACGCTTGGTATTGCCTCATGCCGACGTGTTCTCTCCTCTACGCACGCAGCGCTAGACACAGACGGCGCAGGCTAAAACCAAACGTCTCCTAAGTGTGGGGCAGCGGTATTGCCTCATGCCGGCGCGTTCTCTCCTCTACCTACGCACAGCGCTAGACACAGACCGCGCAGGCTAAAACCAAACGTCTCCGAAGTGTAGGACGCTTGGTATTGCCTCATGCCGACGCGTTCTCTCCTCTACCTACGCACAGCGCTAGACGCAGACGGCGCAGGCCAAACCAAACGTCTCCGAAGTGAGACGCTTGGTATTGCCTCATGCCGACGTGTTCTCTCCTCTACACGCACAGCGCTAGACGCAGACGGCGCAAGCCAAAACCAAACGTCTCCGGGGTGTGAGACGCTTGGTATTGCCTCATGCCGACGTGTTCTCTCCTCTACATGCGCGCTAGACACAGACCGCGCAGGCCAAAACCAAACGTCTCCGAAGTGTAGGACGCTTGGTATTGCCTCATGCCGACACGTTCTCTCCTCTACCTACGCACAGCGCTAGACACAGACCGCGCAGGCCAAAACCAAACGTCTCCGAAGTGTGAGACGCTTGGTATTGCCTCATGCCGACGTGTTCTCTCCTCTACATACGCACAGCGCTAGACGCAGACGGCGCAAGCCAAAACCAAACGTCTCCGAAGTGTGAGACGCTTGGTATTGCCTCATGCCGACGTGTTCTCTCCTCTACATACGCACAGCGCTAGACACAGACCGCGCAGGCCAAAACCAAACGTCTCCGAAGTGTGAGACGCTTGGTATTGCCTCATGCCGACGTGTTCTCTCCTCTACATACGCACAGCGCTAGACGCAGACGGCGCAAGCCAAAACCAAACGTCTCCGAAGTGTGAGACGCTTGGTATTGCCTCATGCCGACGTGTTCTCTCCTCTACATACGCGCACAGCGCTAGACACAGACCGCGCAGGCCAAAACCAAACGTCTCCGAAGTGTGAGACGCTTGGTATTGCCTCATGCCGACGTGTTCTCTCCTCTACATACGCACAGCGCTAGACGCAGACGGTGCAAGCCAAAACCAAACGTCTCCGAAGTGTGAGACGCTTGGTATTGCCTCATGCCGACGTGTTCTCTCCTCTACATACGCACAGCGCTAGACACAGACCGCGCAGGCCAAAACCAAACGTCTCCGAAGTGTGAGACGCTTGGTATTGCCTCATGCCGACGTGTTCTCTCCTCTACATACGCACAGCGCTAGACGCAGACGGCGCAAGCCAAAACCAAACGTCTCCGAAGTGTGAGACGCTTGGTATTGCCTCATGCCGACGTGTTCTCCTCTACATACGCACAGCGCTAGACACAGACCGCGCAGGCCAAAACCAAACGTCTCCGTGTGGGGCGCTTGGTATTGCCTCATGCCGACGTGTTCTCTCCTCTACATACGCACAGCGCTAGACGCAGACGGCGCAAGCCAAAACCAAACGTCTCCGAAGTGTGAGACGCTTGGTATTGCCTCATGCCGACGTGTTCTCTCCTCTACGCACAGCGCTAGACACAGACCGCGCAGGCCAAAACCAAACGTCTCCGAGTGTGAGACGGCGGTATTGCCTCATGCCGACGTGTTCTCTCCTCTACATACGCACAGCGCTAGACACAGACCGCGCAGGCCAAAACCAAACGTCTCCGAAGTGTGAGACGCTTGGTATTGCCTCATGCCGACGTGTTCTCTCCTCTACATACGCACAGCGCTAGACGCAGACGGCGCAAGCCAAAACCAAACGTCTCCGAAGTGTGAGACGCTTGGTATTGCCTCATGCCGACGCGTTCTCTCCTCTACCTACGCACAGCGCTAGACACAGACGGCGCAGGCCAAAACCAAACGTCTCCGAAGTATGTAACAAAATTATAAAATTTTCATTTTGATAGAAAAAAAAATTATAAATTCTCAGTTACTTGATTTATTCAATCAATTACTGAATTAATGTCAGTCGACGAATCTCGCCGAAAAGGAAAGACGTTCCGCCTACTATGACGTCACTCGGTTTCATCTCACTTACAGCTCGACACTCGCACGTAGGCGCGTGTAACGCGACACCATAAGTTGCTCCGCCATCGATTGAGGCGGTTCAAAGTCCTCCGCCACGCGGGTTTGTATTTGTTCTAGCTTATCTCCTAAACTTGCCGCGCAAATTATTATTATACGGTTTTCACTAATAGAAAGAGCGATTATCTTGGAAGGTTATAAACCATGATTTTATGTACATTTAGCGAAATACAGGTATGGTGATATAAATATCACCTGTATTCATAAGAATTAAATCGGAAAACATCGTCCCTTCTGAGAATCTCCGAAGTGTGCACTGCACATGCGTAAATAGTTAGAGTTGTACGAAAATAATATACGGTGATATAGTTACTTTTTAAAGATTAAAAAAAAAGTCCGCAATAGCATACGTCTCTCTTTTAAGATACAGCACTTTCCTTATTTTTTATAATAACTCATCCACATTCCTTCCGGAAAGCACCATTTGATTAAGTTAAGCAATTTAAGCTCATCCAAATGCATGTGGTGAAGTAGAACTGGCAAGAGAATTATGAGTAAAGCAGTTTACCTATCTGCTTATTAATATTACGTTCTCTCACTTTTTGGCGAGTTCGGAAAAAATGCGATAACTTAAGACATTTGGAGCCGGTGCCAATTAAGGATATGCCAGTTTTTCCAAACCACGTTCCATTCTTAGTTTCAATTCCGCTCCCTTTTCAAGTTCCACGTTTCTATTCTAGATTTTGCCAACTCTTATCTCACTCTAAATTTAATCCTGGTCTCGCTTGCGGTTATACGAAACCGGTTCCGCTCTAGGTTCTTCCGATACCAATGCCGCTCTAAATTCTGATCCCGATACCGCACTCGGTTACGAAACGGGTTCTACTTTAAGTTTTTCCGACCCGTCTGTTTCTTAATTCAATTACCATCTCATATTCAATTCTAATTCCAGTTCTACCTGATCTGCTCTCTAATCCAATGCCGATATTAGTACTTCTTTAAACATTATTACACTATATTTATACTTCACTAGCGACCCGTCTCTGCTTCGCACGCAGAGCAGTAATTATCTATAGCCAGATGACTTCTGCTGGACGGATAGGAGCGGCACGTGATGAAGTTTTAGTAGGTATCCATAGGTTAGGTTAGATCACCAAATATGCTTTCCTATATCCAAGAGGCTGGTAAAGCACTGGTAACTCCTCCGAAATTGCGAGTATCCATAGGTAGCGATGACCACCTACCTATGTGGCTCGCATACTCGTTTGTCCTTCAATAAAAAAAATTAAATTAAATAAATTCTATTGATCCAATCACTACCAAACTTCACAGGCGTATCCACTGGGCTAATCTAAAGATTTTCTGAAAATTTTATTGAAGTTGGTTCGTCTATTTTGGAGTCCATAGGAAATATACACAAACACATTGGTTTTTACATATATAGATTTTATAAAGTATCTCGTATTCCAGGAAAAAAAAATTTTTTTAAAAAATTTCATTACAACCTATAAAGCCGCTACGAAGATTAGCT
Source organism: Eumeta japonica (assembly GCA_005406025.1). Lineage (NCBI taxonomy): Eukaryota > Metazoa > Arthropoda > Insecta > Lepidoptera > Psychidae > Eumeta > Eumeta japonica. The sequence goes on from BGZK01000264.1 coordinate 348,404, forward strand.
CGGACAAATAAACAGACAGACCCCTTATCGATGTAACCTATACAATTTTTTTTAACTGCATGTTCTTATTGTATTTCAAAATGGATCAAGATCGGACAAGCTCTTATTGAATTATAAGAGGTCCCACAAACTAATAGGCAAAAATTTTAAAGCTATTAAGCATATATTAAGCGTGCAAATTTTCACACATAATTTCATTAAAATATTGTATATCTACACACGGAGCTTACAGATCCATATTTTAGAACAGATAGAGCAATATTTATTTTTATACGGATAACGTAAATTTGTGTTTTAAGATTAAGTGCGATAAAGTTCAAAACAGAGTACAATTAAAATTAGTATATCTAATACTAGCTCTCCGTTCGCGGCTTCGTCCGCGTGAATTCGGAATGAGTTCCTTCATTTTTATTATTGAACGATATTGTTGTCAATTCCAATTTTGTTCACGTTTTCAATTCTGGGCCCGGTACAACACCGCTCTTTCTCAAAACAAAGCAAATAATGAGCATAATCGATAAAATAAATTAAAACTAATGACTTTTTGGTATTCAAATTATAAAAAATCGCATAGGTAAATACGTATAAAAAAAAAATAAAGAAAAACATATATTTAATGCCACAATGAGTTCTAACAGTTTTTTAAATTTCATAAAAATTGGTTATAACACATTGTCGAATTATAAGTAGACATAAAAAAAAAACAAAGAGATGTGCTCTATTACACTAAAGGTTATTACAATCAGTTAAGCTATGAAAAAACATACAAACCGACAGGCATACAAATAAACAAAAAGTAACCTATGTTCCTTCCCCGGCGTCAAGTTATCTCTGTGCCAAATTTCATCAAGATAAGTTTAGTGATTTAGGCGTGAAAACGTAACGAACAGACCGACAAACAAAGTTTCGCATTTGTAATATTAGTATGGATTGGAAAAAAACTACCTAACACAAATTACCTACGAATTTAGGTCTTACTTCAAAGTTGTCATATTAAATTAATGATGCTCTTGATGTAATTCAACGAAATCAGTTTATAATTAACACTGATTAAATGATTAGGTTTTATCGATTTGTTATTATTAGGTATGACTAATTCTAACCTCCGAAAGCGTTAATCGATTTATTTCCAAAATTTATCGGTTCGCTTTTAATTTAATCTCCGAGCCATTTTTTTAACTTCCCATTAGGAAAATTGAAAAATTTTCATAAATCAAGATATTCCGTTTTCACTCCGATTTTCTAAAACCAAGTTTTCATCAGATCTTGACTTTTTAGGGTTCTAAGGTTCTAATCTATTGTGACCATCTTTCCAGAAATGTCTCTCTCTCTATTTCTGTGTATGTACGTGCTAGCGTACGTGCGTGTATACGTGCGTACGTGCGTGCGCGTGTGTATGCATGCATACTTGCATGTGAGCGTGCGTGTGTGCGAGAATGTGTGTGTGCATGCATTATTGTGTGCGTGCGTATGGGTATGTGTATGTTAAACCTTTCATGACTTGCAACATTCTAAAGTAGTCCACTCAAATTAGGATTTCTGGAAATTTGAACTAATTCCGCCGGGTGTTTTTGAGAATTCTTAAAAATAAAATTTTCAGAATTTATTTGTAAAGAAAAAAATAACACTTACACGGGACCAAAATTGTAATAAAAATTAAGTGGATAAATGTTACTCGTACTATGTATCTGGATACATAATAGTGAAATCTGGATTTCACTTGAAAAATATAAAAAAAAGTTATTGATGAATTGATTTGAGATTGAAATATCGACTTTTTAAAACCGTTTGTACAGCTTATTTCTTTCTTTTGTTTGCGCAAAAGTAAAGCTATGCCAATTTAATGTTTGTTAATTTGCTTATAACTGGTAAGTTTTTGAGCTAAGTAATGTTTATAGTAAAGGATAGGCAGTATTATTTATTGGGTTGGATTGAAATTAAAATCGCTACAGCCTTCGTATTCTATTGAATACGAAGGCTTGGTTATTACCAAGACGCGATTTCAGCGTCACATCACTACCTCTTTGTTATTCCATCAGTGTATTCGGAACACGCATACGTTACGACACACTAATGAAATTATTAAAAGTCGTGTCATGCCTCACTATTTCGAACGATACGTGACAAATTCATCGATCAGGATACGACCGCATTATGGTATCCAGAGTTTTTATTCGTATCGATTAAATGCGTATGCATTGCCGTTTTAGTTCGATTAATTATATAAAAGTTGGATAGAAAATTAGAAATGTATATCGTAAATTGAAATACGTCCACTATATTTTCACACTTGACACAATAAACGGATGCGCGCTCATTCGCAGTAACTAGTTTATGTCACGGCGCTCTGAGTCATATCGAAAAGTCCTTGTTATTTTGCATATTGTCATAATAAAGCTAGTGATGATTATGAAATTGATTTATTATTGTTTAATATTCCGAATTAAAATTGCAAAATATAAAAAAGGCAATACCGGAATATCGGATAGCTGAAGATCAGTTAAAAACAGAATAATTTATTTCACATATGTATATAAGAAGTTAATTTGTACGGAGAAACAGACTAAGAACTTTTTTTATAAATTTAGTGAGCAAAATCGAGAAAACTTCTCCAAGATTTCTGCAACTGAGAAATATTTAATGTACCTTAATATAACATTCAGACTCATTGAGATGAAAATAAATAACGATTTAAGAATTAAAAAATTAAGAATGTAATTTAACTATCATTAGTTCTCAAATTTATAAAAAATTTAAAATTACATACATGATAGATATTCACTATTAAATAAATACCTGTGTATACATACAGAAGATAATTATGTACTTAAATTTGACAGCACATATTCATATGACATATATTAATTAAAAAATAAATAAAAAAGTAGGTATAATTTATTCAGAAATATAGGTATCTCTGAAAATGGAATTTATGGAATCATTTTCTTGTCTTTTTGATAAATTTTTAGATTATTTTTTTTTTAATATACCTAATTCAAATATTTAATCCCCACGTTATACAGGTAGAGCATTCATTCCAATACTCGCTAAGACAGTGTAAGACAGTTCAAAATATTATTACCTCGAATGGAGCTGCCAGCTATAAAAGCTATGAAACCATAACCAACATACACTCCATAAATTGAAGCAATGTTTCTCGAGTTATAAGCGCACAAACGGCGAGACCGACAGACAAGGAGACATCTGAAGATTAATACATTTGTATTCTAGTATGGGTGTATTTAATTTTATATAACAAGAAAAATTTTTAGTATAAAATGCGCAGTGTTTGACCACCAAAGATCGGCACAAATAATTCTCTCTTTTCAGTTGCATATTGGTTTATTATAATTTTACTATCTCATTGATACAATCCATTACTAAGGAGGGCTGTAATCGTTATAAAAAAAATAACATAGTTCATTTCAAAACTAGGGTTAAACTACCGTAAATAACATTTCCTTATTTCGAGAAAGTTCTTAATTCAGGAATGTGTACCATCAAAGTACATTGAAATAGATTACTCAAATGAAATTCAATAAGAAATCATATCAAAAAAATAAGACAAATTATAGGTATAGGTAAACGCCAAAAAATAATAATTCAAAAGTCCTAATTATTGTCATGAGCTTACATTCTATTACTGCTTTAGAACACAGAGGCTTCGCCCTAAAACCTGCGCTGGGCAGGTCGTTGGCGAGGTTTCAAGTTTACAGTACATATGTATATTGGTAACGGTGTTGCATTAGATTACAATCATTAAAAAGTGATGCAATTCTTACTCCAACATAAACAAGATACACGTACTTAATTATGCATATCACATTAAAGAGAAGCATGAGTTTAAAAAGTTCGAGCAATAAATAACTATCAAACCTAAAAAAACGTTTTGAAAAGTGGGAAACATAGCTTTTGCTAATGTAATACAGTAAAAGTTTCTGATCAAGGATTATGTGTTTTAGCGTATTATTCAACAAAATCGACGCATCCTGTAATAGGATTATACAATATAGCTATTATTACGCAAATAAATCTAAAGTTCTTTTGTAGTTTTAAAACTTTAAAAAATATATATAAAAAATAATTGAAAAACAATGTTTGTAGAATAAACCATAGTCATCATCATCATCATTCGCTTAACCTTCGGTCAGTCTTGTCAACTGCAAGGGATAGGTCCCGATGCACCGGAGGAAGTGTAATTATATGAGGGAGGTGTAGGTTCTACTCTGGAATATAGGTAACAGGAGTGTAGAGCCAGCACATCTTCGTGTAACCTTTAGGTAGAAACTAGGGTCGGGATAGGTGAAACAATATTCGTTAAGAAATTATCTAATAATCACAAGTAATATTTTTTCGAAATTTACCCGTCATAAGACACTTACCATAGAAAATACCTATTTGTAGTAGGTTAGCGTTTTATAATAAATAAAGTGTCTATTAATAAATTAATAATTGCATCAGATTTAAAGTTGTCAGTTGGTCCCTTTGTCTATTCAACTACTATGTACAGCATACAAAATAGTGGATTTGTAAATCGATCATAAAATAGCTTACATAATTTCATAGTTATACATGTATTAATGTAATGGCTAAAAAATTACAACATTATACAAGTGTTTGGTACTATCGGGTTATTTATTATGAACTCAAAGGACTGATGCTGGACCTACCACAATTTGAACACAATTTATTACAATAAACCATTTTCATCTGCTATAACATTGTCATTTTATTAACAAATGACTTGCGAAAAAACGTGCACATTTATGATACGACTTTTCTTATAAAACACCAAAATTTTTCTAATCTATTATGTCTATTGTCGAATATTACGTAGTAGAATTTAAATGGTTAAGTTCAAAATTAAAGAATCACTCAGACAAAAAACACTTGTTGCAGTTTTAAAAGTTTTTTTAATATTTTTGCTCTTAATAATTATGAACTATTCAATAAGCAAAGTTTAATTTTATTCCATAAATGTTTTTGTTATAATTCGATGTCAATTTCATGTTTATGTTACTTATACATTGTCTAGAAAATAAGAAATATTGCTGCTTTTGGAAATGTTTATCGCTTGTCATCCGTTAATAATTTTATGACACATTAATGTCTCAATATGGTAATTACACTACATTTCCTATACTCAAAACATTTTGCATATAGAATTATGTATAGGTAGTCTATAGAGGGCGCTTTTCTTGGCGCAGTGAAAAGATATTTAATACAAAAATAAGATCAGGGGAAGGGTGTAATGACTACCTTACCACTGTTGTCATTTCAAAGATCGTACAATATTTGTAAAAATTGTCATAAATTTAACATTTCGCATCTAGAGAAATGGGTGAACACACGAGAAACAACATGTAAATACGATAAGGAACAACATAATCTGGGTCATAATACTGCCGACTATAAGATCATTATAAGTTCTGAGTGCCCCCATTCAACAGTAGCAAATGAGTGGCGGTAACCTAATGAATATGATGTGCTCCTTTCTAAGTCGGCTTAAGTAGGTATAAGTTTCTGAGGAAAACGTAATAACATATGCTTAACACTCAATTCTTCACCTAATTAAAATAGGCGCCCTTTATGCTATTATATAATAATATATCCCCGGGTGATTCCATTTGTGCGAATTAAAAAAAAAAAAACGGAAAGATTCAGCAACATCGATAATAATATGTATGTAAGAATGATGTAGAGACAAAGTGGGTATACAGAGATTATAGTGCAGGAGCACCCGTGTGAGTCACGAGGGGCGGTGCCGAGGGCGCTACGCCCCTCCCACCACGCCACCCCCGCCGCCGCCCCCCCGCACGCTACCCTGCCCCGCCCAGGCAGCCATCAACCTTTTTTCAATCCGACCACGCCACCAGTGCGTCATACAGATCTGTTGCCAAACAACGTAGTGTCATACCGTGACTAACAGCGTTAATAAACCCGATGACGTCCGACTATCTTAGGCCTATCCCGTGTTCGCACTTGACCGACGGCGGCGCACGACCGACGCACGGGGGATCTGCAGAACGAACACGTGTAAGTATTACATTTCGCATCACTATTTTTTTTTATATATATATTACTCCCAACGACTACGGATTCGACGAACGATAGTTCAGATCTTTCACCGAATCGCTTTCTAGATGAAATAGCCTCCACTCGGCCGTCTCATTGCGGGCGATCCCTTCGCGAGCGGTCGTCGGCCGCGTTCGGCGAAAGGAAAAGGAACAATTGCGATAACCGATACTTATTCGCATCCATGCCGGGCTGTATCGAGGCTCTGTGTATGTGTTGTGTCGTTTTTTGCGCTCGTCGTCGTCCTTGCGAAAAAAATGTGCGACCTCCCGACTGCCGCGGCACGACGAATAATCGCAATCTGGTTATTAATAAGATCAGTCCGTCCGGCTTCGGCTGTTGCCTAGTGTACGCGGTAAACGCGTGACCGCGTGACGCGCGCGTCGCTGTCGGCTGCGCGGGCGCCGCACCGCTCACGGTAAGTCGATGTGAACTGTGTTCGGACAGTTTACGAGTGTTCGTACACGTTGAATCTTTAATATCTAACCATTGCGCCGTTTTCTAAGCCGACTACGGCGAAGCAAAAGGGAGATTATGATTTAAGCCGTGTTTGTATGTTTACCAGGTCCCGTGTAGCTCTTAAACTACTCCTCGTATTTGGACAATGAAGTGTTTTGACGACAACGTCTTAAATGGAGTCACTTATGTGTAACGCTCGCGTAACGATGAGTCACCGAACGAGAGATTACTCAACTATGATCGGTCCACTAGATTAGTGCATAGCTTGCAAATGTATTGCAACGTATGTATGTGTAAAGGTAAAAATAAAATTTTGTTAATATGAAATTCAGTGCGAGATTCTTTGTATAAATTAATGTTTTAAATATAATTCTTTGTATAAATAAATGTTTTAAATTGTTACTATTATTTCATCCTTCTTCCTACTATACGAATGAATATTCACATTAAAATGATTTTACCATTCAAGTCGTTGTCACGTAAAACTTTCGCCCGTATACCGACTTTACAGTTTTTAGTTTCGTCTTAGAGTTCCGCATGTTATAGGCCGTGTGACGTCATATTAAATCGAAGATGTCGGATATGACTTGCATAATACGCCAAGCAACAAAAAAAGTGTTTCACAAATGTATCGAGTTTATTATGACTTTATCATTAATATCGCACTTTTTAAATTATGGAATATAAATTATTGAAAAATATCTAATTGTGAATCGACACCCGATTTTTATGGCGTCGATTTTTAAACATTACTTACGGTTTCAACATTGAGTAACCAATAAGATTTCACGAAAAACCTAGACAGCTTGTTTTATATTATGTCTGTTATTTTTTTCGTCATAGACAAATATTTATATTCTAAACGAGGGCAAAAATGCTATAGGCACGCATTTTTTAAACTGTTTCATTTATTATTATCATGATTACCTTTCTTTTGGCAACGTCGAGGCGCATTGCTGCATTTTGCCAACTTCTCCGTATAAATAAACAATTAAAGTTGTTAAAATAATCGCAAAAGTTGTTGTGGCAAACTGAACCACAATTTTCCGTGATAATTTTTTGTACATTTTGATTGTAGCTATGAATTTTTACTAATATTAATTAATTGATTACGGTCTAAAATTAACTAACTGATTAAGTTAATTTTATTAAGACAAAAATAAAAAGAAAAGTCAGCACAAATTTAGTTAAACCATAAATTATGTTTCGACTAGAACAACGTAGTTGATTAATTCAACCATCAATTAGTTCATTTCTAATGATAAATTTCAATTTGTTAAAAAGGCTACAAATAAAAAAAATTGAAACGATTAACTTCATATGTTTCAGAATTTAAGCCCAATAATCAAACACATGGACGATAATGGTCTGGATACTCTGCTGACGATTTGAATGAACCTTTGAAATGTCCATTACAATGTGAATTTAATTCTATGAAATCCTTTAAAATAGAAAAATAAGTGGTTTAATAAAAGCTCCTAGAACGGGCGTAGCTAGAATTAAGTCATGTGACGTTGGATATTTGCTTTAATTACAATAGACACAATAATTTCAATCATTGATTTGTAAATTAATTTTGTTCCCTTGGTTTTCTTTTAAATCAGACCATACGTACAATTTTGTTTACAAACGTAATAACGTTGCAAGTTATGTTGTTTTAAGGCATTGGAACGATGCCATGTCTAAAATAAACAAATTACTGGCAAAGTATACTATATATATTTATATACAACATCAGTAGGTAGATATTCATTTCATGTCACATTTTACTTATTTTTTTATATATGAATCTCACTTCACTGTTGAACAACTTCGGTAAATCAACTTTGAAGAGATTTAAAAAGAAATGAGGTAGATATTTATTCTGGTGAACAAGTGGTTTTTCAGTCTGTTACAAGTACATTTATATTTTTCTTTCAAACATAAATTGTTTCTGTGAACATAAATTTTATAGTCTTCATGTAAGACAAAAACTGCGAAAGAAATGAATGATAAATTTATTGTAACTAAATATTCTAAATGTGTCACATTAATGTCCATGCACTATTATAACTTAAATATTATAAATATAAATAATGTAATGTAAAATAATAAAATAATATAAATAATGAATAATATTTGTTCATGAGTTGAACTTTAATAATAATAATAAAAAATAATGTAGTCGCCCCTAAAATTATTACTGAAGGTGTCTCATCAGTAGTGTGTGTAAATGGCAATGCATGGTGCATTTAAAATCATTGGGTTAGACTTATAAAAGTTGTCGAATAGTACACACGAATTGAACAAGATTCAAGCAAAAGTTCGAGTGGAACTTTTATTTTTTTTAACTTTTTATTAACTTTTATTTAGAACACACATCTCCTTGCCCTCATGATTGTTTTAGTAAACGCATTGTTACTAGAGATAAAAAAATGCATTTATCTCCATCGAAGAACTAGGTTGTATTGAACTCCTACATTTATTCCGGGCCTTACACCATCTAACTACTATGTACCTATCTATGACGGATTTTTTTCTATTTGAATTTAAAGTATTTGGTGTCGAAAATGTAGTGCTAAAATTATTTGCGTCTAAGCCCAAGAAATGGTTTTTCAAGGTCTCAGAGAGCTTGCTGAGAATGTCGAGTTTTAAAAGCCATCATATTCTGTGGTAAGACCACAGAATTCGATAGATTTCAATCTTAAAGTTTTTTTTTGTATGATTATTTAAATAAGAAAGTGAACATTAAAAGCCGACACTATTTATAAGACACCATAATATCAACTCGTACCATTCCCAACCTGAAAAATGCGAGTTTATGTTCTCCTCTTGTATTTACATCGTGAAAGTTACCTAATTTTCATTTTTCGGTATATACGCAATACTTTCGTAAATATACTGAAAATAGATACATAGTCATAATATTTATTTCTAGATTACCTTTAACCCTATCTTTAGGTTTCCATTTTTAGATAGCTCAAATTCCTTCCTTTTGTAGTACAAATATTGTTTTTATGTCAGCAAACATCTCTTAAACAAAAATACCGTATAACGCAATACTCTGAAGTAGCTAAAATAATTAAACCTCGTCGTTGTCACGCTAGTCAGTTATTTGTTTGATTGCAAAAAACTGCTGAGCCTAGTTTGCCCGCAATTCTCACAGTGTGGATCGCATTGTAAATATAAATCTAAAGTAATGTCTGTAATACCTTAAAACAGAAACACGTTAACTTCATTAAGAATATAATCTCCAATGGTTATTGGCGTAAGCTTGTGGGATTTGGGGCGAAGTAAATTGTAAGCATTTTCTTACATTTGCATCTAGAAATAAATGGGAATGTAAAGTTTATATTTAGAAGTAAAATCACATTTGTTTCTGTTAATTTTAAATTTTTGTGGAGTATCATCATCGACTAACACTATGTCGGTTCATTTTTTTCTACCAAATACGGTAAATTATTTACATATACTATAAACAGAAAGGGACTTAATATAGTTCCTTGAAGTACTCCCCTTTTTACAACACATTCTTTGGACCTTACTCTATTGATTCCAACTTTTTGTATTCTGTTACATAAACAACTTTATTAATGCGTTTGCTTTAGTTACACCAAAATACTTTAATTTAAATAAAGTAATTTTCAGTGATCAACACAGTCAAACGCCTTAGGTGAATCGCAACAGGTTTGCTAGAGTTTTCCTATGCAGAATCTTAAAAAATCCCTGAAAAATATAAAAAAGAAGTACTTGATGACTACTCCACCTATCAAAATATAAACTTCCAGCCTTTCAAGTTGGACTAAATTACACATACGTGCCAAGTTTTAAGAAGATAGGTTGAGTTCTTTTAGAGTTCATCGTGGACAAACTTCGTGACATTGGATTTTTATATATAAAGATTAATCAAATAAAAATGTACGATGCGTGTATCAACTTAAAGGGTTTTATGAAAACAATAGCAGATCGACAGCAGAACTGTAATTAATAGTGAAAAAAAAAATAAAACAAATTCTATTTATCTTATCGCTACCCAACTTTCACAGGATCATCCGGTAGGCTAATCTGAAGATTTCCTGAAAACTTCATCAAAATCGGTCCAGCCGTTTTGGAGTCCATAGGGAACATACATTCATAGACATATGTACTTTTATCTATATAGATAAATTTATTTCATGTTCAGCGAAAACGAAATCTAATTTATTACTTTTTAATAGTAATTATATTCTTACTTTTTAATAGTTCCAAGTGGGATTTTATTTCTATTTTAAATTTTTACTTTAATCTCTCTCAGTGGCGTAGCTAGGAGAGGGCAGTGGGGTCGCCCCGCACCGGGTGCCATCCATTTAGGGGTGACACTCATTTCATCTGACCACAGATTTTGATTCACAAAAAATGCACAACGAAATATAAAACATTGGTTATAATTAGAGTTTTTCTTCAACTTAAAAGTTTTGATTTTTAGGGTGTCACTTTAAATCCACCCGGGGTGACACCCAGGCTAGCTACGTCACTGATTAATAAGAATCTATGTAAGTTTAGATCATTAAGTTTAAAATTTGTGTTACATTCTCGATTGATTTCATAAAAGTTAAGAGCTTTCCTTTTTTTTTTTATCTAATCTGATTGATATTTATATGGGACCGAGGAATATGCACAGCGTAGAAAAATCGTAGCAAAAACTCGATGGGTTCGATCTCGGTTACATCCCACCAGGATCGGTACTGCCGCGCCGCCACGCGGATGTCGATGCAAAATATAACTCGATAACACGAGTTAGCATCACAAAAATAAATTTTAATTTAAAATGTACTTTTCAAATAGAGCAGGGCGTACTGCCGCATCTGTGCGGAAATTGTTCGCACTCCTAAATTTTTTTTATCATGTCAAGCAGGTTCTTCTGTTTCTAAAAGTATAACATGACAGTCGATATCTATTGACGTTGTTTAATCTATTAAAAAAAATGGAGCTGCAAAGAACAATTTTTTTTGCAAGCAATATATATATTTTTTATATTATTTAAGGTATTTTGAACATAAAAGGTTCCTACGTCTATTACCGTATCTCTACGTCTTTAATAGTTTACATTCATGAAATATAAAAATTGCTGAAAATCAAGGGTTTTCTAATCAAATTGTATACTTTAGAAATAGTTAAATTACAATTTTTCGTTTTTATTGAATATTTGAATAATAATTAACAATGCAGTCAATTGAAATTATGAATAATTTGTTTTTTTACTGTGTTTTTTGTGCTTTACAACAATATACTCTTCGCAAGCATACGCTCTTAAGAGAGTAAAAATTAAAAAAAATGCTATAGAGTAAAAATTAAAATCAGGCTACGGTAGCAAATAATAACAAAACATGAAACTTATACTTTCACTACTTGCACTAATGTAACAAGTTTTTGAATAGAAATATTTTTTCTATCCAAGTAAATATTTTTTGTATGTAAGATTTCAAGAAATGCCCGCCGTCAATTTAAGCCAATAGCTTACCTTTCGTGCGAAGATTTATCGACAGTCGATTTGTCGTGTATCCATGCTACTTTTCTTATGCCTCAAGTTGAAAACGAAACTATGTAACCTTGTCGAATTAATATCAAAACCGCGTCATAAAGTTTCCCGTTTAATGTGAAAGCGTTCAACATCAGTCAGGGCAGAGATAACGCGTGATGAGCATCGGCTAATTATAGCGGGGACGGGAATGCGCCGACGCAAAATGCCGCCTAACGCTCGACGCTGTATTGACTCAATATGCATTTGCCTACTTAATTTTGCGCCCGCTTATCGAGCAGTTGTATTTTTCATGTAGGAATTTTATCAGTACTGGGTCATCCATATTAAGTACATACATAAAGACACCACTATGGCGGACTATGCCCAAATTGCCTCCAATACGAAAATGTGCCGGCTCGAGCAGTGAAATACGCCCCTTTCACAGACCTGGTCCTCCTCCGTTAAATATCATATTCCCTCACAAGGGGCCGGCAACGCGCTGGTGACTCCTCTGGGGTTGCGGGTATTCATGGACGGCGGTGACCATCTACTCTCTTGATGGCTCATCTGCTTGTTTTCCCCTCGACTATGCTATAAAAAATACTAGACATATGCCTTTAGTATGCAGTTCTCGTCTAATTACGCTATATTCTTAGAAAATTTCCATTGCCTATTTAACATTACTAGCTTCTACTACTATCCTATTAGGCAATTCATCTTCAATGAATATATAAACTAAACTTTAAATTAGCTGTTGAAGTAAAATCATTCTTTTTTATGTCTAGATTTTAAGCACTCCATAATAAACCCCTCCACATTTTGTTTTTATTTTAAACAATAGAATTTGAATTCACACAATTGGATAAAACTTTTTAAAAATCTATCTAATAACACAATACCATTTAACAATTCTTCTATTCAACTTTAAAATAGACGGGAAATAAAATTATAGAATTGAATAGAAATAAATTGTTATATACAGATTTTTTTTCATCTGTAGATTTTAAAGAAGTTCTACCTGATTGCGTGGGCAATTTTCATAATTTCTTATTCAATATAGCAGCAGTCTCGTATTTACCTAAATTCGAATTTAAAGCAATTTCGAAATTGGGAATTCTGATTTTCGAAACTCTGTTTCAGTTTTTGATTAAAAAATAATGATCATTGTATTTATATATTTTCAGTTCTATTTTTAATTTCAATATAACTCTAAACAGTATTTAACTATTTATAACCTACTTCTGGTTTAGTTCTTATTGATCACTGTGACGTATTTGACAATTGACAAATGTTACGATATGTGGTCCGTCTTTAACGATAACCATATCATTTTTTTTTTGTCAAATTGTTAGAACCGTATCAGACCCGTATGAAGTGAAGTTGTTTAGAAAAAGTTCATTATGAAGAATTCCTGAACCACTCTCTTGCTGGTCCCTTGGATTATTCTGCTTAAATTTAAATTACCTCTTTCCCAGTTAATAGCTCACTCATTTTCGCACTTTTGCATTGAATGTCGTTATCGCTTTTGTATTTTGAATATTATTAGGTTTATGAACAAATATTTTATATATAGTCCACAATTTCAACTTAATCACCTGTTTGAGTGATTGATTGATTGATGATTGACTCAATTCATACATGAACGCTCTTCACATATGATTTCAAAGTACGTAAATTAGATGTTACTAGAACAAGCTGACAGGGATCATAGCTGATAAGATATAATGGCATTAATGTAGTCGACGATAGCGGTTTTTCTTCCACTTTTGAATTGAGTGCTACTATAATACTTTTCGATGAGGAGTTCATGAGAAGATTTAGATTGACGAAAAAATCACGTTAAGATTTTATATCATTTTAGTCAACAAACTTGACTAGTCAGAATCGGTAACTGTATACTTACCGCAAGATACAATACAAAATAAAATACTTGATTTTACAATTTTTTCAACTACCTATTTACCAATCGTCCCCTATCACAGTACATCACACTATCAACGCTTTGTAATTCAGCAGTATCAACACATTCAGTCCAGCTGTGGCAATGCCCATCAAAAATGCACTTATACCATACCTATCCCTCATTATCAATCTCTTAATAAGAATCCCATTAGGCTCTTGCATTATAACTATAGATGTGTCTAGTTCTAAAAGAGATTCTAATAGCGTCAAAACGAATGTGTTAATTCTGATAATTGCTTGCGTCATGTTATTTCATCAAAAATGGATAGCACGTTCTTTTTTAATTTTATTTGCTGGGTTATCAGAATCCTTACTTTTTCCTTTTACATTTTCGAACAGTAATAAAATTTACGCAGCATCATACCAGTAATTTAATAGTTATAAAATCTTTTCGCATCTTTTGTGTTAACAAAAATCAGTGTAAATCACATTCTTTATCAATTTTTTTTTTTGTAATGCAGTATCTAGAGTCTAGATTTTGATTTTGACCTGGTAAGGCCTTTTCGCTCCTTTAGTACAATGATAGGCGGTCAAAGTTTCTTGTGTTACAAAATACCGTCAGACTTCAATCTCTAAGTACAGATAGACTAAGAACAACATAACAACGGTTAAGGTCACAATGGATAGAGCATGTTTGTAGTTTATTTTGTAGCATCTTTGTATGTGACGTCATCGAGCTAGTTTAAATGCCTGCACGTGATTGTCGTGAATTAGTATTGTGTAAAATTATAAATTAATGAAGCATGAGACCATGTTTGACTGTGATATTGAATCGGATGTTATTGTAAAGAGCTTGAGAACTCAAAGTGAATTAAAATATACGCCGAAATATTTATGTAAAAACCAGTATTAAATTAAAAACTGAAAAAAAAATAAGAATGTTGTATCCTATTATTAGTAAATATGCACGGAATTATAAAAAATGCAAATCAGAACAACGCTCGCATCAAAAGGAATTTAAGAAGTTTAAAAAGCCGAGCAAATGTCAACGCTATTGCTATGATGTTAACACGATGTTTTCACGGAAAATCTACGGCGTGGCTTTTGAATACGACTTTTTTTATAATAGTAATAAAGTTGATGCAACATCTGTCTTTTGAGTAATAATTTTAAAAACTGTTCACATCTTTTATGTCATCAAAAATGTAATAATGTCCCTTCTAAATTTCACCGGATTCAATACTTTTCTCTTCACACAGACTTTTCTCTTTTAATGATAAGATGAATGCAGCTTCATCTGCGCTCGACGAGCTATTAAAATTATCGAATACCGGATTTATTGTTTTCCCCTGTACAAAGGGCTGCCGTCAACTGCAATTTGAAGGGTGCATGCTTTGAGATAAAAGTATAATTCAATCTGATGATAGTGCAGCTTGAAGATGACGTAACAGGCTGAACTAGCTAAAATTTCAGCACCACATTTTACTACAGAAAGCTTTTCCCACGTGGTTCGGGTGTGTGATATTTGACGTTTGATTGACTGATTATTTTCCACCCCATTGTCTATCGCAAGCACCACCCAGACTCGTTCGCTTGCATTTACTACACCAGTCATCCCTTACTCAAATATGTTTGCTAGTGTATTATTGCTCGTAGATTTTTTCTACATTGTAAATCATGTCAACCAAGGGTGTGTGAATATTCTCACGGGGAGAGAGGAAAGCTCAAGTAACAAAGTAAAAGAAAAACCAAGAGGAGGACCCAAAAGTGATTGCTTTTATTTCAATGGATTTTAAGTTAGGTTAAGATAATTGATTTCGTGAAGTTCAGTTGTTTTAAGAAATCAGGGTGCATCCGACATATGTCTCAATATATTGTTCTGCACTCTCGGCAGTATTATTACATTGGAGATACTAGTAGTACCCCATAGTTGTATGCCAGATGTCGAAACTTCACGAAATTCTTGATATGCTAGCAGTTAAAGAAGAAATTTCTTCTTACGGCGACAAATGTAAGGTAAGAATACATAAGCATCCAAACCCACTTGCAAGCCAACTATAAGTCCCAGAAATTATTCGTGGATTAAAAGAAACGAGACATTTTTTACCAGGATAGTGAGCATATAGACTGACTAGACAAATAAAAGGGTTGTACTCTATTGAGGGTAGCTCCCTTAAAAAAAAAAACCACCATCATCATATCTGCTTATAGCCAATAAGGCTGATTGCAAGATAAAAAAAGATAATTGATAGCATTAGAGACAAAATCTATAACAAAAAAAATATAACAGGCTGCTGGAAGGTTACTAATGTGGTAATTGGTAACCTTCAAACTTAGGTGATGACTGCTTGCAATAATATGTATGTATAAAATTTTAACTCCATATGGACTCAGCTTTATTCGCCTTTTATGGCAAGCCTTCCCACCATTCGGGTAACGGTGAATATTAAATAATATTTTGATGTAACAATGTCTCAATCCACAGGGTGTCGAAAGTGTTAGTACACGAATCACTACACAAATCACTCCGTCCGTACTAGGCTGTAAACGATTAAAAGGTTGGAAAAAATGTGTATGAGAATAGTTTGTGCACTTGACTATAAAAACATGCAGTTAATCAATTTCGATGTGCAGTGACGAGTCGATGTGTCGCACAAATTAACAAACCCCCATATCGTCCTGTTTGAAAATAGACAACAAAACAACAAAAAAGATACACACGAACGAAATCGTAGTCGATATCCGAAATTTGTCAATAAGAACGACGCATAAAACCCGGTTCTACTACCGATCGCAATGAGCGATGTATCAATAAAAAGCCCTCTCAATGTAGATTCGTTGTCATTATCATAGTTTACTTCCAAAAGCTGTGGGAGAAAAGTTATGGAAGTAATTGTACATTTTTCGTGGTCTCCAATACGACTACACGCACCGTCTTACATGTATTGTGAAGAAAATGAACTTCGCAGTACCTCATTAGGACTCTGAATGAGGTACCGCTCCGCATTGTCGGAGGTCCATGCCTTTCGGGTCCACGTACTTCTATAAAAATGTCTCATAATTTCCTCTAACTTATTAAATAAAATATATTTTTAGATGTTACGATACCTTCCGCTTTATTCATCGTAACGGATTAGTAACTTATTAAAACCGCCTTCTCCCCAATTATACTTGGCAAGGCTTTAGATACTTATCCAATACCCCCAATACACAAAATCATGTGTATTTCTTAGTACAATATATCTTTTAAAAATTCGGAATTAAGGAAATCGTAGACAACGAAGAATCAATCTAAACTAAATATCTGTGATATTTCGTGTTTTTTTTTTTCAAACCTCCTCCGTCCTTTCGAGCTGCATGTGTTTAATAGACGATAACTTAGATGTCGTCTTTACTCAAAATTATAAATAAATAAAAAACTAAAACAATATGAATTATATAGGAAAAAGATGATTACATAACATGTATTCTTAATAAAACAAATAGATTAAAATATGGTTTAGGGAATGATATATAATCTTTTCAATATGAATTTAGTTCAGAATGATTATTATCTAGATGCCGCCAAAAAGATAATTTTTAATAGCTCTTGCAAGTTTATAGGGTTGTCGACAACATCGCAACACTGAATTTAATTATAAACATTAAATAGGTACATATTCGGATATCTGCATCTAGGTATGCAACGTTCAAACACAACCTGCAGTCTTCCATTAAAAAATGTGACTGTGATTCTTGCCAAATCAGTTTTTCTCCGCAGTTGAATGTTTTGTGTCGACTAATATCAGTAATTAGTCTATACTTGAGGAGCTTTTTAGAAATGGCGATCGGGCCCGGTTTGTCGCGTCCTCCTCTACGTTACCACGGCTAAACCTATTGCACGTGTAGCAAACACAGACGGTTAGACGTCGCGGCGCCTCCACGGGACGACCGCACCGCAAACTTCGGTGAAATTCGCCTCGAGCGGGGCTGACGGCCGGCGGCCTGCGCCCGCGCCTACGGTCGTGCACACATAAACGCTGGAAATCTTTCACTTTGACAGGTGCGAATTCGATTTCATTACAATCGGAATTCTATAGCAGCATAAGAAACATTTTTTTTAAGTTAATTCTTACTTAGAAAATGGTTGAAAAATACATGTTAAAAATAACTGGATATGCTACTTGATATTATAAATGCGAAAGTGACTTTATGGATTTAATTGTTTATTAGTTTAGTTTATATGTAACAATGTGTCGATGTATTTTTTGCATGGGGTTTTATTTTAGGGCCAGAGAGTGGCATAGGCTACTTGTTAGCCTGGACAAAATTATAGATGACATAAAAACCATTTTTTAACGGCAAAACGATTTAGTACGAAATGTGTAGTGTCGCCAACTGTAGGTACTTTAAAATAAAATACATGTATTCTAATTTAGGTGTACTTTATAATCTACAACACTAGAAGAGTCACAAAAATAGTATTTTAACCAAAATTCTAATTCTCTTTACATAAAATTCATTGGGACGTAAAGGGAAGTGTAATAAGAAATAATTTTAAAGATGAAAACATGTTTTCCTGTCTACAAAGGAATATATTAAATAAAATAAACATTAAATTATTCCCTTTAGTGATCCTTTTCTATTGAATAGTTTTCAATAGCAAAGGCTATAATAAAATTAACTTAAATTTCTACAAAAATGCTATTATAAAAAATTACAATGATAATACACTTTTTTTTCTATAAGTATGTACTTTTTAACCCTTCTGAATTCATATGTGCTTCGTTATTTCTAAAAAAGTTTTCAACCCTAAAAATGTTATATATGAATACAATCTGAATTGAAAGGCAAAATACTTCGTTTGCCCAGAACAAGTGAAAATTTCCTGTGAGATTTTAATATTATTTTTAAGCCCACAAACTGAATGGATTTGTATATAGGTAGTGGGTATTTGAGACACGCTAATGCTATTATATAAATGATACAAATTTTATTTTATTTTATTTTTTAGCCAGGACGTTTAAAACAAATAAATTGCCACTCTTTATCTTTGGACAATATAAGGTTCCCAATCGATTGCGGCAATAGGGTCTTGAAAAAGGAGGCTATTCCATTTTAAAACGCTAGCAACTCCTTTGCTTTTGCGTGTGTTCAGGGGCGTCGGTGATCTCTGGTGGCTCACGAGCTTGTTTGCTCCCATAAGAATCCTATAAAAATAAGTTTAGCTTTTCAACGGTTAAATCGATTGAATTCTGATCAATTAAAATTCCGTTCAAGAATTCTTCATCGGTGCGAGCAAAAGTTAATTTTAAATAAAATAGTCCTATATGTACTTTCAAAGTATTTAACAGTACATTCATTACAAGCATATCGTTTTATTTTTATCCAACTACGTAGCCATAAAGAAGATTCCGATTTTAATGCATATGTATTATACACATACATTCTTCACCAAATATAAATTATTGTACTATATCGACATACAAATTGAAATATATTTGGAATCGTCTCAAACGCATCTGTCTCGTATCACATAGAACAATATCATTAAAATAATATACTTTATTCCCATATTTAAAAAAAATCTTTAGCTTGTATTACTTCGCCTCCTATGTAAACAAGTCGCTCAATGAATATCAGGTGTCAAACCATCAATATTACCGTTTGTTTGAAATGTAGGTTCTGCATAAACCACGTAACTTTTTTTATAACAATTTTGTAACTTACACCCGTATTCATGATTCGCTACGCGCTAACTAACACTTTTCACTTGTGAATGTCCTTTTGTATGGGAACATTTTGAAAATAGGGGCGCATAGCGTCGTATACCAATGCTGGTGCGAGTCGTTGACTTCGGACGACGTCATTCATCCAGTGGCAACATTGTGGGAGGGTGTGCCCAGCTGTGGTACAAAACCTTATTTCGAAATACCTCATACGCGAATTAATTATTTATTAACCGATGCTTGAAATCCAATGATCTTAAAATCTGAACCATAGCTCTCGATCTCGATCATGACCTCAAATCTTGGACCAATATTTCTTCTAATGGAAGTAATAAGAAAACAAGTTTAAATTTTAAAATTCCTATTAGAATTGAAAAAGTTAAACAGCTTATGCGGGAGGGGCTATTGCTCGCAGTAAGTGTCACATTTGATTATGAATACATTCGAAACTGATCGTTCTGCGACTTTCAGGGAGACTGATCAAAATCCGGAATGTTCGAGATCGGAATAGAGATTTTCACGTCGAAATTTCTATGAAAACTGCAATCGGAAATAGATATTTTTTCTGCGTTCGTAAAATAAAATCCAAAGCGTCCGCTAACATAGCATAAAACGTTAATACACATTTGAACCTTGAAGGTCTTTTTAAGAATAAAAATACATATTGTATCGTTCTCGTATTACAAAGTACGCGACGACTCACTCCCGAATACATAGAATTCGACTAGCGTTACTCATTATTTATTCTCGTAGCACTTAAAAGAGACTATTAATTCTGCAATTTCGTAAAATTATATACCTATTCACCAAATGTTGAAAGTGTCAATATTCCATACGTCGCGACACTTCATGTCCTAGGACAAATCACAAAACGTTTAGGCTCAAATGCGCATGGTGATCATCGTACAACGATTGTAGTTTTGTCTTCGTTTTCTTGCTTCGTGAGATAAAATGATATAGTATTTTATTTTAAGGTTTATGCTTATATTCACCTGACCTAAAGTACTCTTGGGTATATAGACCGACATCTGTTAACAAGGTTTCGAATTTAAATCATGGATATTCTCAAAAAAGTTATTCGTTAGTACCTAACTAAAATTAGAAATCAGTGACTGGTGGAATTTATTGATGCATCACAAAGAGAGGAGCATATTCAGTCGCAAAATCGTGACCGCCGGAGAGAGACGGCGGCGCTTTCTTTCAGGTATTCCATTCAACACGGAGAACGGGCCAATCGCTGGAGCCAGTGCGCCCGGCGACACGTCCGCGGGCAGCGGCGGGCGGCGGCGGCCGCGCCAGCCTGCGGGTGCTGCGGGCTTCAGAGGGCGCGGGGAGCCGGCGCCCGCGGCGAGCGGCGCTCGCTGCACGCACCGCTGCCGCCGCCCGAAGAAAAACATTCGCCGCGATGAAAAATTTCGCGAATCGCCAATACATTTTCAGAGGTGAACGTGTGGTCCGCCCCACCACCGTATGACAGTGACCCAAATGGAACGCCGGCGCACTCAGTTCAGTTCCGCGAGCGCCTCGTCGAGCACGCGACGTCCGCGCCGCGACCGTCCCGGCGCCCGCGCACCCGCCCCCGCCCCCGCCCCGTGCCGCTCGTGTCGCATTCTCGTTTCAGTGATGTCGGCCGCGGACGGATATCTTAGTGTACACCAGGAAATGCGCGCAGACGCCGCCCCAAGGTAAGGTGGCGGAAACGAAAATCGCAAAGACATCCGCGCGATATTCGCACCGTCGAAACGTGCCTGCGTAAAAGTGGTCGAGGACGGCGCGCGACCCCCGAGGAAAGCGCGGACGAGGCGAGCCGGCGCGTCTCGAATTTTCGTTTCGGCCATTCATGTAAGTAGGCGCCGGGCCGGGGCGCCGCCGCCGGCAGCTGCGCCCGCGCCGACCGTCGCTCGTCTAACACAAATAGCGTGATATTGTCCCCCGACGACCTATCGTCACGAGATTTTCGTAGCCATTAGCTCTCGACCAGCCGTCGTCGTCGCATGAAACGTGACCTCGAAACTTAGTCATGGTTCCGGTATAATTTAGGCTGCCGTGTAAATTCGCCATCATTAGGCCGTGTAACCTTTCGACTTCGGTCCGCCACTTACCGATCAGTTGCCAACTCAGCTCGTATAAAACGTCCTGTATTTCTCACAGGTCCGATTCCGTGCGAGTCACCGGCCATGCGATAAAACACCTATGACAGGCGTGACGTCACGCGGCGCACGGCCGTCGCCCGCGCACCCGCCTCCACCCTCCCTCCTCGACGCTACTGAACTTTGCGACATTGCCACTGATATGATAAGAAGGCAATTGTTATTGACTTATTTTACGTGGGCGAAAACATTTGTTTCGTTCTAAAAATCTGGTTTAAACGCATAAACCAAATAGACTTTATAGCTTTTAGATCGACACTAGACTTCTTTTTTTGTGGATATGCAATACTGGTGCAATAACTGGCCAAAGCGCGTAATATACCTATATGAACTTTTTTAATTTAAAAAAAAAAACAGATTATATAGTAAATAGGTACATTTGTAACTATTTGTTCTTAACTCTAAAGAATTAGGTAAATAAAAAAATGTACTAATAATATATAATACTTTCCTATTTATATGTGCTATGAAGATACTTTTGTTTATGTCCATTTCATTATTCAAAATAAATTCAAATAAATAGTTTAATACAGCAATCACAAAATATTTACGATGCAGCAGATAAGCCTATCTACATTTCTATTTGAATTATTACAAAAATCTATTTAATCGTTTTCTGACTAACCTAACCATTGATATTTTAATATATTTATCTTTGAAAATCACATGCAACAGTCTAAAAATTGCAACAAATGAACAAAGAAAAAAAAGCAAATTTGAATAATTTAATAATAAATTTTTAGTTGAATAAAGTGAACGTAAATAAACTCTGAATTTGGTATCATTGGTGAATAAAATTAATTCCATAAAAATATTTTTTTTGCCTTTTCGAATTGCAAGGCACTTATCGAGTCTTTCAATCAATAAAGAACATTAATCCAGGTTGTTTAACCACAATTGTGCAAAACATCTTGCATCAACTTATGCTTTCTGATGATGTAGTTGATAGATATAAAAACATCCATGACTTGTAGATACATCCCAAAGCCAAAATGTTACCATTTAATCTGCAAATTAAGGCAATTTCTTCGGACCCAATCCTCGCTTCTTATGAGATTTGGAGACCTATAATAATTGTAACTGAGGTGTAGATAAAAATACGGTTGCATTTTCAATAAATAGCTTGTAAAAATCAACCTGGCTGAATCCAACCATACGATCGATGCTACATTAAACTACTTATAAAGGGCAAGTTATAAGTTAGTAAATTTCGGTGGCCAAGAAATTCAAGGGTTACTCCAGCTATTTAAAACACCAGAATTCAATACAACATATACTTATTGCTTTAGAGCTTTTCAAAGCACGATGTCACTGAATTCATAATTCAGGCACGTTTTTCAACAAAAAAAAAAGATCAGTAAGTATTTAATTCGTCAAATTCGTTTAATCTAAAATGTAAAACAGGTATTTATTAAACCTTTAATGAGTAATCCGAATTTTCAAATCTATCATTAACCCTTAAATTAACATATCGGTACAGGAAAAATAGTTGTCATGATGTACAATCAACTTGAGCAATTTTTTTTGTATCATTTTCAAGACATATCCTACGTACACCATTTTCGAATTTGATGAGTATGAAATGCAAATGACAACCTTTTGTTGTCATTTGAATTTCATGTATCGACATTCAACACTACAATACTTTTAGTTATCCAAAAATGATCATTTCTTTTGTTGCTGATTCGATAAAATTAATAAACACCAAAACATGAGATTGATAGTGCTCTATGACTTAATCATCTGCCGGCGGATAATCCAAAAGCTAGTGACACGTGAAGGCGTTTTTATATAACATTACAACTGTTTGCTAAATCGTTTAAATGATAATTGATTAAAACTGATATATGTGTTAGTTTTAAATCAATCAAAATGTGGCAGATTAACGTCAATCAAATAAGCATCGTTGTTTTTCGCTTTCCGACGGACAACCATACTTTTTCGACTGTCGATAGTTACATGGACATACCTACATGTCCATAGTTAAACTATAAGACTTTTTAATTCTGAGGTTTATTGTGTTTCTTTATTTATTAATATTTAATTATTTAACATTACGAATTTATTTGTCCACATTACATAAATCACTACATAATACATGTATTTTCGAATTTCGGTCGGCCATGTTTAACTCCCTAACTTCTCTGCCGACCATCAAGCATTCGCTGCTTATGTGTTAATACTGTACTTTGATATGTTGAAGGGATCAATCGAATCTTCAATCATTTTCAATCGGTCTCCTCGCTGCTGTGATCCTATTTGTCAATAAAAAAAGAAGATAGTCTGAGGTTATCGCGGGTCCGGGCGAGTCGAGTTGAAACCTGTCTCGGTGACTCACTGATTTCCAGAATGGCCTGTTATTGTAGGGCGGGGTCCCTATTCTGATCCGTTGTTTGGAATGTAATTAAATTATGAAATGTCTTTATTTAATATGATATTATGCAACGCTTTGTATCCAGTTTGTACGGTAAATTTTAAATATATATATATAATGGACATCCTAATATATATATTAGGCTGTCCATTATTTCCCAATTTGGTTTTTGACTTTGCAGCGCCTCTAAAATTTTTAGTTTATGACCTAAAACAAACACGACGACGGTTCATTTCCCATTTAAATAACATGGGATTTTTGTACTTTTTGTAATTAATTATTTTTGTAGAAAATTAAACGCTCTACAATAAAATTGAAATCAGATAATTTTTGAGATAAATTATATATATGTATATAATAAAAAAAACATGGTATCGCAAAATCTTTTATGTGTATTTTTTCTTTCTTATAATCGTAAAGATATATTAAAAAAAAAAGATAATGAAATACGCAACTATTAATCGGCATAATATTATAATAATATAAATAAATTAAAACGATTTATATTTTAATATTAAAAACGTAACAATACAAAATGGTTAAGTAAAAATACAGTATTGGAAATAAAATTAAACACCTAAGACGCGACAAGGAAAGTATGCGGGGTTAAACGTTGTATAAAAATGTAAAAACAATGGGCAGTCAATAAATATCGAATCTGTACTTACACATGTTTAACTTTATTTTATCTGTATCATTATTTATTTATATCTATCTGTATTATGTTTACCAGAATAAGTGCCCTTGCAGAAGGACCGGGGCCGTTATACATACACTTAGGTCCTTTCGTTACCGAAAGTAGCGACTGGTTTTATAACCTCTATAAGGACATTGAGCTTACCGAATTAATTGTTAAAAAAATTGATATATCATTCATATCTAGACTTCATTTAGATTTATGAAAATACTAATATATTGGGAATATATTTTTTGATTTCGTTTGGTTTTTTTTTAAAAAATAAAAATTATGTTAGTTGTTTTATATTTTACGATTCTTTTGATTGTTGTCAAGAAAAAAATGGTGTTGTGATACTTTTTAAGAGTAATAGTGTCGCAATGTGTATATATAATAAAAAAGTAAACCTCGTACTGCGAAAAAAAACTACAAAGTTACAAATAACTTAAAACAAACCAGTGCAAATTAAAAATATTTATATTTAATAGGCAATAGAATTACACTTGAAATAGTGACGTATTTCAATTGTATTTTTTGACATTAATATTACCACCCATTCCAAATGCTGATTCACCCTGTAAACAATGGATATGAAACTCAAGGTTTGAGTTTTTTTGCTCAAAGATACAAATAATGAATAGTTAATAAAACTAGTACAACACTTGGAAATTATAAGAAACAACCTGATAGCCGAGCAGTTCAAACCCGGAGTTTTTTTTTCATTAGTACCACTGGTTAATGCATTCAGATACCATACAACTTTTTCTAGTGAAATTTTTAATTCCTGTAATGGCAAATTTTGAATTTCAGATGGGACTTGAATAAAAATGTCTGGCATTATTGACAATACCTATTGCTCGAGCATTGAATAGGTTGAGTTGGTGGCACGGTTTGACGACCTCCAACTACTTATCATTACTAAGTGTTGATTATGTTATATGAGTTTCAAAAAATAGCAATAGTCTAACTTCTTAACGTCTGTTTTTTTTCCTATTCTTCAACTTGACCACACATGCATTTTACGAAAAAACAAACCAATCGTAGGAAAATTTATAATACTTACATGATAAGAATAATAAGGAAGTTAAATTTTTTATCTAAATCCATGTTCAAATTGTGTACCCTTAAAAGTGATAAAGACACTATATATTAATAATTACAACTCGAGATTAATTTGCATAAAATTTTGAGTATATCCTTAATCTCTATTCAGACAATATCTCTTTCTTCTGCAGCTATTGGAGACAAGTAAATAAAACCGACTTTTCATTATGGAACATAATATATCCAGAGATACAAACTAATATCGCTTACCATACGAAACCTTCGCAAATTACATGCAATATTTATTTTATTACTCTGTGTACATACGAATAAAATTTTTATTTTGATAAATGTTCAACTGTTCAACTCACGTCTATTATCGTTTCTGGAAAACGAAATAAAAAATCTAAGAGTTACTTTGACGCGTTTTTGTGGAATTTTGAAGTAATTTCATTGTAGCTGTCATTGCTTTTCAACAAATGGAAGTACGTGATGTAGACTACAGATGGCACTGCGTAAATAAAATACGTAGGTATACTTTGCGTATAGGCCTTTTCATCTCAAAATTTTTTTGTGCGCATGCGTTAGCATCAACCATCTTTTTCGTACAGTTTTTGATAAGCAACCACGATAAAGTGCCCGTACATAAAAAATTAAAATAAAACAATTTTTGTTGAAGCATTTTGAGTGTAAAATATTGAAAGTAAAAAAGTAATAAATCATATAATTGAAAAAAAAATTTACATTTCATTTTAATTATGTTGACTGTACGAAAAAGAACAACAAAACGGTGTTGTTATGGAGTATGTAAAAATGATACACGGCTAAAATCATTCAAAGACAATACATATTATTTTATAATTTTTTTATATATTTTCTCGTCATTAAGATTTTATTTATAATAAAAAATACAAAAAATATTCAATATCTTATTTACATTTTTCTTATCAATAATGCCATATGTAATCTCGAAATATTAATGACTTATTTTAATAATTATATTTTTATGAGTCACATTCATGTTAAAAAAAACTGCTTTTTTCAGTACTACAAATGACTTAATATTATTGATAAAGATAAAATTGTTAATATTACTTTTTTTTTATATAAATAGTAAGCAAATATTGATACATTACCTCTCTATCAGCTCATTTTTTTTCCCTTTTTGTGGACGTCCATGACATTTTAGCCATCTTTTTAATTGCTCACAATTATGAGCTTCAATTAAATCATAAATAAGTGAAGCACCATCGACCTAAGCAACTTTTTGAAGTTAATATATTCTCACCGCGAACTCGAAAGATCTTAAGCAAAGCTCGGTTGTCTAGTATTTGTAATATAAACATTTTTTGGTTGACCGAACGACATTTTCTAAATTAATTTATTCCTCATACTCACCACACTTTTCCATATCTTCACGTCGCTATCAGTTGGTGTCTATCAGCGACCGCGTGCGTACGCGCTCATACCGAAATGTAAAGAACAGTGAATTAAAGAATAATAAATCAAATAATTATGTGCATAATTAAAAACCAAGATTAAAGTGTGGAAGTGATATTTGTTTTGCGCAGATGTGTGTTTCGCTTCATAATGTCTTCATTGTATAAAAATTCATCTAACTCATTAAAATAATCTTAAATCGCTATGTTTGTCGTAACACTTTACAGTACAACGAACGAAACTCTGCCCCTGTAAAGTTAGTCACAAAAGCGTCACAATGGTGTAAAATAGGAACCCGGGGGAGAAGAAGGAAGAGTTGGGAAGCGTTTTACCTGCGCAGTGCATCATTCGCAGGCAATTCAGAACGGTAAAGTTTCGTGCGTTATATTTAAAAGCAACGCTCGTGAATTGAATTCCATATTATCTTCCTCAGATGAACTATCGAGGCAGTCTAGCAATAAAATATCCTTTTTTAGGATTCCGTAGTTAACAAGGAACCCTTATAGTTTCGTCATGTTTGTCTGTCTGTTTATCTATCCGTGGCTTAGCTCAGAGGATTTTAGTACTGTGTAGCTGCAATTTGACACGAATATATGCCGACAAAGTGATAAAACAAAATATCAAAAAAAAATTATAGTAACTTTTAACCTTCACGTAAAGTGGGGATGAATTTTTTTACGTCTAACCCAAGATTTGGGGTATCGTTGAATAGATTGTTGAAAAATATTTCGCGTATATCCAAACCATTCTTTGGTTTAGGGTTCCGTTGGCGAATAGTAAGGTTTAAAGTGCTAATTTTTGTTAGGATCAAGTGCCCCTAACCTGCCAGTTAAATGTTTGTTTTTTGGATATGTAAAAAAATTCACGGTAGTATATATGAGGTAGTTAATACGAAAATTAACAGCTAAGTAGGCTTTACAGTTGTATACCTTAATAGTCGACCAATATACTTGGAGAAGTTAAAAGTGAAATTCCATTGAAAATTACTTAGCTGAAGATGTTAACCGGGTAACTATTTATTTTGACGGTCAACTACGGAACTCTACACTCACCATGGCCGAACACGCTTTCTTTAGATTAATATGCTAAGAAGTACACGGTGTTTATTCTTCTGCAACAATCGGGCTGCTTCAAGATGGGGATGGTCTCGGCCCGCCCACGGTCCGCACTTGTTAGCTTATTAAATACGAGTGATGATTGTGACGTAACTTGTTGATTTATGTTTTCCGTTTTTTAGAATTCGGTACTATTATGTGAGTAATAAGATGACATTTCAAAAAAAAAAAATATATATGTAAAACCATTTAATAAGTACAACCGAACTGCGAACCTCTTTCTTTTTTTATTGCAATCGAGTAAACTTTGTCGCGGTAATATTTCTTAAAAAATGTTATCAAAAAAATCGAAGTAAAATATATAACTTTTAATTGTTACTAACTGTGAGGATCGATATTACAATCTATAAATAAAAATATTTATTTTTATAAAATTGTCAAATAAAAATTATGGTTATCACGAATGTAATACGGGTTCGTAATATCGTGACAACAGTTACTACTTTGTTGTTTCTAAGCCCTTTACAAATACTAACTAAATGTTAAGTGAATAACACCCTATTTACGGTAAAAAGGTATTAAGTCATTATTTTTATTATATGTCTTATAATATTGTAATTGTTAAATTGTTATTTATCTAGATAGATAACTGTTATTTGTCTAGTTAGAGAAAGGAAAAAATCGTTTTCCACCCAATGGATCAGTTTGTTGTAAAATATGTAGACCAAAACCTGTTTTGAGTATTGCGTTGATTTAATTCGTAGAATTTATTATATATCAACTCACAAGTTCGGTTGCATAGCTATTAATTTTTTTTGATTCGAAGTGCAACCTTGACGGTTGACGGAATATCTCGCTAGCTCTGTTTTGTTCTGATGATAACAAAAAACACGATGATGAAATAATGATTGTGTTAAACGATGAAATGTCAACCATCACAATAATTCTTTTGAGACGTCCTTGAATTAGGATTTGCATGAAAAAGTATGCGAAGTTACTCGAATGTCTCTATTCACGTTTTGAACGACATTGGTCTATCTCATAAGTAGTTCATTTCTAAATAAAGTGTTTCGGAATATGTCAATAGTCGTAGTTGTAATATGTGGAACAAAACTGTCATTTTAGTTCAAAGGTCTGTCCCAATTTGAAGGCTTTAATTGTATATCTATCATTTTCGAAAACTTTGAAATTTAATGCCAAAACTTAACAATGAAGATACGCCGTTTAACTTAGAAGACGGCTTATTTATACTTCAAATAAGTGTAAAAAAATAGCTAATGTCCGTTCTTTGCCTCATATTAAATTTTAACGAAAAATTTAAGAAATTACATCCAGGGACAGATGCGAATAAGTTGACATTCTACAATTATACTTCGAATCGTCGTTACTGTAACAACTACTGAAAAAATCAGGGGCCGAAATAACACCGCAGGAGTTCCTTCTCGATCAGTTAGGCCTAGAATGCTAAAGAAGAATGAATATTCAAACGTATACAACGTTTGTCTGCGTGACGTCACAATAGCTTCAAATCCGCTTCCTTATGACACATCCATCCATCGTGCACGGCTCTGCTAATATATGACATTTTGAGAATTGACAGCGGATTTTTTAAATGACATCACGCGTTATTCATCCGTACCTCGTTTCCATCTTCACGCTGGATTGTCGCTATGCTGTGCAGTGAGAGGTGTTTCAGACCTTGTACATAAAATTAAGTAGGCAATAGATGAACAGATCGATCTGATAGCGCAAACCCTTGTGAGATAAGAAGTAAAAGATCAATATATTGTTATAAACAATCGTCATTAATTAGAGCTATTGACATATTTAATAATACTACCAGTTTTAAGAATCTTATTAATCTCCTTTTACGCTTTTTTAGTATCTTTTTTTTTTAACAAAAAGTTAGTATTACACGTCGGTGCTAAAGTAAAATTCGATTTGAAAGTGACTCTTTGTCAAAAACGAATTTAAAAGAAGGTCATACAAGACACCATCGACGCTTCGGATCTGATGACTTTAATTCAAAAGTAACGCACCATTTAATAAATTATAAGTATTGCAATAACAACGAGAGGGTAATGATGAATTATTGAAAAACTTTTTCGCTCCGACGTCTTGACCATAAATAAATAGAACATTATGAATCTGAGGACGGGAAGAAATTGAATCGAATCGGAAAATAGTCGATACGTTATTAGTAATCAATACATGAACCGATAGAGGAATTTCGCGTATGTAAACTGTTTAGTTTCCACGTAAGAAAGTGAGCGGTAAACGTACGGGCGGCACAATCGCTCTCTTGCTTTGTACTTCTCACGGTGTCACCACTTTCGCTTCAACAGCTATCAATCGCGCACGTGAACGCTGATTGGCCGTCTGGTCACTTATTGACGCGGATTAATTTTTAGATAACACAAGTCGACACAATTTTATTAAGAATTATAAATTTTAAAATTTGATTTATTTCGCACTAACTAACGAATGGAAAAATATTTCTTGTGGTTAAAGTTTGCTTTTTTGTACAAACTAGAGCGATATTTTGAATTGCAAGAAAAGTTATTTATTTTCGAATAATTTTACTGTAAATTACTATTAAAAAAGTGTCAACAGCATTTAATAATAGACAATAAAAGGAAAAAAAAAAAAAAGGGTCGACCAAGATTTTTTTGTAGATTTTCTAGTATCAAACCCCAAATGTTATATGACTTCCCCTGATAACGTTAAAGTCCATCACAAATCTCGCTGAAAATGCTTTCCTTGCTTTTCTGAATTGGCATCCATATCATGTTTAAATTGGCGGAAGTGTGTATAATGTACCTTATGCATTTCCGGGAACATTCCGCAACTCATGATTTTGGAAGGTTCTAGCACAGGTGTCGATCGATCGATTCTTTGTGATCGTCAGCTCTGTTGTTTCAGGGAAAACAAAGGCGTCGCCAAAAAAATTTTTGTAAATTCACCGCAAATGAAACGGAATGAATCAGTGTCCTGCTTACAATGTCTCGACGCCATTTTCACACCCTGTCACTTAAAAAAACGGTTGGCACATCTGTGAATGACAAATGGACACCCACACTTACTGCACATCACTTGTGTTATATGCGAGTTGTTGGTATTTTTAAAGTGGTACCACTTTCAGCTTACAATATCAACCGAAAACATCAAAACTTACTTATCGACGTCAAACAGGCAAAAGCAAACTTTATAAACAAAGAGGAAAATGGCCGAGTGCGTGTCGAGCCACGGGCAGTATAGGGTCCCGTAGTTGCCCATCACAGAATACCGACTGAAGAGGGCTTTTTATTTGATATAATGCACTTATTAATTTAGTTAGCGGTTTAACAGTTAATAATGTCTAAAGCGAGCCCAAATAGCCACATAGGGTATGGTAATTATATTATGATTTTATATTTCTATAACTCTGTAATCTTACATAGTTAATAAACTTAAATTCAGTATCTGTTTTACATAACTAATAACTTCACCTAAGTCATTTTCAATGGTATTGTACGAAATTCTGCTTTTGACTTCTACTAGTAGTATAGTTTATAAGTTGGTCGACTATTACTCGTTAATTTATTAAGCCTACTTGGCTGTGATAATTTTCATTTTAATTTAATGATTTATGCTACTCTTATGATTTTTTTCACATATCCAAGAATAACCATTTATATGGTGGGGGGACATTTGACTGTAACAAAATTAGCGCTTTAAAGCGTGATATTTCGCAAACGGATCCCTAAATCGGAAAATGGTTTAGGTTTGTTGTCAGTGTTTTTGAATCAGTTATCTAACGATACTCCATACCATGGAATAGAACAGAAAAAGAAATCCCCTCCAATTTACGTGTAGGGAAGGTACCATAATTTTTTTTTTCAAAATTTTATTCTACTACTTTATCGGTATGATTAGTATCTGTTCTCGTATCAAATTACAGCTTTCTAGTACTAAGATTTTTTGAGCTAAGTTGCGGATAGACAGGTAGACAGACAGACGGACGGAAGGACGGATGTGGCAAAACTATAATATAAGGGTTCCTTGTTGGCTACGGAATCCAAACAAAAAAGATGAATTTGTTTCGTCAGACGTATAGAATCGACATTTAGTGCATTAAAACACAAAAAAGTAGTTTCTTTGTCGATCTGTGTAATCTTAAGAAATAACTTTTGCATATGCAGTAATTTGTCTTGGAAATCGTTGCAAAAAATGGATAGCGTGCATATAAAATGAGCTTCATTAGTAGTTATTATAATGATATTACCATCATAAAATCAAATGTCGCCGCCACTGAATCGGTGGTGTCGACCATTTTAGTTAAGAAATTTACCTTTCAACCTGACAACAGGCGAACGAACCGTATGACTTTTCAACTTAAACCATTCGCTCCTTGTCTCGTATAATACGCTAAGCCGTTGTCACCGCATTGGTGACGACGACCGTTGGCGGCGGCTCCTGACCGTCCTCGACCAGCGTGGGGGGTTTGTTATTCTAACCCCGTCAATCTAAAATTAGAAGACTGTGGGAATCCTCCCACGCCTCAGCATTGAAATGATTAAAACCTGACCCACAATGTTCGCTTAACGGTAGCGGTAATTGACGAAGCGCCATCTACAGTCTTTCCACAAAATTAAGAAAGATAATTTCACCCGTTGTTCTTGTCTCAAATTTTAAAAACTCTTATTTATTTCAAATTTAAATTATTCACGCACCAAACTCAGAGTTACAAATAGAAATGCGTTTAATGGAAGATAAAATGTAATTTTAGATCATTTGTCTGAATTAAATCAGATATAGCCTAGAATAAGAATATTGTCTACAACCTAGTGCAGAATTGAAGTTTTTTTTTGCCGTCGTGAAAGCAGGAAGACGAGAGTTTTATTAGGCTATATACTTGTAGTAATTTTAAATACAAATAATGAAGAGTAAATAATTTAATATTTTACTTTAATGTCTAACTCTTCTCTAACTCTTTAATTTCTAAACTATAATGATATACATTTCTTTATTACTAAATTATTATAGAAATAAAATTATTTGTAAGCTTATACACGTATCTAGAAACGGAGTTGTAACGAAAATTTATAAGAGCATAAAAGACCTACAAATGTATTTCATAACATGTATCGGTTTTGTAAATGTTTTTGTTAATATTGTACGAAACTCTCGGTACATTTTTTATTGTTTAAGTTACGTTCAATCAGTTTTCCAATCATATTTAGTTTTAATAGCAACATGTACATTACGCCCGAATCATCTTGACCGGCTTGAATTTAGCCGCGAGTTGCGTCGCAATAACTACAATTTGGTCTCGGCGAAAAGTTTGCGGTGTGAGGGGACGGGGTAAGTGTTTGCCGCCGCCGTACCCCCGCCCCCTTACTGCCGCCCACGTTTATCTTTTTTTGTTAATTATAATTAATATAAAATCAAAAATAGTTTTTTTATTAAGTGTACCGGCGCCAACTCGCACTCGCTTCAACTTCAGGCCGGTCGAGATCTTCCGAGCGTACTATACTTACTTTAAATATAATATTTATATCACAATTTATAAAGAGGAAATACCATTATGTTTTGTTTATTATTAGATGCATAACACTGAGATGGATTTACAAGGATTTTTACGTGTTTGTAAAGAAAAATAAATGGTAATGTGTCGTAACTATTGTAAAATTCTATTAACAAATTTCAATTAACGCCATCAATCATTTGGCAAAGAGGTAAATATCTACTGTATATTTGTCTACTATTGAAACATTTCAAAATTATTTGAAATATCTAACAACTTTTCATGATCACAAAATATCTTTCAAATTTATTTATTTTGTCCAATGCTTATCAAAGAACTGTACTAAGCCTTTATCGGTTATGACTAACTTAATTCCACACATCGATGCCGTATTACTCGGTTGGTCACCAGCTCCATGGATGTCCATCGCCTGCCGTGACTGTCCCGCGGGCCGGTGGGCGTTGACGCGTGACGCGTGACGCCGCGTCACGCGTCACGCCGCATCGGCCGATCGTCACGCGCGCATTTAGACACATTCCTACGCCATCCCGCCCCCGCTTCCGCACCTACAGCTTTCAGCGGGCAGTAAAACAAAAATCCGTACTAACAGATCAGCGGCCCGCCTACCCACGTACCCACACGACCGGCTATTTCGGACCATAGATATCGTTTTCCGGTCGTTTCTCTATGCCTACAGTGTTAGCATGTGACGTATCACCATATGGTTACGATTATCGAAACAAACGAGTGATCACATATGTATTATGATGTGGTTTTTTTTCGAATAAACTTTACGATTTAATAAAGTAAATTATTTAGTTACACCGATGCATAATACATTATTGTTAGTATTACTGATAAATTATTATACTTTAGGCTTGCACTGCGAATTTGATATTAGCACAGCGTGGTCATATTATAAGGCAATATGACGTTTTCTACATACAGTCTGATAGCTCATTATATCTGTACTTGACATGAAAATGTTTGTTGGTTTGTTCTTCTTTCATTTAGCTAAAGAAAAACGGTTTTTTTTTTACACGGGAATAGTTTATGAGCTAAAAAGTGTCATAAGCCCGTTTCTATCCGGAAAAAAATGCATGTTTTTTTATGTCGTAATAATTACTTTAATTTTATAATATATAACTTTGCAACAGGTAAACCGATCTAGATAAAATTTGGTTCGTGGATTGATTTAATATTGGAAAAGTTCCTAAAACACTTTTTATCCTTCTAAAATGCATAGTTCAAGTATATTCCACGCTGGTTAAATAGCGGAGCGCAGAATGAATTTAAGGAATCACACAGATTGGAAATGTAATTGTGAGCGGAATGGGTGATGTTCTAGAACGTGCCATGACCCTCGACTAGATACGCAATTACGTTGCGACAGAGGAATCCGACACTGCCCGCGAATCCTACCTGCACTTGACCCGGTTTTTTTTTATCTAATCTGCCTGAAATCTATATGGGACCAAATGCGATACCATCTTTTTTCAATTGAAATAAGCGAGTCGGTTTCGCGCGAAGGCAATTCCATTCAATGCATCTCATTACATTGCTTCCTGTGCCGTTCCTCTGATGAAATTCTAAAATATATAACAATATGAGAAGAAGATTTACATTTCTATTATTATGGCATATTTCAAGACATTCACGAGAACTACTCTCAAGTATGATAAAAATAACAAACGGATACTGTGAAAATATTCTCCTCAAGTTTTTTTTTATATATACATAATTACAACGAAATACGCTTTGATGTCATATGTCTTTCATGGTCGACCGTTTTTTATTCAATCAGACTTACTAGACAGGCCGAGATAAAAGCGAGATATGTCATCAATAGACGCTTATTCGTCTATTGATGACATATTTAAGGTAAATTTTAAGCATCCGTAAGCTCGTAGGCTTACGTGTAAAGATTGATGCATATCAGCGAAGCAAGAGATGAGTGCATGGAACGTACCGCGTGATGACCCCGCCTTCTACTTCTGAGGAATAGACGTGAGTTTATAATTAAATAAATATATAGATATGTTGCAATTTTGACGTTCTTTACTATTCTAGAGTTTGTAGATCATAAATATGTACTAGAATTTAACGTTTTTAGGGTTGCCGCGTTCTGAAAATCGTTACGTTAAGATTATTCAGTAACCGAAAAATTCCAAATCTCGTATGTGTTCGTTCTACTAATATAAAACAATAGCTTTTCTAATAAAATTTGCAGATTTGTAATGAGTTTACAGTTTAATAAAATCATTTGGTTGTATATAATTTTACAGCGTAATTTCATTCCGAAACGAATTCATGCATTCACCCCAGCGGGTGGCGGTGAAATGCGCCCAATCTAACGAAGCGCATCGGGCGTGCGCGGGGAATGCCTTAATTAGATCATAAAACGAACGAACGGCGCCGGCGCATGCTCGCCGACTGCTAATCACCACTTCGCTATTCGACCTAACTGTCCACAGATCTCTTCTAGGGAGTATCTATTCTATTCTAAATTTCAATGTTATGGATTGTCTGCTATATTTCTGACCATTTCTCTCTCTCTCTCAACATAAATTAATTTCGAGAGTCGATGTATAAAAAGCGACACCATTCAACAATATTACGATGTCAACAAAAGTAACATGAAGTTATGGAAAAGTTATTTCTAAAATTAATTTTGCGTTCAAAGCCTTCCTTTTAATAAAACCTTAACAACCGTTAAAACGAGGACGTTGAACGCAACTTTTGTTTTAAAAGTGATTTCTGTTAAAAGGCGTTTAAAGTGAGATGGTGGAAGGGGCTCTTAGTACGTATTTAGCAAGGGTTTGACTTTTATAAACATACGTAATGCACTCATAATATTTGAAACAAGAGGAAAAACACAACCTTAGGTTAGAATATATGTACTTAGGTAGTTCTGCCTATTGAAGCCGACTTCTCAGAATCCGCTGAAGGCAACAATTCTAAGTTTATCATTAATTAATTTAAAAATGTGCCATTATCTTTAAAATATTGCCTCTTTATATAACTAGTTTAGAACGTTATTAAGAAGCTCTCTTAAAATTATATGCATAGAATCTTCTGCCTGAAAATTCGATTCGCACTTGATTTTATTTAAAGCTACGAATTGAAAATGTCACATTTTTTTGCTTATCGTTAGGCGAATGCCCGATGCATATCTATACATCATAATTGTCATGGTCACTGATAACGACTCGATATCAACTACATATAAGTAAACCTTATGTTGGGCAATAATGTCAAAGTTATAATTGCTAGTAGGTTTAACCATTCAATTATTAAAAATATTTTTGAATTTTATATTATTTCATTCCATTTTTTTCCAATTTTCAAATCTAAAACAATAAATACCTTCGTGAAGATAATATTTTAGATTTTGGTGTACACTTAAAATAGCAGAATTTGATCTGTGCTTATTTACAATTTCAAAGTCAGTGATAGATTAATACAACACGAAACCCACGTTGGCCGGATGACTAACGATAATAATAGCCGGCGAGCTATAACTGTCCAAGCGATACCGCAAGACAATGCTCGACGCGTGCGCAGGCGCCGGCGCGCTTTTGACATGTGCCGCTGTTCATTTAAATTCATGTATGTCTGGATCAAAAGGGTGCAATTGGAACCTGTTATTGATAAAATGTATGTCTGCCATGCGTTAACAGCTTCTTACCTCCTAGCTGATTTGACATTTTTTTTTTAATTTGCACGTATCTATAGCTGTTTAAGGCAAAATATATTCAAAAGTTTTGATATTATTCATCATACGATACTTACACCGTCACGTAAAGTATTTATATAAATGTATACGCTAATAGCGTATCGCTATAAAAATAACAAGTCCAGATGTCACGAATACATTGGAATATACCTATTCAAAATGCTGGCGCCAAACTGGGCAGGTATAGAAATTGAAGCCAAAAAATGTATTTCAGATATGTGTATGTTTTTTTAATGATGTTATCAGTATGAAGTCAGACTCACTGTAAGAATTTCAACGAATTTGGAACATATATTTGATTTCGAAGCATTTTAAAATAGTGATTTTAAATCGACTTTGTAATAATTTAAAAAACTGGTCAAGAGTGTGTCGGTCTATGCTGGTTATAGGGTTCCGAAGCCATTATTACAAAGAAATGCACTACGGATAAAAAAGTACGTTATTACACATTTTCCATATTACCCGTATGGAGAAGTTACAAGCACTTTAGTCGCCTATAACTAGAAAAACAAGTAGATATGTCGACTATTACTATTAAATTGGTGTAAACTAAAGTGCATCAACAAAAGAGCGTATCTTCATGACACTTACGTCCTTTTGTTAAAAAGCATAGTTTTTCGACAATAACTCAAAAACACAATATATCCGACCATATTCAATATAATTTTCGTTGAAAGTATATATAAACGTTACCTTTGTTATTTTTTTTATATTTTGAAATATATGGTTTAGAAAATAAAGGGGGGGGGGGGACAATTTCTACTACTTTCGGAGCGATTATTCCCAAAATTATTCATGTAATCAGGAAAATTGCTTAGAAACCTTAAAATGTTTTTAAAACAATTGTCGAATTATGTACCTACTATACGTTGATGTTTGCTGAAAAAAATGGTTTTCAGTTTCTGTTACATGCATACAGTGCCCTCCTATAATATTTATTTTTATTATTTAACGATTAAATTAAGTAGTCACTCTTACAAGACACCTATACTATAAAAAACGGATGGTCGGACGAACGCAAGGACGGACAGACGGACGGTCGTACGAACGGACGGACGGTGGGACGAACGGACGGACGGACAAACAGACAGATGGACGGACGGTCGGACGAACGGACGGACGGTCGGACAGTAGGACGGTCTTACGAACGGACCGACGGTCGGACGAACGGACGGACGGTCGGACGAACGGACGGACGGTCGGACGAACGGACGGACGGTCGGACGGTAGGACGGACGGTCGGACGGTAGAATGGTCGGACGAACGGACGGACGGATGGACCGTCGGACGAACGGACGGACGGATGGACCGTCGGACGAACGGACGGACGGATGGACCGTCGGACGAGCGGACGTACGGTCGGACGAACGGACAGACGGATGGTCGAACGAACGGACAGACGAACGGACGGACGGTCGGACGAATGCATGTACGAACGGACGGACGGTCGGACGAATGCATGTACGAACGGACGGACGGTCGGACGAATGGACGGACGGTCAGACGATAGGACGGACGATCAGACGATAAGACGGTCGGACGAATGAACGGACGGTCGGACGAACGGACAAACGGACGGTCGAACGCACGGACGGACGAACGGACGGACGGTCGGACAAACGGACGGACGATCAGACGATAGGACGGTCGGACGAATGAACGGACGGACGATCAGACATATCGAAATCATAAGGATTCAATTTTTGCCATTTTGACTCAGAACCCTAAAAAGGGCTCCTGCGGTAGAACCATGCTTTGGGCAATTTAGTAATACATTGCGAAAATAGGTCGACTCGCTCAATGAAATATCACACTCACACAGTAAAAAGACATAAAATAACAACGTCTGCTGTTACTTTCGTTCAGTGAGTGAGAGTTTCGGTGGGGCACTTTTCTCCATTTTCGCCCTTCGCCTTTCTCAGATATCTTATTGCCACCCAAGAGACTGGCAACACCCTGGGGACACCTCGAGAGTTGCCAGTGTCCATGGACGGCGGTTACTAGTTGCTTTTTGGTGGCTCGCATGCTCGTTTGCCCTCGATTTGTTGTTAAAAAGAAAATTGTAAATGAATAATATCAACGAATTTTGAATGGAAAGGTCGATATGTCTGAAAATGATTTTTTTAAATATGTATTACAAATTTAATTTAACGCCTCTGTATTAAAGCAGTACGTAAAGTGAATTCTATTACATTTGAATAATCTACATTCCGACTAGAAACAGAATCGTAATTATTTTCATTGTCTCGGTAAGTTTATCAAAAATTGTATTATTCCAGTTGACGTTTAGATAATGTCTATGGAGACGTTTACCGGTACCAAAAACATGTGTGCGTTGAAATCGGAGTAAAGATCCGGCGCGTGCGCAAGTCTGATTAGTTTATTATTTCGGATAAAGATATTTTTTTTACCCGGACGCGACAAATTAAAATCATGCATGTATATGGGAGGCGGTAAATTATTTTGATGGCAAAGCGATATTTATTTTATATAAAAAAAAAACTTACTTTAAAATATATGAGTAACGATTTATGCATCTAAAAATATCGTATTATGATCCAAGTGTTCTAAAGTTATTTGCCGTCTCGACTTCACAATGAAAAAAAACGTAACGTGAATAATGTTAGTTGCCGTCATTGTCAGTGTTTATTGGTCATTTTAATAACTTTTAATTAATTTCTAGTATTCTTGAATTACCTATTCATAAACGCTAATTATAAAAGAGTCATATAAAACTTGTGAAGGTCAATAAAAAAATATTAGTCTGTAGCTATTTGCATAACGAATGCGATGGTATGACTTTGTAATACGATAGCAAAATAATCTCTGGCATTTAAAATATCTTATTAATCGCTTATTGGGTGGTGGATCGTCCGACTATATGTAAGTATAGTGCAAAATGGTTTTTTTTTTATTCGGGCATCGGTATGGGACTTTGACTTTGCGAAGCGAGATCGTATGTAGATGGTTATAGCCTGTAAAAGTATTTTAGTATGGATGTTTGTCACAGGCTGACGGCTGGACGGATTGTAATCAAATTTTGCATAGAGGTAGATTAGGCTCTCAAACATAAGATTATAGTATATAAGAACCTTTTAGTTAAAAAAATGTATAAATACCAGTCGAAATACTATATTGTCACTAACGTGACTGGTGATGTTATCATTAACGTCCATGGCCAATGAAGGACCAAGATTGGCATCAAGACCCCTATTGGAATAGCGCGCCTAGAATCGAGCCTGACAAGGGAGCCAGAACTGATATCGATAATAGGACCGACCGTGATCGGGATCAGAATTAACGAGAACGGCTTATATTTATAATGAAGGATTTCATACTTTACACCACGGACATATTAGAATCATGAATAGGAAGCAATTATTGCTGAATGTCAATTTACGTCCAGCGAAGCGGGTGAGTAACGGCTAGTTTTTTTAATAATGATTATATTTGGGTTCTCAGTATTTAAAAGGCGACATTAACTATATCGAACCCTAACACAAACCATACAAACGATAATGCTTTCTAAATGTTTGTCGAAAAGTGTATGTAAATAACTACATCAGCAAAGAAATTAATTATGTATCTATCGCACGAATTGAGAAAGACAGCCCATAGCAAGCATAAAAACTAAGCCATCTTATGTTAGAAAAATATCAACATTATCCTGAATTTCGCTTATTTGAAGGTTTTTGACGAAAAAAAGTGGAGTGGGTAAATTAATTTTTAAATAATCGTAATGATGACCAAGTTAATTCATAGTTTAAGCTTTGTAAATCACTGGTAGAGCTGGGATAAAACGCTGTTATTAAATCCCAGCATTACTTTCTACAACAATAGTTGTACGTAAAATTGCATTGTGCGCCTTTTACAAGAAAAAGTAACGCAGCAAAGCAGATTTAATGGTCTAAAGTTTTGTGGTTTTTTAATCGACTTTAAATCGATTATTTCGATTATATAATCGAAAATAGACTATTTATCACTTTTGTTTTTATATTAAGTCGAAAAATATAACATATTATGTATCACCCTATCACACCAGTTTGTCAAAACACATAACATATGGCATTAGCTGGTTTTAGAGCACATCACATTTTTTCAAGCTATCCCATAATATGCGTCCTCAATATAATATTATTTTAACGTTAGATCTCTGAATTTGTTATAAATTGTTATAAAAAAAAATTGTTATAGAAGTGAGCGATGCGTGCTCACGTTTCGCAAATACCACGACAAACCAGCGATGCTAAACATAGATGTCCAGAGCCGGGCAAAAGACTATAAAGAAAAACCGGTCAAGTGCCAGTCGCACTCGCACACGAAGGGTTCCGTTCGCGAAGGGTTTAAACTCACGTGGTGGAGTTTCGTAATTAAACTGAGGCATTTAACCTTCACGACTATTTTCTACTTTTCGTTAGAATTTTCGTCTAGAATTCTCGTGTAAACTACGAATGAGGCTCTATGTTGCTTATTTTTTCTAAAATTTTTCATTGCATAAGGGAGAATGATCGATTTTCGTATGTTTTGATTAATATCCTCTAAAATATGGGTTTTAAAATTATGAATGAATATGTATTTTAATTTCTCATGAGAGATCTGTTCATTGGTTGTCTTATGGTGAATTTTACCAAAACTTTATATTAATTGACTCCAAGAAAGTAAGCTCAAAAATTGGAATTCCCTATTCACGCTATACATTTGCGATTGTATCACCTGTCTAGCTAATATGTATACATATTAAATTTCAACTTCGTTCGTTCATTAAATTCCGAGAGAATATTGTGTGACGGACAGATAGACGCATAAACGATCTTGTAAGACGTATGTGGTCAACCACCGGCCTGCCGTAAGATTTGATCCAGTCTATGAGACATTTTCAAAAATTTAATGTCTGATATTTATCGCAAAAAATTATGAACACTAAAATGGCCTACTTTATGAACGCGGCCCGCGAACGTATTCGCACACTAAAGTTTGGACCAAGACATGTCAAAGGTTGCCCATACCTGTTGTAAGGCTCCGTTTTTATTGTCGGGCGTACTGATTCATCGAATCCTGAACGTCTCGCGTCCCAAACCGCAACAGCGCCTCGCT
Organism: Eumeta japonica; assembly: GCA_005406025.1. Classification (NCBI taxonomy): domain Eukaryota; kingdom Metazoa; phylum Arthropoda; class Insecta; order Lepidoptera; family Psychidae; genus Eumeta; species Eumeta japonica. The sequence continues at coordinate 391,102 of BGZK01000264.1, forward strand.
CGCCAGAGCGCGTTGTCGTCCACGACGGGTCTCCGTATAGAAACGATTTTCTACGTCACATTATTAACAGCCTGTACACGAACCGGCATCGAGTCGTAATGATACAATATCGCCGTCGGCCGCTCGGCAGTTCACCTGATTCACGCGGGGCGCGATGACATCATGCGTGTTGACGGCGCGCGGCGCGATTACACGCAGCACTCGCGCTAGCTGTTTATTTTAACGATTTTTTCCTCAACTGCAAGCAAATGGGTCACGAACGTCTTCGTAGAAAAATGGAAGGCTTGCGGTGCGCTACACCCCCCCTTTTTTTTAATAAATAAATAAATAATAGTGATATTTTACATGTGCCGTTTTTTTTTTTTCGTGCAGTTCCATATCATTTTGATATTCTTCCACGCGTGCAATTTCATATAACAGAAACGTTAAAGATTGCGGAATCAAAGAGTCTAGAACGTGTCCATTGACAATCATTTTTTTTTTTGTAAAATAAAATCGCCCACGCCATACCTCGATACGAGTAACAGCAGTCCGAGCGCATTTTATTTGCGATGCGTTCAAACTTCCACGCGGCCGTTCCCGTGCGCGCGCATACAAAAGTGTCGAGGAATTTTAATAGCATCGCATTTTCATAATCTGCCCATAAATTTTTTATGCTGCGGGCGAAGAGTTTGCTGATTTTCGATATTCCGTATCTCGGCTTGCGGAATTGTCGGATCGTGTGTCTTCGTTTCCTCTGAAAAATACCGCTTCCTGGACATTTATTCGATTGACCATAAAAAGTTCTGAGAAAGGATGCGAGTACAAAAAAAAAAATTACTTACCACAGATCGGATCGTATTTTAAGGGAATTAAGAATAACGTCAATTTTTTCAGTTTTATTTTTAGAGATTCCATACCGATTAAATCTTTCGTTGGACGCGGGTAACGTTGTTCGAAAATAATATTTAGCCTCTTTTAAAAATAGATATTGTTGCGTTCATAAAAGTCTACGTAATACTAGCCATAATTAGGTGTACTAGTTAAACACGCGTGTTATAATGATTTCAATTTTTATTAATTTTTTAATTGTGTGTGCATATCACTCAAAAGAGTAGGCGTAGATCACAGATCTCCGTATGGTACAATCTTTACATGTCTCTCTTTCTCCACTGAAATCCTTCAATCGTTTCATTCAAGCTTGTCGATTTCGATTTCGTATATATGTGTGTGTGTACTTAAAAATGATAGAAAAAAGAGGAGCCTTTATATGCAAATATGTAATAATTATTTTTGGGTAAGTATGTCTTTTGTGACTACAAAATCGTATAAATTCCTTTTATTCGTATATTATTTCGTTATCGCATGTTAATAAATTCATTCGGTTCATTACTAGTTAAATTGGTGCCAATAACGCTTTTTCTGTAATTAGTTTTTGAGAAAACCAACCAAATGCGCGTTGGATGTATGAATTTAAGGTTGTTTTATATTACTTTTACTTGTTTTTATCTACTTTATACACGCCGCCACGTCACTTAACTAGGATTCATAAAGAGGCCAGTGGCCATGTTACATTAATATTTAATGTAAAATAACTTATTATTATCAACTTTATGACATTGAATCCAATGAATATGTCTTATTGAAAATTATCGAGTTTTAGGTACGTCCATATTTATTAAGTGCTATTATTTTGATTTCGTTTTAACTCTTTTTTTTTTAATCTCAATAGTAAATTTTCAATTTTTAACAGCTTTAGTAGCTCGTCAGGTTCACTTTAATGGAAAATTGCTTAAGAATACTGCATTATTAAAAACCGATATTAATATTACCTCAACTTTGGGATAGAAAAGAAGCTAGCTCAAAACTATTTATTTTTATAATCCGACGCGTATGAAATTATAAAAAAATCCGTTATCCTTAGCCTGCGGTACATTGCAAAGCTATACTTTTTTTTTTTTGTAATATGTAAAACGTAAATCATGATGTGCGAAAGTTTAATTAAACATAAAAAATCTACAGTAAATAAAATTAATGCCAAAGTAGTGTCTTTTTAGAAATCGATGGCGCTTCGTTTATTTTCGCTCGTATCAGGTAATCTGATAGACGAGTCGTCGCAAAAATAACATTACACGGAAATTGTGAACGTGATTGCTATTTCGTGCGTGTAAATAGCAACTTGAAAATCTACATCTTTAATAAAACTATGTTTATTAGCAATTTTTGTATATGTTTACATGTGCTTTCGACATTACCTGTTAAATCTTTAAAGTAGTCTTTTGTATTTAGTAAAATGGCTTCTAGCGCTTTCCCGGCAGAAGTTCACAGATGAATCCAAACATAATGACATATGGGTCAATATTTAAATAAATTAAGCCGGGTAATATTATACATTCAACAGTTGTTCCTTCTTACGTTCGTCCGTCCGTTTCGTACGTTTCGATGAAATTTTGATGTAAATTAATAGAAAAATATTCGTCATCAGAGAATTGACTTATTATACTCGTCTTCAATAAAATTACACAAAAAAGCTGTTGTATTTATTTTGTGTCGCCATCTAGCGATGAATGATATTTGTCGAAAGATTTTTGTGGCGTTGTAACAATTAAAAAAAAAAGGTAATTCGACGTCATCCGACAATGAGATTACCTGAAGATTTTGCGTTATTTTTTTACGACTTCACAAAAATCCAAAGGATCGCAGTCAGTAGTTGAACGGTATCGGACCGGAACTAGAGCAAGACCGGCACCGGAATCGAAGCAGGTGAGATCGCGATTAGAATCGAAAACGAGATGGCAGCAGACGATATGTCGGGTCGATATGACGCTCGTCTGCGACATACAGTGACGTGCAGTATGCAACCCGCCGTTAACTATTAAATTTGCTTCTCCCTCGCGAATTCTCATCCGACGTATCGAATATTGATGCTAGAGTGTCGACAGAAATAGGACACCCAAACGAGTTTTAAAGTTTTTAGCAGAAGTTCCGATACGAGGATCAGCGGTGGGTTGCATGCTGCATGGATTTCCTTGAAGTGACACTTTATCTCGTAGAATGTTGGGATTGATATAAAAGCACTAAGGAATTCATTTTATATCCACCCACGTACCCAAAACTAATGTAACAATAAACGAATATTGACTAGTGTTAATGTTTGTATTAGCTTCCTCATCCGTGTGTGTATGTGCTATATAATTATGCACATAGTAAATGCTTCCGGTGGCAAATCAGATAAACCGATAGATACAGACCGACATTTTCGTTGCCGGCTAACCTTTTCCATAGTAGGTTTCAATATTTAATTTTATTTATTACTCTGATTAATTATTGGAATTATATTTTTATAATAGTTGGATGAAATATTATGAACTTTTATTAAAACGCAATAATGCATTTTTCGTTGAACATAATGTTCATTTGCTGTGTGCCATGTTGTTATATTTAAAATCGTATCAGAACAAATATTTTAGAAACACCTTGATCGTGAAATCAAGCCAACCCAATGTCTGTAGAAATAACTTTGTCATAAAAATCATATCTGCGCGATCGCTATAAAAACCTTAGCCTACAAGTCTTAGCCAAAATATTGTATATTATCTTACTACTTTTTTATTATTTTTTTTTCCATTTAAAGTTCAGTTTGTATACATATTTACACACTTATAAATTATATTGGATAACGTATATCTCAATCGTTGCAATTGCTTTTGCCGAATAAAACACATGCTTTAAGCAAATGAACTAGTCCTTGATTTTGTGCCTATGTCTGACATTTTATAACTCGAACATAAATGTAAACAGATTTAATAAAATATATTCCTATTAATTATTTACAAAAAAAAAAATACAAGTAGTGACATCTTGTGACAATGTTAAAAATATTGCCAATAATGGATCGGTTTTGATCAAAATTATAGAAGAATCACAATTTTTTCAATGTTTTACAATACGTATGACATTGTGTCGATTATTAATTATTATATAAACTTCGATTTTATTGAAATACCCTTTAAACTCTCAAATGACCAGTCTACTATGTATCTCCAAATAACACCCTACGACTAGGCTTAAACCACAAACACAGGTCTTCTCTAACGAAGACGGATATTAAAGTGTGGATACCCACGTTCATTTATCGACTTGACTTGTCTTTGAAAGATTGTAACGAACCTTTATCGACATGCAGATTTTAATTGTGTTTTCTTCATCGTTGACACAAATGCAACAATTGACATTTACGATCTGCCACATAATAAGCACTAACTAATGCGCGCTATCATCATCGTATTAACTAATAGGTCTGTATCACAGCCCATGTGATCACATATCGATAAATCGATATTAAAGATGAATAGTCGTGGAGTAATTATCGATTTGAATATTTTGATAAGTATTATGCATAATTCTAGAAACCGACGTAGGGGATACGCCGATGCGATAGTCACTTCCTTCCTGCGGTTCGAATGAGTCAATCTGAAAACTGCCTTCGCCTGTTTCTAACAACTTCGGCCCGTAAACGTGACAGCTATTAATCTGTTTTTAACCACAGATTAAACAATTTTCGATGCATCGACACATGTCAGAAGTTTTAATTTCCGTTTAGAATACCACACACAAACGCGCTTCTTCATATCGAGACCGAAATGGGAATTTCATGAGATCAAAAAAAAAAGACTATTTCGCCTGAATCTGTCGATTGCCTCCGTATCGACTGTCGAATTCAGGCTGGGATTAGTTTTTTCCTTTTTAACAAAGAGAATTAGGGGAATCATAATTTATGAAAAAAATTACATCTTCAACATAATTATTTATCGTTTATTGAATCTGTATATATGTAAAGTTAAATATAAATGCGAATCATTTTAGATTCAGTGTTGATTTTAGTTATTGAAAACGTTAGAAATTAAAATTTAGAATAAAAATTTTAATATAAATAATAATTAAAAATTTAACGGAAAATCACAAATAATAATAGTAACATATTGAAAATCCATTAAGCACATGCATCGTCAGAACATTCATATCAGTTTCATTTTAATTTTTTTTTCATGTAGTTATTTTCAATATTTTTTAAATTATATCATATCAAAAAATTTATTTCTTTTCTATTAATATAAAAGTTTTTATAAGATAATAAACAAAAAATCATGGACAGAAGTCGTTTAAATAAAAATAAAAAAATTGTTATAACTTTTTTTTGAACAATTTGAAAAGAAAAATTGTCTCAAAAATTAGAGGCTATAATTTCCTAAGTAATTTCAAACATATCAATTTTGGAGGTAGTTATTTTTTTTAAAAGTCGTAACTATTATCCTATAGCGTCTAGCCGCCCTAATTTTGTTCATTTAATGGCAACAGAAAAAAAAATGAAAAATCAATTTTTATATAAATTTTGTAATCTTTTCCGTTTATCTAAGGTTCTTTAAAAAAAAAAACCGAACAATTCTTTTTAAATACTTCAGATTATCTTAATCAAAAACTCCGCAACACATCTCAAAATTCGCATTCGAAAGTCTACTTTCTCAGATAAGTCACAAATTGAACAGCGGTTCAATTGTCTTGGCTGCCTTTAATTTTTGTTGCTCTACATTTTTCGGAATTATCTTTGAGTCAATTCTTTCAGTTTTTACATAATATAATCGTATATATATATATAATACTTAAGTATACTCATTCTCGTCGTGTGACGGCCACTCGCCTTATATTATTTTAGATTTGAAAAATAAACTGTTAAATAGTACAGCGAAAATCAAAATTTCCGGGCACGACTGTACAAATATGACGTAATTTCACAACATTTTTTCTTGATATATTTATTACGCGAACCAGCTTTTCTTCTATTTTCTGAACAGCCTAAGCGAAATATTAGGTTTCTTTCGTTACGCATCCCCTTTTTATGTGACGTTCCTTCTTAATAACTTCATCATAAAATAAATTGGACGGTAAACATCCAGCGCCGAGTTTCGCGTTAGCGATCGCCGCTACACATTATACATGCTAAAACTTTAGGTAGAGCCGGCGGCGGACGGGTTAACGACACCTCGACTCGCGCGCGTCTCGCCGCGCCGCCGCCGGCGCCGGCGCAGCGGCGCGAAATCAAATTGTACGAATTAAATATTTTATAATTTTATTACAAGTTTTTAATTTCACATACGTTTCAATAAGTGCATTCCGTCCGAAACCTTCGAAAATCATTTTGGTCAATTTTTCGTCTTGATTCTTATACAATTTAGGTTCAACTCTGTGACTATCCTATAAATTATTGTCATATATTAATCACATATCATATATTAATATGTCGTGATATAATGAAAATTATTTTTTATTTGTATTCAATTAAAAATTACTTAAAATATCGAATATGGAGCTCAAACCGTTTTCGTATTCCGTACAGCCTTAATTATTTTTAATTTTCCCCTATAATAATTGAAAATTTTTAAAAAACTGGGAATATACCATTTTCAGTTCGATTTTCGAAAAACGAGTTTTCATCATACATTGTCGTTTTAGGGCCCTTGGAGTTTATTTCAATCATTTTCCGAGTGTTATCTGCTTTGAGTGTGCATGCGTGCGTGTGCGTGAGCGTACATGTACGTGATCGTGTGCGTGCGCATAATATCTCTACGACTACCAACCGGAATTGAATGGGGGCAGAATTGACTAGAATATGAAAGTTAAAAAATGAAAAACATGGTTTCAGCTTCAGCGCATAATTCAGTTTCAAATGATATTAAATTTTCAGTCTGAATCAAAAGGAGACTTATTTTATTACTTATTTGACAGCTACAAGATGTTGTACAAAAAAACAATTTTGTCACTTTATGTGCCATTGATAATGATGTGTCGTTTATTTAAATCCGGTAAATTGATAAATTTTATTTTTAATCGTGAATGATCGCTGTCTAATAACTATTTTACACATCTAATAAATCCACGAAGTTATTTAAAATCTCGATTCAAAATGTACGACCTGTAGAAGTAGTAGGTATGGTTTTTTTTTAACTGCCTAGCTGTTACATTATACAGTACCAGCGGCAGTACCTAACACTAACAGCTTAAGGTTACTTTCAAAAAAGAGGTGTATAATAACGCCTCACTGTATAATGCAATGCCAATCTGCATATGAGATTTCTTTTAGTAATTAATCTGTTAGCATAATGTGAATTTAAATATGAGATTTGTCGTGCAAACGTAAAAGACGTGGTGAGAGGGCGTGAGTGGACTTCTATGGTGTTGTGTTGCGTCTATTTGGTTATGTGTTAGTTGTATGCACGCGTGCAATGTGAATAATAAAGAGACGGAACAGGTATCACGTAATTGTATCGCACTTAGTTTTCAATATAGCGTACGATAAACCTCATCGAACGATCAATATGTAATTTTCAATTGGAACAGAATATTTATCGCGATGGCCAAGTAATTAAGGCTTTGCTTCCGATTATGATGGTAGCGGGTTCGTGCTCTGATCGCGTGGGAATTGAATGACGAGCTTTTCCTTTAGGTCGTCTAAAACTACGTGCACAGTGCCTCGTAGGGTACGTAAAGTCATCGCTTTTGGACGTTGTCACCTTATTGGTGACGGTAGTCTTTAACTGCCTCCAACCCTCGCTCATCCAGTTTGGGCTATCTGAGATAGTAATTTAGATAATAAAAAAATATTAAATATAAATATAGTGGTAACAGAGAATTAAATCAAATTAAAAGCCCTCCAATATTTATGAATGAATTGACTTAAATATTTCGATTTAATTCGAATATTGTAATTTATGTGTGTATTTATTTCATACTAACTGTCAATATATGTTGATAATTAATCGTTCTATATTTTATTCGTTATTTATAACATATTTTAATGAATGCGCTAGGAACTAAAACCAATAAATCTGTGCTTCTATGTAATATATTGGACATTCATTTATGCCTATTTAATAAGTAATTATTTTTAGTATAAAATAAATATTATTACGAAAAGTTAATAAAAATATACGAAACATTCTTACAGCTGTGTTTTTCAAACTCTTATTTGAAATAATTAACTGTTAACTGTTAAAGTTAAGAACTAAACACTTCAAAATACAGTGCTTCAACTTCCCATATCCAGTTAACTAAGTTAGTCTTACATTAAATTTATGTCACAAATGCCAATATCTCAAAAATTTTCCGACATATTGCGTTTTTTAACTTCAAAAGTTAACAGTTAACTATTACAAAAGAGAGTTTGACGCACACCACTGTTATTCACTATTTTTTTTCCTCATGTGCGAGATTACGTATTTGAATCGTTAAAAAAAAAGGGCTGAATATAAAACTTGTAAAATTAAAGTAAACCTTTACAATGGAAATAATTTAATTCCATTTAAGAAAATACAAATATTGTTATTAAAAAGTTTTTAAGAATATATTTTATTTTCAACTCAACGTCCTGTAAGGAATAAAAATATTTATTCAACAATTGTAGTAATTCCATTATACAGTAGTACAGTAAAAGCATTTTATATGAATAGATTAATAATAAATTCATCAACAGACTGAAGCAAGTTTAATTTATAATAATCGGTTGACGAAATTTATGCGTTAACATTTTACGAATGGACAGTTTCACAAAGGACTCAAGGAACTCATTATTATTGAAATCGGTTATAATATTGAACCACGGACTGCTAAACATTTTTGTTTTTTTTGCAAAACTAAGTAAAACGGCGTAAAAACAAAAAAAAAACGCCTGGGATAAATTCATTGGAACAACTGAAACACTTTTTTAAGTCCGCTTCGAATTATTTAATTGCAATATTCCATTATAAAAACAATTATTTAGTGTTTAGGCATCCGAAAAACGCCTAAACAATTAGATTATAATATATATCACGAGCAATTTGACATTTAATCGAGTATAATACGCATGCTCCGATCAAACTGCCACGATGCCTACGTTTACGCTACGCCGTCCTATTCGTTCGCTGGAGGATCAGTTATAAAGATGAACTCCTCAAGGATAGATACGAAACGATTAACGGATTCAAAATGTACGTTTTGAATATTTCGTGATGAGTTAACACATAATTATGCATGATAGATCAATGCAAGAGATAACTGAAGCAGTATTCAACGTCTTCGTTCACTCCTTGATTGAGCATTGATATAAATTCTACAGGAAAAAGCTTCTTTTCGTATAAACCTTTTTGATAATAGAGAATACAGATGTCGACTTTGCCGTGGTCTTTCGACAGATCTTGTTGAAGTAAAATAATATTTTTTGCTCCGAAAAATTGTAAACGCCGCCATCTATGTTTTCCAATAAATAAAAAATATTATCAGCAATATATATTTAAACTTATTTACAAGAAGTTAGAAGAATCAATGCAGATTTATTTAAACAAAAATACAGAATACAATTTATGACAAAAATGAAACTTTTCGTAAAAGTTCATTTAATTATAAGATCGTGTAATACTTGTAATACCTCCAGGTTTTTTTCTATATTCTTATTTATTCACGCTTTTAATAAAACGGCATTATTGCTCAATAATCCACTTATTTTCAACGAATTTTATAGGAATGTCTAAATAAAATAATACGCCTGAGAGATTTCGCGGAAAACTTCACGCATAATAATCACTAATCTATATATATGTGTACGTCAGTCTGAAACGAGTCACTCGCCAATATCGTCGGATTTTGTCGAAATCTGTTTAGCGCACTCTCAAGTGCGGTTTCGGAGGAGTGTTTTAGTGCGGTGCCACAAATCAACGTTCTCCGCTTGCTGACGGCGGCGAGTGATTTATGGCCGAAAGGGCGGCGAAGCATCTCGGCAGCAAGCCCGTGTTAACTTACTTAGAAATCTCTATCGGACAACTGTAGGGTATGCCTGGACAGACGCGGAGCGAGCCACCCATAGGCTTCAACGTGCAGGACCATGGGTACTATTGTATTCTGAATCTGTCGCGGCATTGGAGATATTCTTCTAAGCGCTTTTCAACCTAGCCTCAGTTTTATAATTGTTATAAATATTTCGCAAAAGAAGTCCACCAATCATGAAGTTATGAAGATCGCTTCGGCGACCATCATTAATTAAACCATAAAAAATGTATTGTTTGGAGGTGTAACTTATTCATGTGATTTCATATTAACGTCCGGAATACTGAAATAAAAACTACGTGAGGATTCTTCTACACCAAATATGGATACAGATTATTTCAAAGTATATCAGTTATCAATAAAGTCTAGCATCCCAACAGGGTGCTTGATAGATAAAAATGTATAAATAATAAAATAAGTAAATCGAATTCACGAATGAAAAAGATTTTTCTTCTTCTAAAAATAAGTTACGACCCAAAAAATATTTTAATCCAAAAGATAGAGATACTCAAAGATGGAAAAGATGCTTTAAACATTTTGTTTGTCCGACCAATGCCATCTTTAAAGAAGCGTCGTGACAAAGACTGAGGTTACTGGTAGTGATAGGCTGACATTATTGGTGTCACCAATGAGGAAGTTGATCATTATATTTTTATTGCCCTATTTGAAGAGTGTTTATTTAAAATAGAATGCAGTGATATTATTGTTTAGATAAGTAAAATAAAGATATGAACGTTATAAACTGCCAATTATACAGAGGAGCACTATAAATCTGCAACGTCTTTGTTTAATAGCGCTTTATGACATACATTTAAAGTACCTTTTGTATGAAATAGATGCCAAAAGATCTTTGATGGCTTACAATATTTTTACAAAGGATTTTCGTGAGACAAACGAGCTCGCGAGCCACCAGAGCGTATGCATTCACCGCCGCCCATAGACACTTGCAACCTCAAAGGAGTCACCGTTACCGAAGTGCTTTACCGGCTTCTTGGGTAATGATAGGATATCTGTTGAAGAGGCAGTCTGGTAATGGAGGGAGGAGTTGATAGATGGAGGGGACAGTGGTTTTATGGAAAAAGGAATGGGGTTATGGAAAGGTGAGTGGACCATCGGAACTCCCATTCGCTGGACGAAATAAGCAGTGGAAGCTGTTACTACACGTCTGTATTCTGTGAGAATGTAGTCTCACCTGTAGAACCGCCACATTTTTGTGCTGCAGCCATGTTGACCACAGCACATGTAGAACTTGGAATTCGTTGTTTTTAGCTGATTGTAATATAGTTTTTTCTCTCTTTTTCATTAAATTTAGCCGGCCTACATGTTTCATATCAGTCAACTAACCGACTACTGTTCCGAAAGGTGTCTCTAATGGGTACATAATGATATCTCGTTGTATGGTGAGTACGCGTTCAGTGCTACGCGCTGCGGACGTGCGCATGCGCGTTATCAATGATGACTGATTATGGTGTCTGAATACTTGATTAATGACGCGTCGTCATGGCGAATGTAAAAGTGCGTTAACAGTTTTTTTTTTATACAGTAAAGTAACGCAAACGACACTTGTATTTTTTCTATCGCTCCATCAGTTGCATTTGTAAATAATATTTTTTTATCAATAAATAACAACAAATAAAGGGTATTACACTGTTTTGGAATATTTAGAATAGGTCTATCCGTAGTCATAACCAGCCCGACTACTTACCGGTTTGTTTCATTCAATATTTTTTCTGTATTTATTATGGTTATGTATAACAAAATTAGAATAGAGCTGCCCTTAAGTTTCTTTCTCGTTCTTCGTTAGGAAAAACTGCTTTCTGTACGAGTGATGGAGTACAAATTCACAAAATATAACGTATTTCAAATGTTATTTAACGTCTTGTGAAATAAAGATATTTTGAGTATGAATTTGTATTTTATTCAATAATAAAAACCAGCTAAAATACAGTCCAATTGTGTCATTTATGACTAAACGACGAATAATCAAGTTGCATTTTACTGATTTTTTTATGGGTTTCTTGGACATCCACACATTCCCCGTGTGTATATAATCATACATTTTCTAATTTCATGATTTGTATTCTAATTTCAAAATCGAAACCCTAAACTCTCAGTATCGATTCCTAATTTATGTTTTGATTTCGACCTGCCTGAAAAATCCGAACTTCTTTTTACAAATGTCTATATAACTTCTTTCAGCGGTGTGGTCTGAAAGATGATGTGGTGACTAGAGTAGAAATTTGCACAGCGAATGTGTATTATGGATAGGACGCCAAGGTTTCCGTATAAAATCTTAATGCAAATCCAATTGATGGCATATTAAGAAAGGGCCCAATTTTAAGCACCCGAAATTGACGAGCTTGCATGAAAAGATTCTTGGATGTCAGTGAGGCAAGAGAGATAGTCTAGATCGTACCATGTGGAAGTCTACGGTCTCTGCATACTGCATATTCTGGAAAATAGGGTTAAAGTTTATAACAATATATATATATGTATTGTTAGTAAGCCGATGAATCGGTTGCGAACTATCTTGAATGTGCATGTGACTTTATAAAGTCGAGTGGTTACCGCTTGTGCAATCAAATGACATGACAAAATTTCCATCAAACGTCACCGCACTCCTGAGCGATTGTGGTTTGAAGAAGTCCCACTACGCTGTTTAGGGCTTGATGGTACAATACATCGGTGAATGAGCGCGACGGCAATTTATCATCATTTTATGTGAGCACGATTAAAACCTGACTCAGCTATCCAAATCGGATATTGTCCTCTGATACTGAACGGCGTTGTTGTCATCGGTACACGATATTCCTGTCGGTAAAACCCATACTAAATATTGTCGTCTATTATTTCATAGATTTCATTACATCTTTCAGGACATATGTGGAATTGGAAATTGTTTTAAGTTAAAATCTTTTTTTTATCTGTTTTTAATTTTTATATATGTTATGGTGCGTCCGGACTTTAGGGACGTATTCTCAGTGGCGTATGGCTTCTAGTCACACTAACGTCGCATAGTTCTCGGCATGATAATCATAGTCATCTTAATTGAGGTGGATTTAAAGGCATTTTAATCTATTCACCAGAGACAATTTTGAATTCGGCTTGTTCTGTCAAGTGCCACAGCCGTGATACGGTGTATCCTTTCATCCTTAAAATTGAAGATTTGAAAGCAAAAGCTCAAGATGAAACGTATACTTAGTTTCTATAATAATAATTTCTATCATCGGGTTTTAATCACCACGCCTCCTGAAGCGTGCGTTCTCGTACTCATTATAGTCACTGATCGAGCGGCATGGACTTTGAACCTTTGCGCGGGACCGGCGCGTGCTGGTGCCTGTTAACAACCGGAACCGACAGCTTAACGTTTCCCCCTAATACGCAGACCATGAAGTTTTTCATTCGACTTGAGTTAAAAACTCATTCGTTAATTTGCTCGCGGTCAGGCTGTCAGTACTCGTCCATAAACAAATATCAGCAGATTCTGAGTTCTCACGATTTAGTCGAGAGTACTCTTGTCAGCATCGGAGCTGAGGGGTTATAAAGAAGTCTATTATTATAGAACTTTCGATGGACGAAAGGGCTTGCAACCCACCAGAGAGCAAATAGGTAGTCATCGCCGCCCATGAACCCTTGCAATTCCAGAGGAATCACCAGTGCGTTGCCGGTCTCTTACGCAGAAATAGTATATCTGATGGAGGGGAAGTAGGCCACCGGGGCCCTCATTCACTGAACGAAACGTAACAACGAAAGCTATTGCTACACTTTTGTATTCAGTGAGAGTGTGATATCTCACCGGTGGAGCCGATCCATTTTCGTGCTACAGCTGAGTTTTCCACACTAGTGTTGTGTTCAACTCGGCATTGAACATCATTTGATACTGCTTTATTAAGGGCTTCAAATCATTCTGACAATCGGTTAGGTGCAATCTTCAGTCAGCCGAAAGATTTGACACAAAGAAAATGGGGAATATCTAGCACACAAAAAGAATATATCACGTATTGAAGACAAGCGAAAAACCGTTCGAAAAAACCCATCATTCAATTCACCTGTGGTCAGGTTGAATAATGAAGTTCAGGGAAGATAAAACGCGACACCGTCATCAAATTCAAAAGCGATGCGCTCAAACTCAGCCACGTGTATGATTTGAATATGTGGTATATTCGCGTGTTAAATTATAGTGTGTCAAAAAAAAAAAAATAAAGTTCCCGATTCATTAAATTTCGTAGAACGGAAAAGTTACTACACCTGAAAAGAGTTCATCTTAGATTTCAGCAATGGATCAAGAAAATTACCATGAACTAAAAAAATATAACAAACATTATATTGCCCAGAAAGTCTCACAGCACAAGTAAAGGAAACCAAATCTGATAGTGGTTATTTTGTAATTACATCATTTTTTCGCGATAACAATTCGGCATTTTAAGTATGTTCGTACTGTAGACCGAAGTACGAGAGAATATTTTCTAACTTACTTCTATGAAAATTTAAATTTTTAAAAATTTGTAAACTTCAAATTTTTTGAAAAATTTTGCAACAGAAATTTCAGTATTCCCGGACCGAAATCTCGCTGGTGAAGTTATAGAAAACAACCAAAGTTAGTCTGGGCTCTTGGTAGATGATATATCTACATAAATGTTGAAGTCTGTACTACTACTCTCAGAGTGTGAGTCCTGTTCGCATTTGTCCCGTATTTTTTGATAAAGTTAAGCTACCAAAAACAATCTCCCATCATCAGATCAGGTCGCACCGTGCCAGCATCACCAAAGCTGTGAGAGTGATCCCTTTCGTATTTTTTTCATTAAGGATTTTGTTTTACAAGAAAATCACGGTTGTCACTTTCACGACGTTTTGGTACGACAAATGCTTTTTGTAAACATAAACCATGCGGTCACTATTGTAGAAATTATCCACGAAGAGAATTAATCCACCAAAGTTATCATACTCACAAAATTTCATATTGTCTTCGCATAATTGAACATATTGAGTAAAGCGTCAGGAAAAAATCTATGCCATTTCTCGGCTTAGAATTGAAATTTAGAACAATAGTGGTTGTAGTGGCGGCGCCGAATGATCAAGAGCTTCGAACCAGAAGCTGCCGGGTTTGTGTCCTGACCAAGGGAAAGTAATTTTTGACTTAAGTCAAAGTCAACCGCACGCTCTGTGCCTCGGAGAGCACGTCGACTGGCCGGTCGCGGACTTTATCACTGCAATGACGACGATTGATAACGACAACAGTCATTATCAATCGCCAATCGGTCGAGTCCGAATAAATTATTATCTCACCTATGGCGAAAAGTAGAGTCCAAGTCTTTCAATATGAAATAAAAAAAAATATGTACCAGCTAACGACGAACAATTTAACGACGACGGTAAATTGTAAACGACGATCGTAGAAGTTGATTTATGAAATGAATTTTAAGATGTTATCGTATTAATTGGGATAGTCGAAAATCGCCATCTCGACCAATTGCAGGCGGTAGGTATTTCGTCGCGCCATTTTGGCGGCCACCTTTGTTACAAAAAGCCGGCCTGCAGTTTGATAACCGTAACATTCGAGGAAAAATAAAATTAATCAAATAATTTATACAAAGAAGAATGGAATAGCATTAGAGCGGAACATACAATTATTCAAAAATATATTCATTTTTATTTATTGTATATGCTTCTTACTTACTTTATACTTAAAGGTTATATAGGTATTCTTAAACGAGTACCGCCTCATGGTTTTTGTTATTCTGGTAAGAGAAAATAGCCAGACATACGTTGTCTGGCCATTTTCTCTTAATCATCGGATTGCGATGGGTAATGTATATGATCGAGACCGAGATCGAAACCGAAAAACGGCCCCTAGATAAGGATCAGGACCAGGAACGAGTTTTAAAATAGAATTAGGATCGAGTTCGGATTCAGAACGGATTTAGGATTGATGTAAAAGATATGCGAACAGGCGAAACTGCAAATAAACGCTAGTCTACCATCATCAAAAACCTACCTCGATAGACATTCAATATTTTGACTAGTTATACGTACCTGTATACATTTCATATTTCAAGATAATATTTAGAATGTAGTAAACCACGGGTCGGTGTTACTTTGACGCGTTCGTCTTTTTATGAAAATTTAAACAAATAAATCAAATAGTACCACAAGCCAAGAAGGAAATAACAGATCGATAAACTATGACTGCTTAAGTGTAACAAAACTCTATTCTACCCGTAGCATAGAAAAAGTTAACGTAACGGGAGAGAATGGCGAGTCACTGGATATTCTTACTTACTTTTATTCATCCATTTTGGACTACGTATAGAAATAAAACTGTTATTTTTGCATCTTTGCTACGACGTAGAGGGCGTAGCAGTGGCGTTCCCGCGCCGCCGTCGCTGTACTTGCACTATATTAAACACGGAATTGATCACTGAGCGGTTAGTTCCGTGAACATCGAAGAGGAGGGTGTCAGTTTCGTTTAACCGAGCGTGCGTGAATAAGTCAAATAAGATTGTTGGCTTCGTGCCTCGAAGAGCACGCTAAGCCGTCGGCCTCTGACGTCGGTCGGTCTCCGTTGCGCCTGCGCCGGGGCTAAAGCTCTAAGGCCCTCGTTGTGAAATAAAAAGATTATGGGATGGCGCACCGCCATAGCGGCGTTTTAGAACAAATAAATCCATTTTCGTTCGTGTGCCGTGCGTATTTCTTCGATTTACTTCGAACGATAATAGTTTTTGTAAGAAAACCGATGAAATCTCCCGAACGCGCTATCATAAGTTCGCTTATTTGACTTGTCGATATTAAAATGTAACAAGTGGGCGGCATTTGCATACGCCTTTGGCGGCGGCCGTGCGGCGCCCACCTGCGTGACGGCCGCACGTTGATTAACAAGCGTTCATATGATAGAATTTAATATTAGGGATATTAATTTTATATTTGCTGTATTTTGTTCAAAAACTTGTTCTACAGTTTTTAAATTTTTTAATGGATATCTAAATTCGTTATTTCGTTTTTAATTAATATATTTCTTAGAATCGTAGAACTCTGATAGTACCTACTGTTAGGTAGGTACTTATTAATATTTGTATAGATATCGTATTTTATTATATAAATTCGATAAGCCAATGTCCATGTATATTATTTTAATTATTATTTTCGTGTTGTCAACAACTGATAAAAAATAGTGATTGTACGTATTGCACATCGTTTTCCTACAAGTGCAGGAAGGAGGGGGGCGGATGGCGGCGCGGTGCCATGTCTAATTTCCTCGAAGCGCGCGAACTCGGTCGATGCGCCGACGCCAGTGACGTCACGCATTGCATCCGCCATTTTGGCAATAAAATGATAATTAGCGGCGCTCACGCGCCGCAGCGTTTTTCGCGCTTGACGGATTGCACTCTAAATAACTTTAACCGAGACATTATGATTTGACGAGATTTTTCTTTGTTTTTCCATTTCTTTTGTGTGTTATAAACAAATCAAAACTCGTTTGTAATAAGGAAAAATATTCGATTTCAATATATATTTAAACTAGTAGTCTGTCGTCTTTTCTTGTAAAATATCTTCTATCCGGCTCTAGTTCGTTATAAAATAGTGATCGGCGAGGCACCGAGGCGTGACAAGGATTAATTACATCCGTTACTTATGGTGTTTGCGTCCGTTCATGTCTTCGGTTGCGACGCGCACGGCCGAAAACCTGCAAAACTTTCTTTATACATCGCAAACTTAAGTAAATAAATCTAAGAGAACGCTACGTATTAGTCATAGGACGCGAATGCGACCGTCGGACAAAACGAGCGAGATGGCGGCGAGGTGAAACACCGGCGGCGCGCGGCGCAGGCGAGCCTCGTGGCGGCGCCGTTCCCGCCAAAACCGGGCGAACCGCGCGCGCCATTGGCGGGCGGCCGGCGCGCGCGCGCAGCGCCCGGCGCCGCGCCACGCCGCGCCTAAGGCCGCCGGTTTTCCCGCGAACAATGCCAAATGGTGCATTTGTCAAGGTGAGTCCGTACACCACCGACGCGACGAGCGCCGCGCGCCCCCCGCCCGGCCCGCATCACCCGCCGGCAAGGCCACACTGAAGACAATCACTCGTTACAGGTATTCTAACTAACGCTGTAGGCTTTTTGTAGCACCTAACGAGATATGTTTTATCTTTTCCGTGATATTGTTGCATATGAAGTCTATTTAATATTTTTGCATTATTGTAATTCAATATTTTTTATGCCCCTGACATGTTTATAAATCGCATTAAATTTATTAAAACGACTATTTTATTGTTACTTACCTATTTTTTACATTATGATAAAATTATTGTGAATAATTATGATTAATTTTAATTCGCATTCGCGGGACTCTCAAAATCCATTTATACTAAACCATATAATAAAAAAGTCGAGGGGTTATCGATCTCACTGTAATGATGAAATTTAAAAAATGACGCATGCAGTCCGCTCGCTGTTGTCACTTTCCGACTCCGTCCGCGCCGGCGCTGATTGTGGCACAAACTTCATAAAAAAACACGATTAAGGCTTTACACTCAATTAAGTTTAATTGGTTTTGTATTTCATTGTGTAGAATCTAAATACGGAAAATATAATATTTTTAAAATTATCTGAAGGGTTTTTCTACTGATTTTAATTTCTAAAGAAAGAACTACTATGAAATATTTGTAAAACTTATTTTGTAAAAGTTTCATACATACTTCTACTTCGCAAAATTATTTGTATAAATATGGTATTAATTCCAGAAATAAACTGAAATAGATTGCATATTGTTAAATACTAATATTAATTTTTTTCCTCTTCACCTACCTATTCCTATTTTAATGTGTTAGGACGACAGACTGGTAACTTATTAGCATAAAGAAATCATAACCGAACATTAGCATTAATCCTTTTTCCCTATTACGTCGTTGTAGACACTCATTTCTTTACATTTCTCCTAATAAAATGCACCTTTCGATTAAAATCGTTTTTGCTTTTCCTTTTTTCAATTTATTAAAAACTCCCTCCCTCTCTGGCTTCATTTTCTCTATTCGATATTTTCTATGTAATATCAAATTTTTCCTAATAAACACTCATTTTATTGAATAATAATAATATATTTTTATGTATGAATCTACGAGTCACTTTGTATGCACATGTCGATGCAGGAGTCAATAGTAAACATGATAATATTCTGGACTGTAAGAGACCCTGTGTCAGCAGCGAAGCGACTAATTCATTTAATTCTAAATTTTGATTCAATTTTTGACGTTGAAATATGATTTCTAAAACCCAACGAAACGAGAATGCCGCTGAATGTTGGATTCTCTCCTTACTTGAAGTCTCAAGTCAAATTACGACATTTAATCTCTAAATCTGTGGGTGGTCCTAAATATGAGCTGAAACCTCACTATTCTAACTTAATTTTTTGAATAAGCGAAAATGATTAACTTAAGCCCCTCTTCCCTTTTTCAAAGATTTGAGAATCGACTCGGCTATCTTTTAACATTATTTCGTTTTGATCAGGAATAAAAAAGTCGTTTACAATTTCCAAATCAATAAAAGTAAAATCACAATATCAGGCCATGCAACGCAAACTTTTTTTAAGTAATTTTATTGTCATAGTATTGAAATATTAATCGTTTTCAGTTTGTATCAATTCTATTGAATCGACTTAATGTACTGTTTATTCGCAGAGTCGCTTGTTTTAAAATGAATATCATTTGATTTGCATTGAGGTTAATATTTTTATTTAGAATTTAAGATTAAAAGGAATTTTCTTCCAAGATGTACTCAAGATCGCAGCAGAAGAAAGAAGACTATTACAATAATATATTCAAAGAAGCAACAAGTGCTACGCCCGGACGAACCTCCCATGTCGGCCGATAGATGACGGGTCGGTGGGATCTTCGTCCGTTTGTATCGCTTATGCCCTGTACCTGCGAATGCCCTGCGAGAAGACTAAAAACAGGGGAGCTGGAAGATTCTTTGTTGAGAATTTTTGTTATGCACGACATTTATCTTATACGTATTCCTGTAAAATATTCTTCGTATTATTAATATGTATATTTTATAATTTTCATACAAAAATAATCTTTATAGCTTACTATGGAATCACACAAAATTATGTTATATAAAATACAAGGAGCAAATCGTATTATTTTGCTATATTCTTTTTAAATAACTATAATATGATTTTTTTAAATAATACCGTAAGAAAATTTATGTATGAATTAAAAAAACATTTATTAGAATGATTGTTAATATATCTCATTTTAAATGTTGTACACAATAAATAGCTTACGCCCATACCTCAGTTTATACTCAAACGATATGATATAAAAACATTTTCCGAATACAATATCACATTTATTGACAATAAATACAATGATGATTTATGGGTTAATATAAGAATCATCACATTTAGTATTTCAACCGAGAAAGCCATTCTGAAAAGAAAGTCAGACGGAATATCACAAAGCAACCATTGATGCCCACAAAGTAAGTCTACTCGCTGTAAATGTAGGAACCTGAACCCCATACCTTCACACGTATCCGAGTCCGCCAACTGTCATTATATTGTCAGTTTCGCCAAACTCGTGTCTTTGCAATTGTATCAAATATTTTGCCATTCCTTTTAAACTTAAATTCAGAAAGCAGGAATAGCTACCGAAATTTGATTGTAATAGTAACATTTTATTAAAAAATCTGATCTTTTTTTTATATGGCTATTTTTTTAGTTCCATTAAATGAAAGCATGTAAAAGTAGGCGGAGAGAGCACTGCCTGAAGAAGATCTATTAGCTGTTGAGTGGACGGAGATATATATGTAAATAAAATATTAGCCAAGTTTCAATTCAAACTACAAATAATAAAATATTATACGCTTCAACCACTGACCGCCCGCTCTTGGAGATAAGCCTTCTCCTATCCTTCTTCTTAGCAGTCTGTGACTAACCAAGTCGTCCGTCCACTTAGCGGGAAGCCATCCACGTCACGAGATTCAGTCCGTCGTCACCATTTGAGAACCTTTGTTCCGTAGCGCTTATCGATTCCACGAGTGATGTGACCTCATTCTTCCATTCGCCGATTCTGTGAGCCACCCTGGTTCTCCTGGACATATTCCGAGGTCTTTTTATGTAGCTCTTTTTACTTTAAATTCATTTATGACTGAAAGTAAATGATCACCTCTGATATCCGTATATTATCATTGGCAACACGCACTGGCGACACGGGCATAAATTGTAGCTTAGCAAATCCTTCGTCCGTCTATTTTTTACGTCCATGCGTGGAAGGATACTGTAAAATAAATTCTCAGTAAATTTGAGCAATAAATTAAGATAGAGAATATATTTTAAATTATGGTCGTAGAGCGCTTACAATACAGAGTTTATAAATATTTGTTCATAATTGGAAATTGAATATTGTTTATTTTTTAAAAAGCATGTGCATATGCGGTGATTGGTTTATTGTTTTAGCATGCGTCAAAGTTTTCTTAAGTGACTGAATTTTGTTTTTATAAATACATTTCTTCTGCATAAACACAAAACTTGGAGCAATGAAATCAACTTATGACCGTTAAAAAATGTATCGTTCATAATTTTCTGTTATATTTTAACTTTATTCAATAGTAGTTAAGTAGGTTTAAATATTCATAAAGAAAATAAACCATCCATTAAAGGTAAATTGAATTTTGTGTTTCAAATCACTAACCATTTTGTTATTAAATTTGCATCATTACATTGCATCTTAGATTACTTGGAATATTCAGTGCGCTTTATACAAAAATTATATTGTATGAAGCTAACAATAAATTGTAAACATTAATATTATGTATTAGAAAATTATTAAATTATTAGGAAGTTTGAAGTTATGTAACTCTACATAGAGTCTAGTGTTTTTATATTTTTTTTAATTATATCTATGCTAACGAACGATGACCATTGGCGTATAGAGCCCTACGCTCGTGACGTCACACTGCTAGCCACGAGCCTTTTCCAAGAAGAAAGTGGGTTTGGCACCATGCATATTCAAAACTCCATAATATGACGTCAAAGACCGTTGAAGCTTCTTTTACATTGGACATGTCCGTGCGCATCAAAATGTTTTCTTCTACCGTCTAAACAGCTGAGAATTGATCTGTCAATCTGGGCACAAAGTGAAAAAATAAACCAATCGAGTGCGAACCGATTCCTGTGGAGAAGGTTTCACATACTGTAAATTGCCGAATCAATCCACGACGAAACCAGTCTACGATACATTTTACATGCATTTTTTTTATCATGGCCGTTTTGCATTTTCCATGGAATTTAAAAAACTTTGTATTTTCGTTTAGGTTTTCCTGCGAACTGTAAGTGAGACTATTCCTTTTTTTTCGATATAGAAGGCTCAGTATTCTCAGAGGCAAGAGAGGAATGCTGAAATTTTGTGTATTCTCTGTAAACTTCTTTTATATTGAGCATTTTAATATTATAAGAAAAATGTATGCGTATTCTTCATAAGAAACTTATTCTTTTAATATGTCATTTGACGTATTTTACCCCTTTTTTTTTAATTTTATGGTTGACCCCCTAAATCGAAATTAGTTAGCGCTATACGTTCGTGATTGGATGCCTTTAATTTTGTATAGGTATGCACTAAATTGCAGCTTCCTTCGTCCAGTCGATTCGGAGATTAGTTTGATAAACAGTTATGTAAAATTTTGAAAAATCTAAAAGTGCACTTCTCATAGCGGTGGTTCAATTTTTACACATATATATATTAGTATGAATGTTTTTTCTTGTCATTCGTGCATTTATATAAGACCATAAGTACATTATGAGTAACATGAAAAAATTTTAAGGTTAAAAAATAGCTCGATTTTTATAAGGCGAGAGTAGAGCACTAACTTCAACGCTCCACTTATGAGGCATGCAAAAATACCACGCAAGCGAATTAGACCGTGATCTTCGAAAATACTTAGTTTAGGTTAATACCAAATCGTTTGGAAAAAAAGTGGCCTAGATCGGTTAATTTTTTCAGGAGTTATCGTGACCACGCGAGTATGGATACATACAGACACACGAACATTCACGGAATAATTTTGTTAAAAATCTTTTTCATTAATTTAAAAAGTAAAATATCTTTTAAAAATGTCATAAATGTTGAAACTAGTGTTTTTCCTTGATATTCATGTGTAAATATTGTTATATAAGTACTATAAAAATAAATAGAGACACTTTTAGTTCAAAAAATCACTTTTTGTAAGGCCAGAGTAGAGCACTACCTCAACGCTCAGCTTATGAGGCATGTAATAAGCGGACAGACATGAGAATGATCTTATAAGGGTTCAGTGTTTCCATCGACTACATAAGGGACCCTAATAAATACAGCATCGCATTCTATCAATGTGTCGTTTCTGATAAAACGCCGCGTCGCCTAAACCATTGCTAACGGTACCTGCGCCAGCCGAAACGAGACTGTCGCTTTTTTATCAATTGTTCGTACCTAACGTTGAACGGGGTATTGTTGTATCTACGCCGTCACTGTGACAATGAAAAGATAAATCTATTTTATAACTTTCCGATATATCTACACATTTTGTAATTTTAGTGATAAGTTCTTAAAAACCTCTTGTTTTCAAAATGATCCTAAAAGATTTTCTTGAAATGGATCGACGGAGATAGAATATGTAACTGTTTTTATTGATATAAAATATATACTTACTGGAAACGAACGCTCCCGGTATCACAACATTTTAAGAGAATAGTTAACAAAGTGAACAAAGAAAGTACTTAATGACTTTCTTTGTATGTTCAACGGACGAAAAGACTCGAAATTATTATCCTTTTGAAGTGAAAATGTATATATGCACGTTAGGTGGTTTTCGAATGGGCCAAACACTATCGAGTTCGCGTCACCGACACGCTAATACAGTATGTATTGAACACTTCTTTATGCGCGTTGGACGATTTTTGTATGATAACATTGCATTTTTATATTTAATTCAATTGCAAAATTATCGTCGTTTTGTTTAAATTAAAAGGCTTAAATTATGCAATTCAACCTTAAAATACACTGACTTGTATTTCAAATTTACACGTAGGCCGTCATATGTTTTGATTAATACATGAAATAACAAATGTGTATAATTGTTGCATGAAGTGCAGATAGATGTGCAAACCAGATTAATGTTAATGTTTTTAATTTACAAATAGTGATATTTTATTTTTGAAATTACAATCATGTAATTTGAAAAATCCCAAAAAAAAACACTAATTTCATAGTTTTAATTTTCATCTCTGATAGAAACCCCTAATGATTACTTACGTTGTTTTTTACAAATTCGATATTGTAAGAACTTTCGTCTATACTTTTTAGATTAAATTAGGATGTTCTTTCTCTACGTATACTCATTATTTACACACTGACCATCGGTTAAGAAAAATATCCATCGCTGCATATTTAGCGATCACGCCGAATGCAAGTAAACGACCATAAATAAGTACGATATAGATAGATGACGAAAGTCGATACCTGTCGTATCCGCTAATTCATGCCACACGACCCACTCGCCTGATCTAATAACGTACCTCTACAAATCAACAGTTTACATCATTCCGTTGAAAATGAGGTCATACATTTCCTTAAATACTGGAACTGCCATAAATTATTCAGTATTCAAATACTGAGGGTTTCTAAATACTAGATTGCCTAGGCAAATTCATAAGACCATCGTAAAAACGTGCGATCGAGTGCAAAGTCAACTATGAAGGTATATTACAAAATGACGGTTTGTAACTTTTTGTTTGTCATAACGCATCGTTGTTTTAACAAGCGGCCTATTATAGCCGTTTTTAAATACGACCGCGTAAGCATTTATTCTCAGGTGGGTAATGTACACGGCGTTTTTAATTACTAATTTATTCTTATACACATACGACCTACACTAGCACGAACGTATGTATTTCTCTGTCAAAAGTTATTGTGTTTCACGGTTTTCAATCTGTTCTTTATCATAGTAAAAACCGTCCCATCGCCGAGTTTTTGAGAAACCCACCGATTACACCTCGTTGTATTTTGATTCCGTAGTTTAGTAAATTGCAGAACTAAAAAGTCAGTTCGAAAGCTTTAAGCCACTTGACGTTTCACCGCCAGCACGATAGTCCCAGTGCCCAGTGATAGGCTCAATGCCTGTCGAGACACGACATGTCCTTGATAATTTTAGTAGACCTATAGAGCAATAATGTTTTCCTTGCTGATGAAACAATTATAATAATGTGGTATCTAATAAAAAATGTTGGTTTTTAATGTTTATTTCATTTATTAATTAGTAATATAAAAAAATCTTAATATTCAAAGCACAGCGCGTCGTATTCCATGGTCTTAACCCAATGTTCAGCTAGCTCTCCGAGACCTTGGTAAAATCATTCCTTGAGCATAGATACAAAGAATTGCCGTATTGTATTTTCAACATCTCCTTTGAACTCAAAATTTTTCCAGGAAAGAATTTCGCCATGGATCTGAATAAATAAAGGTCTGACAGTGCAAGGTCCGAACCAAATGCTGGATGTTGAAGGAATTAAATACCACCAAGTTCTTCGATCTTATCCCGGGTATCTTTCATGATATATAGTCTAGCATTGTAATGTTGTAATAGCACTGATTTTAGTCTTAATAAACCTGGATATTTATGATTTATGCGACAAAACCTCATATATTCGCACCAACTCTTCACTATATATCTCAGCAGTGCTAGCTCGACCGCTTGAAAAAATTTCAATGTCCGACCATTGATTATTCATACTTGGATTGTTTAGACAAATAGTTTTTTCATTGCAAGTAACAATGTTTTTAATATAACGTTCATCCTTCGGCAGGGCAAGGAGCTGTTTGCGAACTTCTACTCGACGCTTCGCTTGAATCTCGTTTAATTTGTAAGACGCCCTTCAACATTTTTTTTAGATTTCACCCAATGCTTTTAAGTGACAATGAACGGTGTTTTTAGAAGGACTAAGGTAATCAGATAACTATAGAAAAACGCTGCGCTGTTCGCTCATTGACTGTATCTTTTCCTTCAATTTCACATATTTTCCTTGCCGCCGCGACGGCTCTATACCTTTGCTTCCAATAATATCTTAACAACAGACGAATTTCATATCCATCGCACTCCATACATTTTATTATCAAAACGTCTTGCCCCGTCAATTAACACGTACAGTACCAATAAAAGAAAGTAAAATAGTAGTAGTACTCTTTACAAAATAGGGACTTGTCGTGACAGGTTATGACATGTATCAAAATAAGCGTGTGCATTTCAGTTCTGAAAACTGACTTAACTTATGAGACACGTTCAGTAGACTTCGTTATGCGCATGAATTAGGAAAACATTCAACTGTGCAGGGCATCAAGATTCGACTTTGCATCTCCAGCGACACACACGCGTTAACTTCTACATGATTAATGCTAATGATTGCTTATTTTTCATATATAATAGAAAGAACATTTGCTTTTCATTCAGTATTGGTCCGTAACTATTTTTTTTTCCCTTTCGCCCCATTTCCGATTCTCACCCTCACACAATCTTTATTATAAATTGAAGGTTTCGGACTTTACTTCTCCACGCTGGCCCAGTGAGGGTTGCAAGGTTGTTGAGAGCGTTGTCACCTATAAATATATATATATATATATATATATATATATATATATATATATATATATATATATATATATATATATATTCATCTTGCAACGAGGGAAAATGCATAACGCACATCCACACGTCCGTGTGTGTTTAGAATGCGGGGTTAAAACTCACTAAAACATTCCCCTGAATAAGTGAGTGTATCTGCTATGCTTTTCGCCCGACGGTTGTGACAGCTTCATCAAACACGGCGGATCACCATACGGGGGTATTGAAGGCGCGTGACTTGCCCTATAGGCGATTCCTTAAGGGAATCACTACGGCATAGGAAGTCACCGAGAGAACAACATAGGTTGGCTCATTTATGCATGCATATTCAGGCGCGGATGCGTCCCGGTAAGTGATAGACGGCCTGTTTAGGCCTTAATTTATATAAGGGTTGTATTTCTATTGTTTTAGCATTGAATCGTTTACTTAAGGGTTATATTCCTACTCTTTTGGCATTGAATCATTTACTTCAATAAGCCTTTCTGTGAGGACGTCAGGCGGATCTGTTAATACATTCCGTGGCCTACGGGTACTATAAGGAGGTTGCGCCTATTTATCATACTATCCGTATGATAGGAGAGGAGGTAGAGAACAAAGATCTAGCACTCCGTATAATCCTAAAATACTCTTGGATTTTATTTATAGAGTTCTAGATATCTGCGAAGTACTGAATTTCTAACAAATCAGTGAGCGTGTTTGTTTTGGGCCACTTGTTGCTTGTACGATGCAGTCGCGGCGGAGTGCGCTAGGACAGGAGGCGCGTATGTCATCGGCATATTTTCCCCGCTCGATAAGCCGTCGAGGCGTGTTCGGTTGAAAATTGCTGCTTTCCTAACGCGTTCGATGCGGTCCAGAAAATTAAGATTTCTATTGAGTGTGATACCTGGGGGAAGTGTTCCGTGCGACTATTAATCGTCCCCTATTCTGGCTGTGCTTGAAGTCCATGGCTGCTTAATTTCCCGAGTTAACCTCTCTGT
The DNA here is from genome assembly GCA_005406025.1 of Eumeta japonica. Lineage (NCBI taxonomy): Eukaryota > Metazoa > Arthropoda > Insecta > Lepidoptera > Psychidae > Eumeta > Eumeta japonica. Next base: position 418,550 of record BGZK01000264.1, read on the forward strand.
AATAACAATGTTTGCAATCTCAGGTTCAGCATTATTTTTGAAGTATGGAGTGACGTAACAAAGAAAAATACATTTAATTCTCTGTTAATGAAACCCGATTGGCATAAAATAAGCGATTCGTAGGCGAATAAGGCGAAGCAATAAATAAGTCCTAAATATAATTAAGAACTTATTTATTGAAAAGCTATTAGGGATCGAAAACATTATTATAGTTTTGGGTCTCTAATTACTTCTAACTAACATAATTATATGTCGCAGTTTTGTGTATAATGCCTGCTTTTACAAATATCTATTGGGAATTTTTCAGTGTTCCTCGGCAAAGAAAATCTTATAAAATAACTGTAAATATCATCGTCTGTCTGCTACAGTCAATATTCTTAAAAACTTAAAGATATCAAAAGAGACATTGATAACAATTTTTGTTTTATTTGACCGACTCGCCCGCGGTTAGAATGGTTAAGACAAATGAAGCTTAAATAAGCTAATTATAATAAAAAATATATATTGTTGTCAAATAAGTTGACGCTAAACTGAACTCGCAGTTTTGACACATGTCTTAAAATTTTCTGTATTTTAATAGTTCAGTATATCGAGTTTACATAATTACTCGCCAGCAATGATATTAAACTAAGTAAACATTTAGTGCCTTGTAGTAGCCTATACAAAAACTTATAATACTTATATAGCACCGAACTTAATACGTGCTAACTAATAAAATTCTGTAAATTCATAGTAGAGATGTGCCTAATCGATTTTCACTAAACCCCAGTCACTTATCGATATTTATGATATTAAACATCGAGTTTTTGCTAAAACTTCAGCACGTAACTCCGCCTTTTGTTGGGTTTGTGATGTTTCTTGATCACTCTCGCGTTCGCTTCCTCCGCCGGTATCTGTTCTTTAACTTTCACCATTCATTACTAACTAGCGAGACAACGGATTATACCAGTCGCTTAACGGTCGAAATCTTAACCTGATATATGCTCTTTGGTTATTAAATTAAACCGTTCTCATGCATGCTAAAAAAAATTTTTCACCATTCTAGCCCCCGTTAGTCAAAAAATTAGAAATTCGTAAAACAAGTTTTTCCGATAACAAATGACAGTCCGCGCTGACAGTTTCAGCGGTTGCAGTAATATTGATCTACTAGATTTTTTCGTTTGGCTTTCTTCAGTACCTTGGAATGGTGTAATTAAACACCCAAGGTCCAATCTAACAGTCATTATCAGCAAACGTTTGTCGGTGTACCTCACTCCTAACCAAACACTAATATAGTTGTGCGATATCGAATATTTTTCCAATTCGCCACTATCGGTATATTGTATCCGCTGATTTAACCGACTTCAAAAAAAGAAGATGTTCTGTGTTCGTCTGTATGCATTTTTTTATATATGCACAGCGATAAATCAGTCAATTGTGGACCGATTTGTTTTTTTTTTTTATTTGAATGTAGATACTTCCGAGGTGGTCCCATAATTATCATATCAGAATGTGTTGATTGAATCCCACGGAAATCGAGGAATATCCTAGATATTATAGGCACGGTGTAGTGTTTGAGCTCTTTTTGTTAGTTATTGAAGTTTTGCGTCTAGTGGTTACCATCTCATGCTGCTGGAATGAAGACACAGTACTCCTTAACGGTACGGAGTTAAGGGATAATGCTGCGATTTGTCGTCAGAAACTACACTTCAAGGGCTATTAGTAAAACCTAGTAAACACGTAATTAAAATGAATTACTTATTAATGTACTTAAATATTTTCATTTCTTTTTGTAATTCCAACGTGACAATCTTAGCAGGCACACATCGAAAGTCTAGCAATAATAATAGAAATAGGGTGAATTAATTTAATATGGAAGCGAATTAAAATGTTATCTGTATGAATTTTATAACTCTTATACCATAAAGAATAAAAATAATTTATATAGTTTGTTTAACAGTAATTTGGTTTTTGCACTTCAACTAATATAATGTATAGACCCTGAAATGATTACCACTGAACAATAAATTCGTTATCGGAACTGTTTTTCCATTTGCTTCGTACAAAATGAAAAGAGATGCCTGGTCTATTTTATTAACCATGGCTTAATCTACATGCAATGAAGATTATAAAGTTATAATTACTGAATAAGTAAAAAATGCGAAATAAAATAAATAAAAAAAATAAAAGTAAAATAAGAACCGCCTTCAAAAACCCACTTAAATACTTGTTTATACAAACTTCAAAATCAACTAGTTGTTTTTGCCAGTCTGTTTCACCTAAAGCAAGGCAGTAGAACACATAATCTATAAACATTAATATGAAGTAATATTGAGTCAATTAAAAAGGAGATCTTTTTCTAAGGAGATTCAACCGTGTCTGCTTTATTTTTAGCTGGAACCGACTTCAAATGCAACTAATTAGTTGTTTTTCAAATCCATTTAAATAGTTATTTAAATAGATTTTTGATAACGGTTTTTTTTTTTAGTTTTATAAAAAAGTTACTATAGTTACTTATCATTAATGAGTGCGAAAAAATGGAATTATAATTTATTTATTACATTGTCCAGAGAGAAAAACAGCGTAATTATATTGAAGTGATGTTAGGAATATTTATTATTATGGTTTATTATATTATATTGCCCGTCCATATACATACATACATTTTGTGTTTTATAGAGTGGGACGTTTGGAGGATCGATGGATACGAAAGTAAGCAAAATGGTTCATTTTCAGAAATTGTTTCTTTTTATTTATAAAGTACATAACTAAAAATTTCTGAGTTCACTAAAAATTTTCATTATTTCAATTACTTATAAAAATTTAGTATAGTAAACTACAATTCTGTGAAGTACCATTACATAACATAAAAATATATATATATATTTTAGGAAAAATATAAAGATGTAAAAGGGTCGTCCATTAATCACTTGACGTTTTTAGCAACTTTTTAATCCCTTCCCAACCCTGGTGATATTTGGTGAAGCTTTGGACTACCCCCCACTCTACCCAAAATCACGTGTATTTTTGGTAAAAAAGTACATTGAAATTTTCTGAATATTATCTTTAAATACAGATATAATCTGATTCAATTTCGGAAAATTAAGCATCGTCATAAAAAACGGTTGCAGGTTGTTTTTGACTGGCATAAAAATAATGAAGGAAGGTGTAAAAAAATATGTATTTATACATGAACATATTTAATGCACATTGCCCTCCGACCACGAATTAGCAAGACTTTCTTCAAAACTGACAATTAACATTCTTCTTTGAACAGAAGTGTAGTCCACATCTCTGTCACGTTCTTCCTACAAGCTGGTGACGGTCCATTTTTAGGCTAGAGCAGTACAGGTTATAATAAGGCAACTTGTCAAAGCCTTCATGCGTTAAGGAAATCGCAAGAGATCGATGTGGAAGAAATGTCGCAAACGTCTTGCCATCATGCTCTTAAGGCTTCGAAAGATAAAGGCCATTAGACGACTGCAAAATCGGGCAAGGAGGTATCACGAAGCGTTCCGGAAAATACATCGAAGAGGACTCCGTATATCTCTACAGCGAGCGCCGGTCATCACACTTCACCGACTGGTGATGATATTAAAATATTACCTGAAGTGCCTAAAGCGATTACTGGCTCTCTGGCTCACTCGCACATGCTCGCTTTACCACTGCGGAGAGGGCATGTCTGGAATAAAGCTTTCAGCACTGTCATCGGACTAGACGTACTCTGCGACGACGTCATGGCCATCGATAACCATATTATTCCATATTTCTTGGTTTTGTTTAGAAATTTTGACTGTTTTGGTTTAGAAATCGTGCATTCAAAGAAAAAATAATACACCTGATGTCTCATTACAACCCCACCCCCCTCCTTGTGATATTTCATGATTTTTACGAACCCCTACCCCCCTTACGAGCCTCACGTGATTAATGAACGATACCAAAATTTATATTCAGTGTTTGGAATTCAGAGTGAAAAGACTAGAGCGACTGAACAAGGAATGAAACATTTTATAATCTTTTCTCAATTTTTTTTTATAAATTCAATTTTTAACTAAATGGTTTGTTTTCATAGAGATCAAGTTTTTCATTGCCTGCCAGATATTGAATTAGACGAAATTTATTTTAGATTACTTGCATTACTTTCTAGTGTTGCACACTAGAATAAGCAAAGGGAAGGTCATAGGGTCACTGCCCATTTTCATATGTGTCTTCAGATATTTAGAATAGGAACAGAGTTGACGGTGGATCCCTGGAAATTAATTTAAGATTCAAATTCTCAAATTACGGCGGTCTGGAATATCAATAACATTTCTGTAGAATTCAAATGCATACTTATTCAAAAAACCGTTAAAAGTATTGGTTTGCAATTGTTGATTTACTTGTTATTTAATTTTGCCAGGATAGAATAACAGAGTAAATAAAGGCAGAATGACATGTCTGGAACTTTTAGTGTAACGTAATAGTCTAAATATTAAGTCGGAAAAGTTTTTTCGTATTTCGTAAATAAAAAATTGCAGTAAAATCTCTTAGATTGTGCTGTTTGTATATAGTTAGTTTTGATATCATTAAATAGATGACACTATAAAAAGTATAATTAAAATTAAAATGGTGTCCCGCTATTTTTCTATTGTTTTTTTGTTCACCAAAATGAGTGAATTTAACGTAGAAATTCGATACATTTTGAAGTTTAATTATAAAAAAGGGAAAATGCGACACAAGTCGCGAAATTTATGACATTTATGTAACTAATGCGGGGTCGTAAAAGAAGTATAAAACTGGTTAAAACGTTTTTAGTCCTGGAATTTTGATGTCAAAAATGAATCTCGCTCTAGTCGACTTGTTACGGATAAAGTTGATGCCATTTTGGAAAACTTAGAGCGAGATCGGCATATTAGTTTTTACGTGATTGCTGAAGAGCTGGGGATTGATCACAGAACGGTTTTGGCCTATTTTAAAAAAGCTAAATATACAAAAAAGCTCGATACTTGGGTCCCACACGAGCTCACTGAAAGAAATGTAATAAATCCTGTACTTATTTGTGATACTCTATTGAAGAGTTATGTAACTGAACTGTTTTTGAAAATATTGATCACTGGTGATGAAAAGTGGATTACCTACGACAAGATGGTGTGAAAAACATCATGATAAAAAGGCAAGCAAACCCCACAGACTGTAATGAAAACTGGATTAACTTGCAATAAGTTGATGCTATGTGTATGGTGGGATTGGAAAAGAATTTTATTCATTATGAGCTTGTACTGTCGAGCAAAATCATCAATTCGGATCTCTACTGCCAACAACTGATGAAACCGAAGCAAGAAGTGTAGAAAAAACGCTCGGAATTGATCAATAGAAAAGACGTGGTTTTTCACCATGATAACGCCAGACTACATACGTCTTTAGCCACTCAGCAAATATTGATTGAGTTTAGTTGGAAAATGTTAATGCATCCACCATATAGCTCTGACCTTGCACCCTCAGATTTTTGCCTGTTTTGGTATCTTCAGAATTCTTTAGGTAGTGTTAGGTTTGTCAAAACTACGTTTGTCGCAGTTTGTTGATCAGAAGTCCCAAAATTTCTACAGCAATGGGATTATGTCACTACCTAGAAAACGGCAACAAGTTGTCAAACAAAATAGCAGATATATATTATAACTAACTGTTAATAAGATATGATGAAAAATTATCTCGAATTTGTATATAAAATATGAAAGTACTTTTTCCTCGACCTTATGTATGGATTCCTTTTATATTCGTAAATGTAAAATTACAATTATTCCATGTTGTATAAATATCTATATATTCACTTTAGGGAAATACAACATGGAATAATTGTATTATGTTATTGAATTATCTCTTTTAAAACATAATTTCCAAAAATAATAATTTTGCTCTGCAATATATGAAAGAGATATGTATAAAATTTAAGAATAAAAATGAATTACTTAAATTGTTCCAATAAATAGTTAAAAAAAAATATATATTTGCATGTAATAACTTTAATTGATAGAAAAATAGACTTTCTTCAGAATAAGTAGAACGAAAAGAATGCCGTCCCTGGATACTCTCCTGAAATCGATACAAAGTTCATTTTGAAGATGACTTAACTTTATATCAAATTGAAATTGTCTTTACTTCGCAGCATTTGCCAAAAAATCATTATATTTTATAATAAACATCATTATATTCGTTAAGAAGGCAGTTTTTCCTCAAGAAGAATGAGTAATAAACTCGAGAGTAGCTCTAATCAAGTTTAATAATACAAAACTACTATAGGAACAAGCGACGAGTAAACACAAACGGTAAGAAGTCGGGCCGGTTATGGCCATGGATATTTGTCTTTTAAATATTCGGAAAATGTATAATACCCCTTTTTTTATTAATTACTTTTTTGCTAATGAAATATTTGTTCAAAAACTAACTTAAATTTACATAAAGAGATATTATATATCCACTGGTACCTTATTGAACGAGTGCACGGTTTCCTAAGTCAATACTAGTGTTTATTTAGTCAGCTGACATATGAGCACAGTTTATTCTTGTTTCTAGCGTTGAATTCAATTTGATAACCATTTTTCTTCAATTTTCATCTTACTTATATGAGATTTTCAGAGTTGACCTGAGATGCCAGAGTTAAGAGTCCGATTTCCTTAAACGTGGTTTCTAAAAGCCACTCGTAGTTCGAGTCGTGATCGCCCGAACGGCCCACTTGGGCAGCACGAAAATTTTTGGAATACGACTATATTTGTCTCCGGAGCAAGATGTCGTATGTAATCGGCCTATAGGAATAGAAACTCAATAGGAATTATTTGGCGGTTTCGATATCCGACAAACTGCTTTTTGATTGCGTACGCGCAGAGCTAAGCCTTTTTGCCAACTTACTGATAGGAGGGCGCCATTGAAACCCATTATCTAGTCGCCATCGTGTCGTATTAAAATAATGCTAGGTGCATGTTTTCTTTCAGAAGGAATTTGTAATTAAATTTTGTACGTTTTGTTTTTTTCTTATTGTAATTTTTTATTTGAAGTAAGAATGAGGTATCATTAGGATTATCTCATGAACATCCCTATAAGCTTAGGTAAATCATTATTATAAACTAAAAAGGGAAATGGACTAAGAGTCAATGCCTATGCTACGCCCATGCCAACCATGGTTCCAGACGATCTCATGCCACTGACTTCAACATCTTGGACTCTGTTTCACGAAAACACTTTCAGAAGATCTAGCGTCATACCTGTCACTCTTTAGTGATTTATTTTCCGATCAAAGTTTTATAATTCGTAGATTCAAATACCCTAAAAAGATTAATAAAATACTTCGGTATCTCAAAAATTCCCCCAGACTTCAAAAATTTATGGAACTACCAACATCGATTGTTGACCGATGCCGGGTAAAACCGAAAGTTTTCTGAATCTATCACAACGAAAATCTGTTAAGAATTTAGTTAAAATAAATATTTCTAAAATGTAACTAAATTTTGGTATTATATAGGCTGTCCTAAAGTCGTTGGAGCACTACGCGCTTTTATAGTTGAATCTGACAATTTTCTCTTCAATGATCAGATCTATACACGTATTAAGATAAACATCGAATGTGACGCAATTCTATCATTGATGGAGTTTACAATTACAAAAAAGAAGTCATGAAGGCCGTGTCTAACAACTTAATTGTTCTAATAACCTGCCCCGAATTTAAATATTTATATTCAAAATTATCACTAAAGATGGGACTATTTACCTTCAATATTCAAATTCAGCAGGAACGAGCAATGAGCTAGGAGATTTTTATTCCAAATTGGAAACCAAATAACTTTTCCAAAGCTGCTGCGACCTAAGTTGAAAGTCGAGAAATTTAATTCTCCAATCTCGTTACTTCTGGCATTCTGTGCTATTGTCATGAAGTATTTGCTATTTTGAAATTCAATCTCAATATTTTCTTCAGTATTTCAGTCAACGCAAGAGCCCCAAATCCCAAAATTATAAAAAAAATAACTCCATTTCTTATTATAAAATTCAATTATTTCGGAATGCATATCTTAAACTAAAAAACTTAGGTTTAGTACTTATGACGAAAAAAACTATTAGCACGTGAATATACCCTTGCAATTTTATATTAATTGATGTTTTCCGAAACAAACAGGAACAGTGGGATTTTATGATAATAAAGTTGAAATAAAGTCTTAAATGAAAGGTTTTAATAATATAAATGGATTATTATTTCATCTGTTTGTTTATATATAAATTAAATTTCTTTTAGTCACAGATATCAACTTCAATATGGAGGTGATTTTCATATTCGTTCAAGTCTCAATCTCCATTAGCTTTTCCGATTATTATGGATTGTCGCAAGATCTTTAAGGATCGTGTAAGTAATTAGTAGGAATAAATTTTACATTTTACGTTGTAGGTACTTAAGAAACACGAACAATACAATAGAGTTTGAGCATGTTTTTGTATTGTTTCGTTTTAGGGCGCTAGCTTCGTTTTAATTAATATAAGTGGGTCGCATCGTAAGGGTAGTGGGAATGAGTGAAACTGTATGCAAGAAAAGTTAAGTAAATAACTTGACATTTCGTTGAGATTTTGTGAACCGACGTCATACATTAACTGGTTAATGTGCCTCACGAGCAACGAGATGCTCAAGTTGGATGTCGCTAAAGACTGTCGGAGCGGTCACCTATCAGACCGCTGGCCTTGGCATGCGTGATCTGCACAGTCTGATATGCCATCAGACGTTATGACCACTCAACAATACGATCGCCTCATGTCTCTTATAAGCATTTAACGAAAGAAAATTCAAATTTCCATAATCGCAGAAAACGCGGTTCCGTAGCATATCGTTCGTGGTCGGTCGTTCGCCGTTCCATGCGCATGCGACTGCGGCGTGGACCGGGCCGGTCCTTCGTCGCCGTCGCTAATGACACGCCGATGACGCGCGTCGACGCGGAGCTGCGAGATGCTGATGCTCCTCCGTCCGGTCCACATTGAGCGTTTTTATTTTCGTTATACCAGCAGACGGTCAAAGTGCGGTACATTTTCACCTCGCCTGCTCAAAATGATCGCCTCTGGATCATGGTATGATAAATGGTGGCCTCAAAACTATCTTTTTCTTTGGACTTAAAAAGAAATTCGAATTTTGAACGTAAAACTACCAATCGAACGTGATGTACGTTCTAAAACTAGTTTTGTGCAGTTTTATTCTGCTTCTACTTTTTTTTTGCCTTTCGTCCAATGTTACTATGTAGTACAAGTAATAGTAAGTCGTGTTTAAATTAAAGATTAAATATTTGAAACGTTTCATTTTCATTAAATGCAATACTTATAGGATTACGTTGTTGTCGAAGCAAAAATTGTATATTTCCCTCGAGACCAAAATCATTTGCATCTTGAACAACTGAATCACGCGCTACGTTCGTGATCCAATCATAAAATCTGTGCTTATTTTACATTCAAAATACATTCTCACTTCAAAATTGAACTTCTCCCTCTTTCTGAATAAATGACTTTTTTTTTTCTTTCTATTGAAAGAAAAAACATTACAATGAAACCGCAATAGAAGTACTCGCGTGACCATGTAAGTTTAATGTTGTAAAACGTAAATGCGGTGACGTCACAACAGCTAGCAGTGCGTCCGAGTCATAGAGAATACGTAGTGGGGTCGTCGCTTGTAATAGCTTAAGCACGTTTTAAGACACTACCTATTACCTATAGGTAATTTAGTTTATTACCTATTAGCAGGAAGGATTGCTGGTGACAACTACAATCACTATTTGAGTTTAATAATAAGCCAGCCGATTTTTTTGAGATTAATAATTTGAAAATTTTATTCGTATAACGTGCAACTGCAACATTCTACCGTTTTCTATTGTTATTGTGTGGTGTAAAACAATCAAAAATGTTCGACATGTTCTTAGACATACTTCACATTTATATATGATAAAATCGTGATTTGAATAATATGGAGTACTAGTAAATGAAGCCATATAATTGAAAACAAAAATGTTTAATCTGAGACCGCACGATATTTGCTTAAAACATTATTGGAAATGTTAGCAGTTAACGGAGGTTAAATTTTACGGATTTTAGTTGACTATATTAAGCATATTTCGATGTTACACACGTTACATTCGCCATCAGATAAGCCAATATACAAACAAAGACATATTTAAAAATTCAAATACTTCTTTGTACTCAGCATGACTCAATTTCTTCAGGTAAAAAACCGTCTGCACCAGTGTTGTATCTATGTTTTGCAATAATGTTATACCGTTTGAGCAACATTATTTGTTACCGACGTTTGGCTCGAAGGAAAATTAAAAAAAAAAAAACAAATTCCTATCCTTTCGACTATCTTTTTCCAGTCCTTTTATTATTTTATTGTAATTAATTATTTGCACACAATTAAAAACTATTTTTTAATGATGCCAAAGAAGTATAACTTCTTACGAGCGTACATAAGTACACGCACCCAATTTTTTGTTCAAAATACTTTAACATATTTCATGACCACCGCCCCCCCAACGTGTGACGTAATTTATGGATGGCCCCTTACTCGGTGTCTCGTTGCAAAATCAAAAAGTCATTGGTATATTCGGGCCACAGTAAAATAGCGCAATGGACATGTATAAAAACAGACGATCGTTTTGGTCTGTTACAGATCTTTGCGAAGATGTGGATGAACATCTTGTTAATTGATGAGATTCTTACAATTTTTGCATTTTGGCTTATTTCACTTTTAGTAGATGGTCGAAAATGGAAAGACAAAAATGAAAGCAAGAAATAGACTAACTAATCACATATATAACCGTAGATATACAATTTCGTAGAGTTACGAACGAGTGTGGTGACCCAATGACAAAATGCGCTAATAATTTTGTTTCAAAGTAGCCCCGACACTCTAGTAAATTCGAACATAAATCATTGGAAGTTGTTTTATTTTATTCGAAATACAGTCCTTACTTACTTCGCTTTCACATTTCAAAAGAAGAAATAAAACTATAAGAAATTAAAATAATAACACTAATGAGAACAATTGATTGGTACAATGTAATACTTTTTTAAAAGTGTCAATTCATTCACTTTTGTGTATGTTTGTTTAGTGCACTTCTTACAAATAGAAGACCAGATGTTGATGTTTTGCATATGCACATATATTTATATCTGATTATCGGTTGCTACAGTCAGGGTCATTACCTAACTAGAAGACTCTTTGACGTTTAACATAGTGTTAAAACTCTTTAAAGGCTTAATTTTAGAAGTTTTTAAGGGTTAATGTAACGTCTTATAATTGTTTAAGGATTACTACCGTCGCCATAAAAGTTTTTAATTTTTACTAGGGGCACCTTAAAATTCTTTATTTTTTACGGACGCCGCCTTAAAACTTCAACGGTTAGTGGCGTCGCCTTAAAACAGTTTAACAAATGAATAGCAGCACTTCTTAAACTCTTTAACGGTTATTAGTGTCACCTTTAAATTATTTAACGATTAATAATGTAACTAGAAAACTTTGCATATACGTTTAAAAAAAAACATACTTTTAACTGTAACCTGGTACTGCTACCAAGATCATCCTCTCAGCCCAGACAAGCTATAACAGAATAATCAATAGAATTCACTTAAACGTTACACCCACGTCTACTTTTAACCGAGTGGGTAAGTCATTCTCAATTCGATGTGTGTATTCTTCACATATTTGACCACACATCATTTTTAGATGATCCGATTACAATCAATTTATTTTTATTGGGCAGGGTTGTCTGTCCTTTGTTGAATGTACTTAAATTTCTAGAAAAAATCCATCCCTTAGTTTGAAAAGTAGGAGAGAGAAAATGTTTATTAGTTATTAGTACATAATCCGATTTTAATGATTCTTTTTCTATTTTATAGCATCTTTGAGACCAAAGCCTTTATACATTCACATTCAAAAGGAAAATTCCGCCCCTAAGAGTTAAAAAGTCGGGATCGAATCAAAAAGAGTGTTCAATTATTTTATACTTGCCTAGTATGATCACGCATAATATTTTTTGGCGGATTTCAACAACTCTTATGATATTCAAACGAACCTCATCACTTGAGTTTCAAAAAAAGTATATCACGTCTATACAAAGATTTCCTAAGTAGTAATTAATACATACGTATTACAAGTATTTTAATGCTAAAAATTAAAAAAGAATAACTCTTTAACAAAAAAAAACACCAGTTCAAAAAAGAACTGAAATGTTCATAGTAAAATGAAAGTTGATAAAGTCATTTAAGCTACCTATCTAATTAAATTTAAAATTTGAAGTAGATATCAAACAAAACAACAACGCAAATAATCTAGGAAACTATTTAAAATATTTAAAAAATAAAAGAATCAAGAACACGATGCTCATACACATCTTCACAAGGATCTATCACAGACTAAAACGGCCTTCTGTTTTTATACATTTTCCTAGCACTACTTGACTGTGGCGCAAATATACCAATGACTTTTTGATTTTGCAACGACACACCGAGTGACAGGATATTTCGACGAGTCCACGTGTTTCAGATATGCACCATTCTGGTGACGTTTGAAACTTTCTAAACAATTTTTTTGAAAACACATGTGGTCCGAATTTTTCTTTAACGTCAACAGTAGACCAGCCATTCAATTCAATTAATAACTAAACAAACAAAAGTAAAAATAGAAATAATTCAACTTTCAGTTTACATCAATAAATCAATATTTCTAGTATTTGTAATTATACATATGACTTTAGAATAGAGTAATTATCAAAATAGACGTAATATATATTAAAAAATTGAAAATTTGTTCAATTTTATGTAGTTTTACTTACATAAGAGCAGCAGAAGCATCATAAAGCATGTAAATAGAACTTAAAATGTAATAAAACGTTTGAAGGCAAATTTATCCAAAATTTATTTATAATAGTCTTTCATATAGAAAAAAATCTTTTCTATGTTCATTGCATTACGTACGAAATGACTTTATGTCTTTTTTATATGTGTAGAGGCTAAATCTGCAAACAGTGGCGATTATAGATATAAGGCAAATAGCATTTGTCTGCCTTCGTATATCTTAAAAAAATCAAATCATTTAAAAATATATAAAAGTCAATAATGATAACGAATTATATAAAAGAGCATCCTCTATAATTATATTTAAATATCTCTAGTATCTAATAAGATATATTTGATTATCGTACGGTTGTGCTGTTTAGGTCAGGCATCGTCTTTTTTTTTGTCTTCATTTAGACATACTTATATAACACATACACAAAATTTCGTTTTGTACTCATTATAAACAAATCAGCACACAGACGTAATTTTAGATTGCACCTAGATAGATAAACCGACAAAATTAAATCATTTTGTAATCTGTACGCTTTTGTGATTTTAAATAGCGTTTTATAATTAATACGTATATCCGTCATTACAATTTTCAATAGTCATAGCGCTTTTGCTTTCGTAAGCACCACCAGTGGCGGCGCTAGGCGTCGGCGACGTCGGCGACCGCCGACGGCCTCGCGCCTGAAGGGGCCTCGCAAACAAAAAAGGTTTGCCTACAAGTTATTAAAAAGAGGCCTCGCAAACCTGATGTCGCCGACGTCCACGAGTGGTGTAGCGCCGCCACTGAGCACCACAAATTCGGTAGTTTTATATTGTTCGTGTTATTCTGTCGTGCAAGTAGTAAAAATGCTTAGTTGCAGTTGTGAAATTTGTGACGGAAATGTTTGCTTGTTAACGTTAAACAGTAGTCTTAACGAATTTAATCAGTTTTCTTATACAGAAAATTCACATATTCTGCAAGCCGGCCTGCCGTTGCCAAATATAGATTTGACTCGAAAAATAGAAAATGCAAATAGGAAATTTAATAGCAAATATTTTGAAATGTTCAGTTGGATTACTGCGTGCAAACACAAAAATAGGCAGTTTCTAGTTGGGTTCACGATCGAAGCCGCAATAGATCTGCATCGAACTGCGCAAGTGGCTTACATGAGGGATAACGGTCGTGGATGATACACGAGAAAGTAGTACGAAATCATATTATTCATTTCTCCTTTTCAACAGCAAAATTTTCACGACAATGAACATTCCGTATTATTTTATTGCAACGCTTTTAAAATAATATAAGATGGGACATTTTGATTTAAAGTATTTAAACATTGCTCTTTGTTTTAAATAATGCACTTACGATTCATCTTCTTCAAACTGTTTTAGTTTCTTTAGTCTTATAAATTAGATGGCCAAGAAGGATTTTATGATTTCATATTATTAGCTCTAAAAAAATTTATAATATATGCAGTACATGTAAAAATGGCTTGTTCTTTCTACAAAATTGATATTAAATACGTTACTTGTTACACACAATTTAAAGGAAATAAACATCCGAAAAGCGTGTAACTTATTACCGTCTTGTCTCTTTAAATAAAATCGGTTTACGGACGATGATTTTATGTGATAACGTCATAAGAAAAGACTGATGAAAAATTGCACACTTTCATGAATTGAATTATCATTATTTCGAATCATCTAGTAATGATAATTGTATCACCAAGAGAGATACAAAATAATTATCATTATTTTATATCTCTCTTGCACTCCAGCGACCATAGAGTGGAAGAGAGATAGACGCGTCACAAGCCGAACGCTTAGGCCGATCTCTATTGTTCCGCGCTCTCGTTCGCACGCTCGGCTCAGGCGCAACGCGACAATGAGTCATGCTTTTTCATACATGCAGCCGGCGTTCATCGATTTATAAGACGTTATCACGTCAATAATTTTCTGTGCAAGTAATTTCATTAAATTTTATATTCCTTTTATGTTTTGTTATATGGTATGTATTTTAAATATATATCGTATACATTAAAAATCTTTTCCCTAGACCACCCGAATACACATCAACATCTACGTTAATAGATACAGCGATTTTACTTCGAGATTTAATGAAAGCCAATTTTACTTAAGTACATTTAAAGGATGTTTTGTCATTATTCTATGTGGCCGCCATTTTGTTTTTAATAAAAAAAAAACTCGTGTTGTTACGTTAACGCAACTCAAACCACATATTTAAATTACTAAAAACCTTTCAGACGTCGTGTAGACGTGAAAGGGGAGAGAGCTGAAAACCATAGATTTCTAGAGTTCTTGTAGATTGTTTTGTCCAATATACCACCCCACCGCTGAGGCGCGTCCTCCTATTACAATTATTTTTGATGTAAGAAAGTCTTTTCGTTAGTTAAGTAATATATCGCTAAGAATATGTTATATTCGTGATAGCCTTGATAGATTGATATTCGTGATCGAACTTTCTTGTGTTACAAAATATCATCGTATTTCAATCGCTAATTACAATGAGACTAATAAAGGGATAACAACGGCTGAGGTCGCAATGGATAGAGCATGTCTGTACGTGTTTATCCTTTATCGTTTGTTTTGCCCGTGACGTTATCGGGCTGGTACAAAAGCGCCTGCGCGTCATTGTTGTGAATTAGTGTTGTGTAGGATTATCAATTAGTGTAGCGGGCCATGTTTGGCTACGACGCTGATTAGAGTGTTCACGGGCTAAAGAGCCCAAGAAATACTTGAATTTAAAAAACCTAAACTATCCAGTACCGAACGAACGTCAGAGTTATTGTTATAATTTTACCCTGACGTTTTCACGGAAAATGTACGGCGCGGAGCTTGATTACTCCTTTGTAAATTCTTTACTTAGGTTCTTGGTTGTCAAGCCGTCCCCGGTAACCAAATGCGGATCAGTAGCTGTTAACAACTTGTCTTATGGTGGTCCTCCCCGCGGCACGAAGCCAGTAGTTTAATATGACAAGCCGAAAACTCATCGTTCAATCCTTCCGTGTTCTTCTTAACCAGTCGTCCGATGCCACCACCTACGTGCACACCTAGTAATAACAATGTCCTTACACATAAATAAATAGTGCTCCATCGCCATAATACCGTATCATACGCTCCCGGATAACGGTGATATATATGCAACTGTAATACTTGGAGCTGTCGAATATCGCACCCGGGTGACCGCCGATCGGGGGACAACCGGATGTGCGGCTTATCCGCTCGCGACGTGTTGCGACTTGCCTCCGAGGAGCCGCCGCCCGCCGGACACGCAATAAAATAGACACGCAATCGGATGAGCCGATGCGCGACTCTATTACAACCGAATAACGTGTAAGTTGTGTACTTTTCGGACCCCATTATTAGAAGACAGAATTGAAAAAACATTTAGGCTACGATATGATCTGCAAAAACACATAATAAGTGTATCATTTAAAGAAAACTGTCGGTGTTCTATCCACAATGGAGTCTTGATTCGTACATTTATATACGACAGTGAAAGTTAGATGTGGCAGCAAAAGTATGAAAGTAAAATCAGTACGGTGAAGATGCAAACGCAATCCCTGGGCAATAAGTATGTATGATCTTAAAAGATAGATTTAGCAATAGTGATGTAGAACGATGTTGTTCGAAAAATATAGTAACTACAGTAGGAAAACGTATCTACGTTGAGGTGATATAGCCACCTACAAAGGAAAAATTGAAATACATTTATAAATATAAATAAAGAAGTTTATATACACAGCGGATATGGTAGGAAGGGTGACAAGAAGAACCTTAGGAAATCCTGTTCACACCGAATCGGTGCCATATTGTCGGTGAATCAAATTTTAAGAGCTCGAAACCGACGAGCTCCCATGGATGTCAGCGCAGATCACTTAATCAATCATCCCATCATTTGTTTTAATACAACTAATTGCTGTCTATTTATATTTGAAATTTTTTTTTTTTTCAATGTTAACATCGTGTAGTTATTGCATTTACTGTGAAATGCTATTCTTCGTGGTTTAAATTTTTTACGTTTAAATAAACGACATTATTCTAATTTTAGCGTTAAATTCGCGAACAGTATTTGTAAAACGCCAGCTCGCCGTACGTGTTTGCATCCGGTCGGCGTCGCAAGTCGGATATCTTTCTTTGAACTAATAAGACGTACCAAATACAGAACGGGGGTTTGTAATACATACTTGTAAGTAGTATAGTAAATGAAAAAGGAATTGAAGATGATAAATAAAGAAAAAATTTAATTGACTTAGAAATTGATTGAATTGATTCAATAGAAAATCTTACATTGGTACTTAATAGTGTTCGTATTGAAAAAGAATATGCAGAACTTTGCTATCTCTAGAAATCGACATAAGTCGAACTGATCAGCAGTCTTCTTGATACAAAAGTTTGCTATTTCGTATTGTATTAACATATCAGTATAAGAATAGTACATACTGCACTATAATTCATGTTAATATAAATAATATAAAATAAAGGTATTACACCTCTTTTCTAGGGCAGAGCCCACAGATCCATACAGATTGATCCTACTGATCCACGTGTGTTCATTACATATATATCATTTTATACGATTGATACGATTTTATACTCATTTTATCTATAATCAATATCGTCGAAGAAACTGTTGAGGTACTTTAAACGGTTGCTGAAATAATTGGCTTTGATGATTGATTTAAAAACGCGTTTTACGAGCGATGTTTTTGTGCGACTCAATTTATACAATAAGCGCGTTGTTGCCACTTCGTGCAGCTTCACGCAAACAATAGCTTTTGGAAAATTATACATCGACAAATGCAAATGTTTTAGTATTTCAGAAGTTAAGATAATATTATATTATAAGTTAATACAATACTAAAAGATATATATTATGTTACCCGCATGAAAAGATTGGTGATTGCTAGTGAAGCAAGAGATATGTAAAATTTGTTCTCTATGGAGAACCGTGGTCTTTGACTACCCTTCTGGGAAATAGACGTAAATTTATAATAATAGTACTTTAATGCCACATCTCGTCGAGTGCAATTCAAGACTGTCAAATGAGAAATACTAAAAGTTATTTTAGATAATATTGATCTGTAAAACGAGAAACATAAACAAGCCCATATATACGTTTATTAAAATAATTCTATGTAAATAAAAATATACGATAATACACAGATAAAGTAATTGTAACCACCAAAACAACTTTTTCTTTTCTTATTAATTTCGAAAAATCATTATTTTAAGGAGAGAATTGAATAAAATCAATTGTTTTTAAATTCAGTTTATTTTAGTTAATTATTTAAATTACTTTTAATATTTCATATAATTTTTGAGAGAAAATAATTAATATGTAATGAACCCAATTTACCATAAATGTAATAAAAACCGACCTGTAAATTTGCACCACAATATAGATTAGAACTTGAATATTAAAGGGTAAAAATTAAGACATAAACGATTATACCAAAATTAGTACCCATCTTAAACATCGTTAGTTTAATACTCACTTATGTCTATACATCCTTATCACAGAGAAATATATCAAGCTATAAACTTGTATTCAAGTTTATAGAGGTATGCAGTAGGTATACAAAGAAAAGGATGCATTGCTGTCTTGTTTTTCGCTCACATGACTCTATCGCTCTGTCTGCCGGACACGCCGGACCTTATATTCTATCAACTGTGAATCCCACTTTACGGCGAGCGGATCGTATGCCACGACTCGGAGTAGATCCGGCAGTCATTGGTCTACTTGAAAAGAGTGATAATAAAAACAGATATTAAGTTAAAGTCCTGTTAACGTTAACTAATAACATTCAGTAGGTACCTACATAACATTTACAAGCAATCGATTTAATTTCATACCCACTTGTTACATAATTAACGCGATATTGTTGTTAAATCAAAATAAATATATAAAAGTATAAACAACGCGTTGGTGTCTGTCAAATGAAAGGTTAAACATAGCTTTTATTTAGCACAACGGCAAGGCCTTAAATATTTTTTGTCATTCTTAAAGCATTTTATACCTCTTCCAATGAATTATTTGTTCATTGTGAGATTCTCGGGCCACAATTGCACAGAATTATCCGGCATTCTTTCTAGACAACATGTGATGGGGTAATCTACGCACACGACAGTATTTACTGTACAACGCGCAAAAGCAAGAGAGAGACAACGCTACGATGTGCGAGCGAGAGATCAGATAAAGAAGTCCGATTACTCGATTGAGTCATTCGACCGATCGAAACATCGCATGCGGCGATGCGCTAGTTTGTGTTTGGGATACACAAGCCGGACAAACATATATTCTGAACTATTAATTTGTATTGTAAACGGTAAAAGAAATCAATACTAACAATGTGATAAATATTTACTTATTTATAAATGATGACATCATGGTTTTTGTAAAGTTGATATTCCTACTTCGCGTAGCTAGATTGTACGTCGACATATTATTGTTCTGTGGGCTGCATTAAAGGCCAAGGCTCCGTGCATCGTCAATCTCTCAATCATATTATTCGGCTTTGTTTGTATTTGTGTAGCAAGCGGTGAGTTAGCGGCCGATTTTCACTTTAACGAACTGTCAAAAATACAACAATGCGGGATGGACTCAGCCTAGCAAGGACTCTGATAACTAGTTTTTCGTATATACAAGATTGACTAGAAGCATAACAGCATATGGAGTCTCCCTAAAACGACTGCTGCAGTAGAATGCACGAAACTCTGCCACTGTGAAGTTAATTACGAAAGCGTCGCAATAGCGTAAAATTGCCACACTGGGGAGAATGAGTCAGGGAGTGTTAAACCGTTGCATCATACGCAGGTAATTCAGAGCGGCAAAGTTTCGTATGCTGTACTGTACGTAGTGTACGTGTTGGTTCATGTGTACCATTTATGATCTCGTTATGAGCTAATCCTGTATCCGGTAAATAAAAATCATCATTTAAACAAATCGATATTATTTCCAATAAATTTCGGTACATCGACAGTGAACGCTTTACATAAATCGATAAACTCAAATTTTCATGTGATTAAACTAAAATGTAGGGAACGAATAAATCTTAAGTTTTATTTACAATATTCTTTAAATACAATCAAAACACAGAACATAACAAAAATCAGTACAACAAATAAAATAATTATATACACAAATGGACTTCAACGTGGTAATATTATGAAATAATACTAATAAAATTAAAAAATAAAACTCGGCTGACTAACGAATACATTTATGATGTTCAAATTGTCTATTGGCCTAACATCACAGAACTAAACTATCATCAGAGGGCTCATGGCTCACGCGAGCGATGCGCGTAAACGAAGTCTTATTGCCGTGCGACAGTCATTCGGCGAGCGCTCGTATTGAATAATAAATAAGAAATTACCAACCGTCGCCGAATGGAGAGGGGGCGGGGACGATGCCTCCTCCGCTGCCTCAGGGGTCGCGACGGATACAACAAGATTAAAAATTAAATAATATCAAAACATTTTTTTTACATTAATCTAAATAGGTCAATAAAGAAAAAATCTCAAACAAAACCATAACCTCGGTTGGTAACTAGAAGAATAAATAAGTCTCGCTTCGATCCCGCGCATGAGATTTTATCGCCATTACAAGCCTTACGTACTAAATGAAATGAAAAATTAAATAAATTGACTCAAAGTAATAATTCTCATAAGCAAAAATAATAATAATAAAACATCCGAGAAACCTCCCGTAAATGCCTCCACACCAAGACGTATTTATTGCTAAGACGCGAGCGAACGTCGACCAATCCACAAATTGCAATCGTTTTAGAAACTAGAAACGTAGAAAATACAATAGAAGAATCACAGGGACTAGAGAAATGCAAGAGACGAACGATCGATGGAAACTTGATATGTGTCGACCCGCATTGCCGTGCGCCCGTCGCCTGCCAGACCCGGAACTAGGGTATGCGCATCGCTAAGCCTAATTGCGTGTTAAATAATTCCTTTCCCAAATTATTTCACTACAAATTCCACAAACGCGCTCTCGACCTATGACAAGGATTTCGATTGTTGCCACCATGTATTATGCGAGGTCACTACGCAAATAGTACGTTCGGATTAAACCGAATCCTATTTAAATAGGAAGCTAGAAAACGTGTATTGTTCTGCAATAGCATTATCCCAATAAATAATTTCGTTTCCCTATAGTATACTCCAGCGCGCTGTCAAACTGTATCGAGTAACTCGAACTTGTCATAGGTTGATGTGAATTGATTTAGTATAATCAAATAATCTGGTATATTTGACAATATGGTCTTGGTTTTTTATTTGTATTTTAAAAACTGATGATTAATGTCTTGGTTTTTTATTTGTATTTTAAAAACTGATGATTAATTATTTCAATTCTAGCAGCACTCAGTAAAACGCTCTCGTCTTCCATGCGTTATTACACATGATCGCGTCTTGAATTGTTTGATATTAAAATATTCAAGATTTAAACCATTTAAAATTAAACCAATAGTAAGTTAGAAAACAAAATCCTCGTCTGGGCATATCAAATGGTGTCATCTCAATGCAGGATTTTCTTATCGACGAGATGATGTAAATCCAATATGTTAAAATATTTTGGAATCTTTTATGTGATGTTTTAAACAATATGCGTATAACCCGACTCTATACCACGACAGTGATTTACAAACGTCCTAATGTCGATCATCAGTTGTTCTGACGTATGATACCGGTGCGTAATTCCAAATGCCAGTGACGTATGAACATTCCTGCTCTACGGAATGTCGAAATTAGGGCTCTCTCTCTTTCTCTACTCGTATCCCGGCCGAAATGAACACAGTAGGGGAAATTCGATTATCTAAATTATTTAACAAGGTAAACTGGCAGACACAGGTCGTAACATTCCCGCGGCGACCTCTTATGACAACAATATTATAATTTAAGACAGTCGTTAGGCCTTAAAATTACAATGTACAATTATTTATTATGGCAGATATTTAACAAATTTATATAACTACTAATATGATACGATACGTCATTTTATACACAAACAATACTATGTTACAAACAGGCATCAGCCGGCCCGCGCATGGCACTCCAATGATGCAATCTACGCCGTCACTGCATGAAAAGACAATGCTGAAATTAGTTATACAATTACAAAACATTCGCTGATACCATCCTCACTAGGTTTCAAAGGATCGATAAGTAACATTTTTTATATAATACATCGGAACATTTTATCGTATTTTCGTCGCCATATTTTTTTTCATATTATAAAAGTATTTTTAATAGGTATTTGTTTTTTTTTTATTGGTAGAATTATTGAAATACAAGAGTATCACTGAACGGACCGTGAGTGTCGCTAGGCGGTGTACCCGGGAGGGTCCCATGTGGCCGTACATCAAGACAAATATGGCAAAGCCAGCCACACCGCTAACGCCAACAACACCGGCAACGCCACCGACACCCACGTCGGCACCGGCCCGCGACCTGCCGTTCCTTGCGCGCCCGTACCCACGCCGCCGCTTTCATTCAAGGTGACCTGCAGCGTTGCCAACTGTGCGGCGAGGCGGGCGCGGTCAGCGTTCACTTCGGCCCAGCGCTCTTTGGTACGCACCAACTCCTCTTCGAGCGCGTGCAGCGACCCGTTATGAAGCGTCACTTGTAACCGCTCCTCGTCGTCGAGACGAACGTAATGACCGCTAACCGCGGTCGTGTCTAGGCCGGTCTCGCTGTGGTCGAGCGCACTGGATACTAGAATTACCGAGTCGTCGAGAGCGCACCCGTCTATAGTGGAACCGTTGAGAGTCACGTGTCGATCGTCGAGCACTTCGGTGTCGGGCGAATCCGTCTCGTCATCTTCATCCTCGTAATCGAGCTTGAACATTTCGTCGATTTCCTCGGCGATATCCTTATGATGCGGGACATCGACGTCGGCGTCAGCGGGTACGGTCTCCTGCGACACGGAGATTGCGGCCGGCGGGTGGTGCGCATCGATGGGGAGCGGCCAGGAGTCGGTTTCGGTGCTCCGGTCGCAAGTGGGCACGGGCGGTGGCGAAGCGCGGAGGCGTGCCAGCTGCATGTCGCGCTCGTGTAGGTCGTCGTGCAAGCGACGCACTGTAGCGGCCAACTCGTCGACGTGCGCGCGCGTCGGCCGGTATGCCAGTTCGGCTTCCATCTCGGCTGCGCTCGTAGTCAGTCGTTGAATCTCGGCGAGGTTTGCTTCTTCCGCAACGGACGATCGACTTAGTTGCGCCTGTATATGATAAATATATAAGTATACTAAAAAATTAAGACAGACGATGTTACATAATATCCTAACTGCGAAATTTGTTATTTGCTTGCTTGTTGTTGCCTAAACCCACTGAATGAAAAATGTTCATATAATGTTTGTCTATAGTTTTACTACTATTGTTTGGCTTATACATCACTTTTTAAGAATTAAAAAGTTGAAATAAAAAATAGAATGCTTTTATTGTAAGATTTATTTGATTTAATTTTGATATTAATATGAATTCATTGAACAGGGGGATATCCATCAATATCAATATCACATAAAATTACAAAAGTTATATTCATATATTTTTTGATGAATTTGTAATTATTTGAATACAAATATATTTTAAAATTAAAAAATAAAAAGATGTGAAATAACCCAAAGCGCTTATTGTTTATAAGCGTTTTATCTTAAGCCTTTTACAATGCATCAATTTTGAATGTTCGCAAGTCTTAGTTGCGTTTAATAATAGATCTGACCTGTAACTCGACGATCCGCGCACGCATGACGGCGGCATCGTCTACGTCAGGTGGCGTGGGCTCATCACGCTCAGCGCCGGCGGCCAGTAACTCGTCGCGGACGGCACGCAGCTGTTCCACATCGGCATTAGCGGCGATTAATCGTTCGCGTAATACACGGATCTCTTCATTGAGTCCGCTCATCACACGCAAAACATTCGCGTACTCCAACTGACCAACACCCTAAAATATATTACAATCTATGATATATTATCTACGACAGTTTTAAACAGATTTTAAAAAATGCTATAAATTTATTAATAAAAAAGTATATTTAAAAGCCCTAATCGTAGATTAGACGTTAAACATAAGTACGTAAATAATTTTGTAATGATTTATTATAAATCAAATCAATCATATCTTTAATTCATTGGTAATAATAGAATTATACTTGAAATATGTCATTATTGTATTTTTTGGTATTAACATTAGCATCCATTCCAAATGCTAATTCATCTTGAGAAAAATAGGTAAGACTTTTGGGCTTACTCTTTTTTTCTCAAAGATAAATGATACATTAGTGAAAGCATTTTTAGCAAGCATACATTTATGAAACAATCTAATAACTGAGCAGTTCAATCGCACGTTTTTTTTTTTGTTAATATATTCAGAGACAATAGTCCTTACCACATAATTATTTTTAAATGAGTGTTTTAAATTTGTGAAATGGCAAATTTTGAACTGCAACTGGGACCTTATTATAAAAGCGCACACACTGCCCCTTAAACGGTTTGTTAATTTTGCCGAGTCTAGTTCTACAAGCAGCAATACTCATTTTCAATGATATCGTTAAATGGTTACCTTTTAAAAACTATTTGAAATTCTTATTAGCCAACATCTGGCATCTATTTGATATGTGTAGTTCATCTACAAAATGTACAGGTGCGAAACTAAAATTCTGGTATTAAATCTCATTTGAATGCACTAACGGAATCATCGCCATCGTCGAGGTCCCCGTAGGTGGAGTTGGCATTGTTGTCGGGTCGCAGTGGGGCGTCCGCGGGGGTGCTTTCCTCGGTTTCCAATGTTATATCTATATAGATTAATGTAGGTTTAGAAAAGTGCCACATTGTAAGACCAGCTATGCAAATTTTGTTTGAAGGTTGGTGGAATCCTTTGACAGTAAAACTAAGAGAATTTATGACACTTTTTGGTTACATTACTATGTAATCAAAAAGTATCACTTTATACAAATTATTCATGAACATTCATATGTTTTTTATTAGTAATAGTATATGCATTACGATAGCGGTCTTCTAGGTTGATTATGCAAATTGTAATTTGCATGTTCATTTTTTTTTTATAAATATATATTTTTTCAGTCTAGCTGTGGAACATTTTCTATCAGAAAAAATATCCCAGTGCCATGTCATCTAAGAGTCAATGAAGGAACAACATTATACCAGTAACATTGTTTAATAAAGCCAGAGATGTTTTTTAAAAAAACGATAAAAAATTTAAAGCTTAATAGATAGCATTGTAAACTTCAAAATCATAAAATCGATGTCAATTCAATACATAGTATTTTTAAATTGTTGCTGTCGTGTTATCAATAAAAAGCTGGGAGTCGTTCGAATATGAAATCTATAGAAATTGAATGGGCATCGCCTTTTGTAATTTAATAAAAAGATTATTTAATTATGTAGTACGTGAAGTTAGTCACAAAAGCGACACAATAGCGGAAAATAGTAATGCGAGAGAAAAGATAGGGCCGGGGAACGTTGATCCTGCACATTGTATCATTCGCAGGCAATTCAGAGCGGTAACTTCGTGTGTTGTGCTGCACAAAGACAACATGACTTTGTGTTGTGTTTTTTATATTTAGCTCTTCATCAAACTTATTGGTTTGATATATCTATTTCGTGATGACTAGGTCATGTAATGATTAATCTAAGGTTAGTACTTTTTTAAAAAAAAAACATCTTATTACAAAACCACTAAATTTAAGTATACTTTTTTGAAGCCAATTTACTTAGCTTATCAAGCCTTATAGTTCTTGATATAATTAAGCACCTACTTACATAAAAAAAAATAGGTGGCATCTAATAGAATAGAAATTCCTATATATTTTCGCATTTTTGGTGAAAGTAATTTTCGGTGCAAATACACATTTTAAATTAATATAGTTATGAATTTAAGCCGTCCCTCTCTCTTCCTCTCTGACTAAACATATGAGAAAGTAATATGCGAGAATCATTAACAGTACTCTTAGAAATACGAAAATCTCGTTTCATCCTAGATGCTTGTTTGGATTCTTGTCAAGAAATAATTCTTGTTTTAAACATTATTAAATGAGTGAAAAAATTAAGATAGGATATACACAGTAGTTTTGTTAGCAAAATGAGAATGCAAGAAGCGACACAAATAGATATTCGCACCACAAATCCACCGAGTATACAGCGCATTAGCCAAGGAAGCGCAGATAAAAATGCGCGGTTGAAGTTAAGCGGTAACTGTCGCATTCTCTTGGTCTACTTGTTGGCGGCCGAGCGAACAACGACACTATAGAAGCTTTATCTCAAAAATTACAATTAATGAAAATAATAAAAAATACAATGTTTTTTGTCACATGACAGAAATCTTACTATAAACCTTTAAAGTAAATTTAGTATGTTACAGTTTGGCAATGATTTGTAGATGTAACAAAAACATCTCCATGCGTTTAATCGACTAACCATGGTTAGCGCGTGCGTGCTTCTCGTCATCTGTGCTGGTTTCTTCAATGGCTTTTTCCCCTCCCCCGCCCTCACCGCCCCCGCTGTCATCATCTGGACTTCCTGATTGCTTTTCGCTTTTCTTCCCGCGCGTAGAACCTGGAAAATAATTAAAAACTTCAACATATAGGAAAATGCGAATCATTAAAATTTGAGCTTGTATAATTATTCTGTTCTGTTTCAACTGAAAGCATTCATTTCGAACTAATGAAAGGTACAATTCCCAACATAAAGAGTCAGAACTTGATTGCTACATCCTCAAACATACCATATCATTATCTGTTTACATGTTTTATCTTAAGACTATAAAGAAAAAACATTTAAACAGTACACATATGGACATAAAACCATTTGATGATCATCAAAAGAAAAGTGACTGTCATATTTGTGAAAAGTGGTAGTAGGGTCATCATGTGATAGGAGGGCTCCTGGTGTGAAAAGCTATTGGAAGAGGAGATCCATTTACAAGACACCATTAAGGGACCACAAACAAGTGGGACTACTTCACAAGAGTTACAGGTGGCAACTGGATACTATCACCTGGACAAAGCTGAGACACATCTGGTCGCGCCGCTTAATTTAATATTAAAAAAGAAGACTATATGCATGCTGAATATTTTTATTCAGCAAATTATTTTTTGTCCATATACTGAGTTTAAGCTAAGTGGCAATAAATTTATAAAATTTTTTTGTTGAAAAAATTTTTATTGTTCATGTAAAGTAAAAATATATTATCTCAAACAGGACATAGCAAACATGGCATTTGGTTCAATGAAATACAAAATATTACACAATAATTGTGTTATGTGGATAAAGCTGTGGTTGCAGAGGTATCAGTAAAGGAAATTGAAAAAAAACCCACCTCGTTTCTCAGAGATATTCTTCTTGAGCGATTTCGTATCACTTGCCGAAACTACTTTGATCCCCACCTGGAAACCATTTTGTATTTCACATAATCAGAGAAAATACATTTATAAAATCTGACATACAGCACCATCAATTTTATGAATGAAGTCTCATCTCATTTACTTGTACTAGTACATTGAAATTTCAAGGTACTTTTAAGAATAAAGTAATAAACTTTTATAAAACGACAAACTATAACAATTAGAATGCAGCTTTTATATGTCATTTTAAAACTGAAATCAGCAAGTATCGATGACGTAATATATGGACAGTCCCTGTTTCATAAGAAAACAAGTTGTATTAATGAGTAATGTATGATGATCTTCTGACAGTACTTCTTTTAGAAGTATTACATGAAGAAACCACTTTAATTAATAAAAAAAATAATTGAAGCTTTAAGGGATAAATCAGATATGAAAAAGGGCTGGCTGCCTTTAAAATAGAGTTGTTCATTCTTTCATTACTAAGAATGTAATAAAACATGGTGTGTGTGTTTTGTTATGTCAAAGACTAAAATAGAATTAATAAAACATGCTAGTATAAAAATGGTATAGGATAAATGAAATCTAATTAATATAGTATTTACTAACCATGATGCCTAGATAATTTCTTCGTATATGTTTAATTTAAAAAATTTTTTAGCCTCTCATAATAAAAACCTTTAGAGTTATTTTGAATTTCTCAAGTAAATTAATTTCTGTTTTTATTTGGGCAAATAAAATGTTAAAAGTTGAGTTTCATTTAATTCTCAATAATTGCACTGCAGAAGATATTTTTGTTTATCTTCTAGATCAATATATTTTGTTACATTTATTTTAGTTGCAGCTTTGAATAAACATTCTTTCATTTTACAAATTATAGAAACAAGAAGAAAATAATATTTTTCTCTCATTACAAGCATTATTGAATATTGAGCAATTGAACAGTACAAAATCTTTAGTTTGTCATCGTATTACAATCTTTTAATACCTTCGCCAGTATGTGTTGGGGCAGCAGCAGTTTGACGTAGTCAGGCAGGGCACGTATGGCGTCCTCCAGCGAATGCGGGCCGCGTCGCTCTTCAGCCACGCGGTTGCTGTCCGTGCTCACCACCAGTAACTTGGCCTCGCCGTTCACAACGGAATACTGAACAGTTAAAAATAGTATTCTTAATTACTTTTGAAATCAATTGTTGAAATATTATTGCACTTTAAGGTTATACCATATCTTTCTTATTATTACATCAGTTAAAATAGAAACATAAAGCATTCCGTGCACGACGAAATTTTGAAGTCATATGACTTAAAATTATGACATTAAATTATAATAATGTTAATAGTAAATACTGCAATAATATATGATTGATAATATAAATGAAATTACAATGGATATAATATAAAAACACTAAAACGTCGAGAATACTACTGAATATAAAAAGGTTTTTCAGAGATGCTGAGTAGCTCTTCAATAAATGTTGGAAAACCCATTGGGTACCTAATGACTGGCAAAGCCGCCATTTTACTCTTATAGAAAGGGAAAATCTCACAGCAGGTTTGCACAAATTACCTAATGCGTCCTCAGTGTTGTCATCAAACTGCACGCAAAAATCATTATTGAAAGGGTTGTAAGAAACTGAAAATAAAATTTGGGATGTACAAACGGAATTTCGAAAAGGAGTGGGGCGTATGGACCAAGTTTTTTCTCGGCAAAACATTACAGAAAAGTTTCTGATTAAGGACCAAAGGATTTTCTGTATTTTCCTAAATCTAGAAAAAGCTTATTATAGAGTGAAAAGAAATGATCTATGGAGAACCCTATACGTGCATCGCACTGCAATCTCTATACACAGGTGCTTGTATCAGAATAAATGGGACATACACTGACCAGTTTGACATCCACATGGGTGTCAGAGTGTGTAGCTTCGCCGTGACTATTCAATCTATTCATGGAACTAAAATTTAAAGTAAACGATTTGTTAAGAAAAGAGGTACTAATATAAATGTCGTCAAGACTAAGGTAATGGTGATGGAAAGAAGGAAAAGCACGACTGATATGATATACACATCTCCTTGCTGAATTAGTTGTACCAGTGATTTTCAATATACCCAAAATTGATCATTTTCTATTCAAAGATTAAATTGCATCCATATATATTCCATTGGCATTGAATATACTTCTAGTGAAATTTCTAAGAACACATGTTCATCATGATGACCGTAGAACCAGTCGAAATGTTGGATCAAACAAAGTTGTATATATGTGATAGCAAACTATATAAATATCACGTTCTTGCGCAATAAGTTGTCAACATTTTAAACGCAAACATGAATAATGGTTATCTTACTTGCACTTATAATCCTTATATTTATTTCTCTTACAATGACCACTGAAGTACATTCCTAAAAGGAGATGATCGAGTTCAGTGACGAAATGAGGCCCTGCAGGGTGGTATTTTATTGTAAAGTCCACTTGGCTGCGTTTTTTGATAATATGTGTGTTAATGCCGTGCGTAGAATTTGACAAAACAAATGATGTTCGATTTAAACCTATAAAATAGAAAAGGTTCCGCCGGCGTGGACGAAATATCGTCTCCTATTTTTATTATTTAGAATTCTTATTCTTTTAATTTGAAACTGTATGTCGATCATGTACCCGCTAGTATTTTTTTAATATTGCATATTGTTTTATGATGTTTTAGGCTAATTATCTAACTAACTAACCGATAACTAGTGGTCGCCCAATAGTAAAAATTCAAAATTCAAAAACAATTATCTCTTTTTTATTTGATCTTTGAATATTCAAATTGTTATAAGCAAATAGATTTTTCTACTATAGATTTCTAATACTAAAAAAGTACTAAAAATAAACGTGCATCATTATTATGAAACAAAAGGTATTTATTTATATTGTTTTAAATAATTACATGCACTTTTTGGGCTGAGCGTTGATATAGTCAGTTTACTCTTTGACATATGCATATAGATTACATAATAGCAAAAATAAGTAGTCTTATCTATATCTCATACATATATAAAGAAAATAGGTTGTCTTTGTTCGCCAATCACGTAAAAACTACTAAACGTATAGACATGGGATTGGGACCATTCGATGCGGGATGATTTGTAGATGGTTCTAGGCTACTCATTTTTCGAATTCCGTAAATCCTTCGCCATTTTATTTATAATAAAAATTACCCAGCCAAGCGGGCGGGACAGCTAGTCACTATATAAATTTGTAGCGTCCATACATACATGATTTTTGTCAAATATAATTAATATTTGATTTGTGGTTTAATGACACAAATTCGACTAATTTAAGATTTATATTTGTCTGAATATATGTTTATAATTTAAGAACAGTTTAACCATACTTGATGAAAATTGAAAGACAGTAAGAATATGTAATTTGCAAGAGATCAATTACATACAATTTCGATGATGGGTCTGTCTGTTTGTAGTCTAATTTCCAAAATGGCTGAACAGATTTCCATCAACTATTAAATAAAAGCAAATTACTTCCTGGAATATGAAATATGATAGTTTATTTTACTATTAATATGTGGGCAACCACTGGCCCGCTGTAAAATTTGATCTGGCCGCGAAACATTTTGAAAAATTTCATGCCTGATAACTATTACGAACACTAGTTTACAACACTATTTCAAAGGCACTACTTCTTGAACGCGGTCCGCGAATGTATTTGCACACTAAAATTTGGCCTACAACATGTCGAAAGGTTGCCCATACCTGATTTACACTAATATCAGGTATGGGTTTGTTTTTATTTACAGAAACTGTAAATACAATAGTTCAGTAAAATTTTATTATAAATATTTATTCCATGATGTACCTAATCTATACTTATCATTTTTAAATTTTTACACTCACCATTAGTCGATAAAGTCTGTTTATTTGTCATAGCTAATCTCAAAAAAACCTAAATAGATTATAATCAAATTTTGTATAAGGACAGACTATCTTCAATGAGTGTGTAAGTTGTTCGTTTTATTTGCGTACCTAAGCCATTCATTACATTACTATAAATTGTTGACTTGTTGTATGTGCGAACGGAAAGATTTCTGAAAGAAATACAAACTAACATATATACTCGACTTCGTCAGCGTATTTGTACTATTGAACCAAATACTAAACCCATTCTAAAAATTTTTTCCCTAATAAGAAGCTCCCTGAGTAAAACAAACTATTAACATTTGGCTTCATCTTCATTTGTGCTATTACAGATTCTAAAAATTCTTTCAATTTAAAAAGATTGGCACCTAAACCCGCATTAGAATAGAAGTATTAATTTATATTTTGCTTTCAATAAATAAGGTAATGTATAGGATAAAAATACACTACACACACACAAATTGAAAATACAAATATAAATTAACTCTTAATATGAATAGGTCGGTTGAAAACATTAAGAGATGCATTTGAAAATTAAAAAAGTATATGAACGAGAGTCTTTAAAAATGAATATACTCAACTAGATATTTTAGATATTCATCATCTATTTTTTTGGTATAAAAAATTTTGTCGTTTTACGTAAAAAATCCTATTTTAACTGTTTTTGGAATTTTTGAAAATATTGCATAATCTCTAACTGGTTTTAAGAGGGGTCTTGAAACAAAATACATGAAAATATTTCCGTTAGAGATTTTTTCGAATCTCTTACTAATTCTTAAGGAGGAAGAGAATAACAATTACGTTGAAAATAGTTCTTCACCCTGTGTACTCAGCGGCAGTGGGCAGTCACAAATCTGACTGTGAAATATATAGTTTCTACTGTTTTACTTAATTAAGAATTTAAGAGCATTATAGCATTATAACTTTATAGGAGAAATTTGGAAAAAATTTTTTGATGAAGTTTTAAACTATATTAGTACATGTGTTAAGCATAATATATGAGAAATAATTATTTAGAAGGTGTAATTTATATTTCACATTGTGTGCTTGTTAAACAAAATAAACTATTTTACTTCGTAGAGACTTTTTGGAAAAAATAGTTAATAAATGCATACATTCTAATTGTTATAAACTTTACTTATCAATGTACTTGAGTAACATAACAAATATTGAAAAGAAATGGATACATTTTTTTTGCAAACTATGTTTATGATTATACTGTTCTTACATCAGAAAAACTTAATACAAATTCTTGTTTAAGAATTTTTAGTTGTTGAATGAACAAATTTTTTTAATAGACAAAT
Source organism: Eumeta japonica (assembly GCA_005406025.1). Lineage (NCBI taxonomy): Eukaryota > Metazoa > Arthropoda > Insecta > Lepidoptera > Psychidae > Eumeta > Eumeta japonica. Next base: position 450,944 of record BGZK01000264.1, read on the forward strand.
AGACTAATTAAACCTTATTGTTGTTTTGTGTGTAAAAACAATCACATCAATATAATTTAGAAAAAAGCAAAATGTTATATAAGTATGACTTAAAAAAAAACCATTGTCTCGCCTAATATATAGAATAAAAATATCAAATGTTTAATTAGTCTGTTTGTAAATAAAAATATGTTAAGCTCCAACGATTAAAATATTTTTGTAATTTTAAACATAGAACTTTTATTGGCTTATTCTTATATATCCAGTTACAAGAACATCATTCAAATGAATTTAACTACTTAGTTAAAATTCTTTTTTTCTTTTCGTTAAGATACTTGGATACTCTTAATTGCTAAAAGCAATTATTTTAAATAATGTCATGTTGGAATTTCATTTAGTACAGCTGCCTAAAAATGTAAAATAATTTTAGAGGATTTTGTTTTCCCAATTCACTATGTGGAATGTAAAATGTAACTCATAAGTAACTACTTAACAAAGGACCATTTTAGTAAGAAATTTAAAAAAAAAACCGACAAGTAATTTTTGGTTGACATGTCTAGACAATTTTATAATTTTGTCAAATTTTAAAATAAGTATTAAGTGAAAATAAAACGATCTGTATCTCCACGGCTAGAATTGTACTTATCTGCTAACAGTGCGTTTACCGCACAAAGTGCTATTTTAAGCTTTTAGTTAAAATAATGAACACATATTCCATGTGAAATACTTTATATGATAAATTTTCTTCTGTTTAAAAATCTTCTTTTTTTAATGTTAACATTTTAGAATAATTGGAAAAAGTAGACAATATTTCTTACTATTTATTTGTTCATAACTTTGCTATTGTTTATGTGCAAATACATTTTTTTTATACTGAAACCTAAGAGTCGTGTTTATATTTAGTTCGCTGAATCACTAATACACTAATTTTTCAGAATGTGAACTGCCCTATATATTTTGTACCATTTGGAGTAGATTTTTATATACAAACAAATCCACATTTCCTTTTTTTTTATCAAATAAATAAATTATTAAATGATATAAATGTATTCTTTGCATTTAATTAAAATTAAAAAAAATTATATTATTATTACAGACTAAAATGTCTTTTTTTTTTTATTCAGCAGACAACTTGATAATTATTTAAGAACAACAAATAGTCTAAAATATTTGAACGTTTTCATGCAGTACTTCAAAACACTTGAACCTATTAAACGTTTTATAACGTTCCTTAACAAAATGTAAATTTATATTTATAAAAGTTAATAATGATAAAATGTGCAGAACAACACCAAAACATCGCCATTTGTCTGGACAAAATAAAAATGTTTAGTCTCACTCACAGAAGGACTGGAATTTGATTTGTAAATTATATTTCTGTTCATAGTTGGAAGTTTACAAATAGTATTGATTTATTTCATCCATTCATGATGAATCGATTTTCTCTATCTGAATACTCCGATTATTTTTGGTTTTTTCAAAGCAAAATCCAAGTAGCTTTAGAATTTCTCGCAGTGTAAATTAAGAACCTTTAAAGCCAATAGCTTCAAGTAGTTTATTTTGTAATGATTTTATTGTTGGATGTACATAATTTCTTTCTAGTTTTTAACATAATTGAAAATCATACACCATGTTTCTTATGATGTAGTAATCGAAATCATTAAACTTTAAGCAGTACCCCCCTTTTTGGTTTGCTTTTCTAAGGATTGGAAAAAGAAATTTATGGACCTTGTAAATCTTTTTCATGTAATATCCTATTTAAGGTATTATGTGAAATTCCCATGGCTTTGATCACTTGCTTGTTTTTGTAACTTATTGAAATCAAAAACGTTTAAAAGTTTCAATATCTGCATTGGAACCTTTTTAGATTTTTTTTAAAAAATAATAAATTATGCACAATCTCTCAAGCTTGAGACTTTATGGGTTTTCCATGCTTGAAATTTAGATTTGCCATAATAGATAACAACTGAATTCTCAATTCATATTGCAATGGCACACATTTTATAAGTATTATATAAGTTAAAAAAATTGATAAACAAATATTTACCTATGAAAGTAACAGTTCTATATTACGTATTTTCAAATGCATACTGATTGTTCGATGCATAATACAACATTGGCTCATTCATCACAGCGACCGTAGTTTGAAACAGTGCTAATCAAAGTTAACTGTTAAGGCATTTTGGTACTTCCTCCTTTGGTATATAAATATATATATACTGTGTAAATATAGTGCATTTATAAAATTAGTAAATAGTTTGGGAAGCCTTGGAGAAAGAATGTTTTTCGAATACCATTCAATGTTTCAAATGAGTTATCATGTATACATAGTACGTGAAAGTTGCGTGTGACAGAAGAAAAATGAAAGTAGAATCAATGGAGTGGAAATGCCATTCAGCTCCGGCCTGCATAAACACCCTAACCAAGCAAAGGGAATGATCCTGCCTCTGAAACGAGTCCATGTTCAAGGCTAATAGTTTCAGAAGTACGGACCCCTGCGCGTCGACCTCGAGACCCACCAGATCCTTGGACACTCCCTCCTGTCCAGTTCTCCCTCTGGAGTAGTCTTAATCAAAGTATAACGCTTCGGAGGTCCGTGCTCCAGCCTTGAGGACACTTGGTCCGTTAGTTCCCACATATTATATTTTAAAATGACATGTAATTTAAAGAGGTCGTCAGAAAAGCATCGCCTTTGTTTATTTTATGTTGAAAAAAAATTCTACCAACTGTCTAATATTCTTTGCACAATTTTTATTAATTTTTTACCTTTTATTGTAATAAAAATAATCTTGAAGCACCACAGATATATTTAAAAATTAAAAATTATTAATGAGCCTCTGCTTACATATAATAATAAAAGAGTAACAGACAAAAAAAATAAAAGTTGTAAAACATTTGTATAATGTATCAAAATCGTGTCAATAAATTGTTCTTTCTTCAGTAAATTGAATGATAAAAAGCGTTTACTTATTTATAATAATAAAAAAATACTATCTTAATAAAGCAATATACCCTAATCTAAAAATTAAAATTGACATATTTCATTTTATAATTCATTTCAAGATTTTTCTGTATATATTATATTGAAAAGTTTTATGGTAATTTTTTTGCGGTAGTATGGTGTCAGTCCTATTGAATATTTGGTCATGTGACAATTATTCATTAATTATAATTCTATTTGTATTGATTTATTTCCATACAATATATTCTCCAACCGAAATGTTCAACGTGCAATTATTTCCTTGTAAAAATCGAGTCGCTGCAGTCAATTCATTGTAGCATAAAGTTCAATAATCATAAAATCCATCAAAAACCCTTTAGACTGCTATAATAAAATGATAACGTAATAAAAGCATTTTATCAATGTTTACACTATGGTGCTACTTGCATGCTGTCATGCATTCTAATTCATCATCATGCCAATATTTTAAACCTGCTGATATTTTGATTTAAAATTGAACATCCACAATGTTGTCAAATTATAAAACTTAAAAAAAAAAACTCTCTACACAATACAATCTTTAAAAATCCTAAATATTTTTGAGACCACTACGTAAACACAATAAATAGTTTAAATAAGGGATTTTCAGACAGAACAGAACAAAAAACCAGTATTAATTCACAAAATAACATCAATTTCAATATTGAGTTTTAAATGGAATTTAAGACTAGGAGTTTATCTTTTGGAATTGTCACATACATGTACATAAAATACATAAGTTTGATAATAGTTATTTATCTAATTTTACATATGCCTATGAAAATCTCACATAAATGCAGAAAAGAACTCATAATTTTTAAATAGCTTGATAGTTTAAAATAAAACTTCCTCAAAATTGATCTATGCATTTGGAAGCTAGGAAGCCGCTTACAATTGTAAGCTTTTAACTTATAACACTTATGTCTTGATTTCGGGAGTTAATATACATAATAAAATGGTTGTTATATGCACGGTATGTTTTTTTTAATGTTTATTTGTATTATTTTTTACATTCATATTATATTATACGTAGATATGGCCGAATCAACAGACAAAGGGCACTACCAATTAACAATCGTAGGCCATTAAAATTCAAGGTGTCGTCTAAAGTACCATGGAATAGTTAAAGTGCCCGATGAAGAATTTAATAGAGATCACACATCAAGGCAATAAATTATCAAATGAATCATTGACAATATATAACATCGCCATCAATTTCAGAAACCTTGCGACACATTATGCATATATTTTATACAAAACCATAACAATATTTAAAACATGGAAATTTAATAACAAACTTACGGCGAGTGGAAGTTTGGCACGGGCGGCGGCCTCCCGCTCCTCGGCCGCGGTGATGGCCGACCGCGCCGCGCTCATTTTGCGCTCGCATCGCGTTGCCAGCTTCTATAATGCATGATAACGCCAACACGTTAGATATGTCAATGTGCCAATTTCGTAAAACTATTACTGAAAATAATTTAGCCAATAGATGACAACATGAAAATCAAATTTATTTATTGTCCAGATGTATAGGGTCGGGGACAAACTTGTTTTTTTTTTTTTTGTATTTTATGCATAAATGCAAGATCATTTTTCAGCATATTTTATTTACATTTAACTATAATATAAATGCCATATTTTTCAACAACTTGTTGGCATTTTGTAGGTAGTGTCATAATCCCATTGCAGTAGAAATTTTGGGACTTCTGATCAAAAACTTGCGACAATTAGTTCGGACAGTCCTCTCTTGATATTAAACTAACACTACTTAAAAAAATACTGAAAAGACTGAAATAGGTGTAAATCTCAGGGTGCAAAGTTAGAGCTGTATGGTGTACATATTTAGACATCTCAACTAAACTCTATTAATATTTGCCGAGTGAGTAAAGGTGTGTAGTCTGACATTATGGTGAAAAATCACACTTTTTCTGTTGATCAAGGCTGTTTTCTTCTACCAGTTTGAGTCTCATCAGCTGTTAGCAGTAGAGATCTGAATTAATGGTTTTGTCCGGCAGTAAATGCTCTTAATGAATAATGCCTTTCCAATCCCACCATACACATAGTATCAATTTATTGCGAGTCATTATGGGTTACGCTCCACTATCCGGGTGGAGCTTGCTTGTCTTTTGACCATGATCTTTTTCGCATGTTCTTTTCAAAAATAGTCTGATTTCTTCAAAATGTATCGAAAATTTATGTTACGTTCCCATTTTGGTGGATAGACAAACAATAGAAAAATAGTGGGACACAATTTTTATTCTTTATTTTTCTTCTTTTTTTAAAATGTCATTTATTTATTGGTATCAAAACTAGCCAGATACAAACAGCACAACCAAAAAGATTTTACTGCAAATTTTTACTTTTAATTTTTATTTACAATTTATGAAAAAACTTTTTCTTCAACATAATACTTTAAAATGAGTGAATAAGTAATTGAATTTTAAATATACCAATAAGTGATTTCAAATAGAATTATAATGTGGGATATGCTAAGTTTCTGGAACTATATTTGAACTGAAATATATTTCATATACTGTAACTTTAATTTGTTTTTCTTTTGTTTTATTATAATTTTTAAAATTTTGAATTTGCATTACAATAGATTAAAGAAAATTTTTTGGATCAATTATTTTTTATCATTAATGGTGTGCAGTACAATTTGTCAACAATACAGTTACAAAAAACTTGATATAGCATTTAATGATGAGGACTTATTTCTTAGTTCTACTTATTTCAGATATATATCTACTAGTAAAAATAGTATCAGGACATCATAATACAAATTAACTTGGAAAGCAAAGGACAGTGAATGTGAGATTAGTATGTATAGTTGCTGGCCCATGGTTCATGATTTTATTGTATTTTTGTTTGGTTCTAAGTAAATTCTTTACAGAATCATCAAAGTAAATAAAACTAATTTTCAGAAAATGTTACTTGTCATCACTACTAAATGTCATTCCATGATAAGAAACACGTAAAAAAAACGCTATTTACAATAATTTTAGAGGAAGCTAAAAATTTGTTACAGTACAACGCACGAAACTTTGCCGCTGTGAAATTATTCAGAGAGCATAAAATAGGAACATGGGCGAAAAGAAGGAGAGGTTTAGCAGCATTGTATCATTCACAGGCAACTCTTAGCGGTAAAAATCTGTATGTTGTATAGTATAGTATATATAGATCAGTAAGTTGTTTGTATATGCAATGTTTTTCTGAAATTCGATTTATAAATCATCAACCCCAATTTTACCATCTTTAATATTTGTATCTATCCGTATATCCTTTTATAATGAAAGACTAGTTTGACCAATTTTGATTAAAATTAGTATACAGTAAAAACATGTGATTGTGCAAATGATAGGCTACTGTATATATGTATGTTCATTTATAACATAAGAATGGTTTAACTGATCTTAAGAAAAATCGGTATAAAATAAGAACACGTTTTTGCACAAATCATTGGTTAAAGTCTGTCTTATGTCCATCTATACAACAAGAAATGGATGGAAATACTAGTAGGATTGAATATGGAATGTGACCGAGATTGAAATGTACGATTAGACCGAAATCGAGAATCCAAACAAGCCAAAATTGCATAAAAATGAACTGGAATAGAGATGGGGGTAATAGGACTCAGCACAAAAATTAAGATCACATGCAAATGCATTTGCATACAGAAATGCATTTCAGATATTAATTTTGATTATAGAGAAATAGATCAACCATTACAAATAAAATTAATGCTATTTGTCTCAATTTTCATATTGAGAATTGCATTGAGAGCTTGGAATTTTGGCAGTTGGTCTACATAAAAGGTAAAGCCGCAAGCAGGTAGCCAGAACTATCTACACATATAATAATTCTATAACTGTTTGTTGTCTGCACTTGGGAAATATTTATGAAAAACGAATATGGTAGTATTTTATAAGTGCAATAAAAAACAATATAAACATTTTTAGGATAAACATCTCTTTATTATGTTTGTTTGTGCGCATATCACGCAAAAGCTACTGCATGAAATTAAATGCGGTTTTCATAAGAGTATTTCTGGAGATCTAACTTAAAAACAGGGCATGTTTCATTTTCATACACAATCTAAAAATAGTTATATACAAAACTCTTTTCAACCGGGAACTGTAACTAAATATAGGAAGTTATTAATATAATTTCATGCCTGTATGGTTTCAAATCACATCTTGCTCTCTTCACATTACACCTATGAAGATTAAAACAAGAACAGCGACAATAGTTCAACTTAATTTTCAGTTAAAATTTAAAGACACAGTTCAATTAAATTGGCAGACAATGAAAATAAGAAAGTAAAGTACAGGCCATATTCTATAATTAAATAATAATTTAGAGCGGTGACCTGTAGTTCGGCGAGCGCGTTGTTGGCGGCGAGCCGTAGCGCGCAGTTGTGCGTGTGCAGCGCGGCCGCCTCGCAACTGCGCCGATCCAGTATCTCTTCCAGTGCCAGCCGTTGCTCATGAGCCGTGCGCAGACTCTCCTGCGCTACTTCCTGTAACATTTATGTATTTTTCATGAAAAAAAAGGACACTCATGTATACTTTCCAACAGTTTTATTTTAGAATCATGTTACTAATTAAATATTACATAGAAAAAATAATACATCGAGATATTTCAAACAAGATTAATAAATAAGCATGTATTATAATAATTTACATTTAATTTTATATAATATCAATTACTTTAAAAGTAATAATAATAATAATATACATACTTGTCCCATTAACTAAACTTATTCAAAAATACATTTTGTTAATTTATTTCTAAATAAAAACACAATAATAGAAGCTTATTTAAAACAAATTTACCGGTGTATAAATATTACTACATAATTGACCTGATAGTTCTTTTTGTCTTCCAACAACTGTTGGAGTTGACCCTGGTCAGGCTGGCGGCCAGCCGCAAGCGCCGTCTCCAGGGTGTGTACGCGCATGAGCAGTTGTTGTTCACCGACAAAGAGTTGCCACGCCGCATTCGCCTCGCCTCTAGTTCTCTCCACACATTCTCTAAGGGTACGCAAACGGTTTTCGAGAGATGCTTCACGTTGTAACGCTTCCTGAAACATTAAAAAGTAGGTGTTAAAGAACAAACTTTATAAAACCAAAGACTCATATGTAATTTTAAGTTTTATATAGTATACTAATGATTGTGTGAGTATGTGCTTGTGTATATATGATGGTGTGTCTCTTCATATGTGTGATTGTAAATAAGTTTCTACTTTCATTTACGATTTCAATCTCAATTCGAAACCATTATCATAAAACAAAATCTATTTATTTATAATGTATTTCAATCAATTCTTTTAATCCTTGCAAAAATCTTAACTATCCCACCTAATTTTTAAGTTACAACAAAACAAGTTATTGATTATGTTAACAAAATTGTACTAAATTTTAAATGTCACAATTATTAGTACAATATAAAAAATAACAGATTCTGCTTTTCATAATTATTATTGAAATTACTAATAACCTACAGGGAAAACTACATAATAAAAATATACGTCAATAAACAAATTCGATAGCATTTTGTCTTTCAATGACGTCAACAAACCGAATAAAAAACAATTGTCATGGACATCAATGAAACTATTTAAAAAAATTAAAGAAGTAGTTTTCAGGGATACTATTGCAATTTTAGAAAATCTCTCAAAAATTAACAAGATGACATATAAGTCTATGTTAAAAATATAGAACATAATGTTATAGATCTCTAGTCTTTTCGTTTATAATAATAAATGATACCGTAAAATTAGATGAACACAAAAACCTCTTCTGTATTAATATTACTAAATAATGAACACATACCATTGAATTATTTTGTCGAAATTAGTTAAGTGTTAAACAAAACAGCTTTCTAAAAGTAACATAGTGCCATCTATCATGCTCAAAGAGAAACTGTTTTTATTTAAAATAGTTCTTCATTTATCTACTTTTTTTAAAGGTTTTTTTAAGGGCACACGAGTAAGGTAGTTACAGGAGAGTACCGCCGCCCATAAACACCTTCAATAATGCATTACCGATCTTTCAGAACCATTAGATGTACGTACATAATTAAAATGACCACACATACTCATATGATTAGACTGTTATTTTTTTATTTGCTTAGATTTCAGTATTGTATACTGTACTACTTGTATTCTAATATAAAAAATAATAAGTAGAGTAATAATAATACTAATAATAATAATGTGGTAACAATATTCAATTTTAGTTTTATTTACATTCATATTGTTTCAACTAATACTGCTACAGTAATATGATAAAAGAAATACTGGCAAGTGGTAAAATTAAAAATTTTCTATTATGATATCAATTTTTTTTTATTTCTTTATACTTTTTTATAACCAAGCAAATATTAACATCAGATTTAATTTTTCTTTTTTATATTTATTAATGATTTTTTTTTAGTTTTTATATAAAAATAAATTTTGAAGTGTCGTAAAAATTTAGATTATAAATATTTAAAATACACCCAAAGGACAATGAAAATTTCATTCTCGTTTTCTTTTCCTAGGTCTCAAATTTTATTGATATATGGAAGGCCAACTTTTATTTACCTGTGTATGTAAAGTTCATTATTTTGTTACTATTGTAATTTTGAGCAAAGCCAGTATTCAGTTTGCATTTTCCCAAACCAGAATATATGACTCTTTCGCCTTATTGCTTAAAATACTTCGCAGAACAAAAAGAAATAAGCTACTGATTAATAAACTATTCTAACCTACTAGAAAGAGAAAATTAATTTTCATCAAAAAAGTATATATCAATTTTCATTTTACTAACTTCTAAAATATAATCTGAACCGTAAAAAAATTAAAAATCTTTCCTGCACATACACAACCTTGTAGACTGGTATATGTAATGTACAACTACGTACATTAATATTAAATAAGATCAAACTAATGAAAAAATTTCAAAATGTTTTTGATGAGTAAAAATGCCATCGAGGTCTTACTCATGCAGAACATGGTCACATATTCTACACACACTCACAGGTGATTTGTATTAATACACATTTAAACCAGTGATTTAATGACAATAATTCTAACTGACCTGCATGAAAGTGTTCAACTGATACAGTTCTCGTAAGTGCAGCGGCGCAGTCATGGTAGGATTGAATGACAATTTGGCTTCTGAGCCATCTGGGTGGTAAAGCTTTAGCAATGCTACTACCGGTGGGAATGTCGTCTGAAAGCACATACAATTTATTGTTAGATAGGTGTCTCTTAAATCTTAAATGCAGTTGGTTATATTTATGTTTATTTTGTATTATTAATAATAATAATAATTTTACATATCAATCTATTGATGCCTTTAGCCAATTATAAAATAAATAATTGATGTAAGATTGCATCATATTTATGATTTGTTGTGTCATAAAATTCCTGTTTTAAGATTTTCTACGTTTTCAGGAATTTACAAAAATTACACAATGAAAAGATTTAAATTTTTGGACACTAATAGAAATTAAAAAAATAAACTATTTTTCTGTTACTAGGTTGTAGTACAGTTATATTTTCTAACTAAGCAATAGTAGCAATTATATTAGGTCAAGGAAAAAGTTTTTTCATACTTATTTAAGTAAAAAGTTGCAACAAAATCTCTTTGTGCTGTTTGTATCTGGATAGTTTTGAGTCTAATAAATAAATGACATTTTATATAAAAAAAAGGTGTCGCATCATTTTTCTATTGTTTTTTCTGTCCACCAAAATAAATGAATCTAACAAAGAAATTAGATACATTTTGACGTTTTATTACAAAAAAAAGGGTAAAATGCGACGAAAGTCTCAAACAATTTGTAACGTTTATGGACCTAATGCAATGTTGGTAAGAGTAGCACAGAACTGGTTCAAGCGTTTTAAGTTCAGTTATTTTTATATCAAAGATAAACTTTGCTCTGGTCGACTTATTACAGATAATGTCGATACCATTTTGAAAAAAGTAGAGCAAAATCGACATTATACTTCTTACAAGATAGCTGAAGAACTAGGGATTGACCATTTTTGAAAAGAACATGCGAAAAAATCATGGTCAAAAAACAAACAAGCTCCACCCGGATAGTGGAGCAAAACCCAGATCAACTCGCAATAAGTTGATGCTATGTGTATTGAGAGATTGAAAGGGCATTACTCATTATGAGCTTTTACTGCCGAGCAAAACCATAAATTTGGTTCTCTACAGCTGACTAGTCTCAAGCAAGTAGAAGAGAAAAAAACGTCCAGAATTGATCAACAGAAAGGGTGTGATATCTCACCATGATAACGCTAGAGCACACACATCTTTAGCCACTCAGCAAATATTGAGAAGTTTGGTTGGGAAATGTTAATGCGTTCACAATATAGCTCTAACCGTGCATTCTCAGATTTTTATCGATTTAGGTGACTTCAGAATTCTTTAGGTAGTCTTAGGTTAACAACAAGAAAAGACTGTGAAAACTACTTGTTGTAGTTTCTTGATCAGAAATCCTAAAATTTCTACAGCAATGGGAATATGTCACAAGCTACAAAATGGCAACAAGTTGTTAAACAAAATGGCATATATATTATAATTAAACATAAACAAAATATGATGAAAAATTATCTTGAATTTATATATATATAATACGACAAAATTCCGACCTTATAATACAAATAGATTAAGAGTTTGAAATTCAAATAAGCTCTAACGTGAATGCGACCTTGTTGAATAATTAAGGCAAAACTGATGCTCTGAGACTAACAATGGCCATAGCATTTCACATTACAGTTGTTTATACCTGTTTCCTAGTATTTACTAATGATTGTAGGAATTTTGTAAGCATGGTACATTAAATTTCAAATACATAACAGTACTAATATCTACTCAAACATTAATATCTGAATTATGCTCTATTTTATTTTCACAGCTTTATATCAGCATTATTAGAAAAATCTGAAATAAGATCAGACATGTGTCACATCTCAAACAGCCTGCATGCACATTTACATACACACATATACAATATTTTTGTAACCTATAAATATTTATGGTAAAATCTAATTAGTAAATAGTAAAAATCATTTTTTTTTATGATTTCAAAGTGATATTTACCTTAATAATGATTAGCAAATAAGATTTTAGGGGAAAGTAAATGAGTATTACCTTTTCAGCGCTGCCAGCATTATCCACGACAGAGATGCCAAATTGCACCACATCTCCTGAGAATACTTGGTGAGGTTCCTTGTTTTTTGATATCGAACACTGGCTGTTGTTGATGAAGGTTCCATTGCTGCTCTGGTTGTCCTGTAAAAGTTAATCAAATATAAATTTCAAATCATCAAAGGCAATTTAATCATATGCATTAACTTTAATCTTCAATAACATTTATACTTTCCATATTTTTAAAAGTAAATAAATTATTTTAATTGTTCTAGTGTGATACTGTGAATTATAAAAGTCAAAATAAACTTGAATAAGGTCTGTATGAACAGGATTCTATACTGATTAATGAATGAAAAATGATAGGAAGAATGTCAATACATAATATTTTCGATATGAATAGATAGTAGCTTTGAAAGTAAGAATTTATGTACCTTATCTTATCCATATAAAAATACTGCCCAAAAATGAGTAATGACTGATCACATTAAAGAAAAATATTTCCTTAGTGATAACATAATTTACATCATTTATTTCAATTCTTGTTATTTAGTTTTGTGTTACACAAAACTAGTGAAAGAATAATAAAACAATTTTATTGCCATTTTGTGTACCATCTCCCAGCTATTTCCTTTTATTCAAATTATTCACCATATATTGAATAAAAATTATTGGTAATTTATATAATAGCATCTATTTTAAGATTCATTTATATTGTCTAGCTTTTAACTGTGACTTCATTAGCATGAATACCAAATACATTTTTGTTTTGCGTACTATCACAAATAGCCTATTATTTTGTACACTAATTTAGCCTACAATAAATAATCTACATCATTTTGCATATTTCAAGTCTCTCCTACACTAGTATAAGTTTGAGTTAAAATGATTTCAATAATTAGATAAAGATTTAACATAAAAAAAAAATATAACATATTCAAGTATAATATAGTTTGATTGTTAAAATCGCCATTATAGCAAAAACTGACAATATTCCAGTGATCATCGATAATACTCAATTAATTATACAATCTCAAACAAGAACGAAGTAAGAAATAGCTACACATTTGTTAAATTTAATGAAAATGTATAAATTTTAATGTGAAATCATAGAGTTCGGTAAAATCTTATTAGCATAGAACTGTAGGCCTACAATGCCATCGTGGGCGGATGGTACAGTGAGAGTTGTTCAAACGTCGCGCCAAGGTTTCGGCCTGTATTAGGACAACGATCGTTTATTACATTATACTTTCGTGTCAACCAAATTAACGCGAATGCTCGCCCATATGTCTATTATTACGTTTTGTAAGTGTGTCATGGTTTTAGGGTAAGCATTTTTAGTAAAGGCGCCATAGTAAGGTATCAGAAGACGGATATATTATTAAGGTGTTGAGCATTAATAACACTGTACATAGGCACATAAATATATAAATACCAAATCTTCATCAAATCATTGACAAATCAAGAGACAACATTACATTGTATTGATACTATACTTTATGACATATGGATAGCTATATTTGAGTTTAAAATAAAGAATGTTACAACATGTAATATACACAGTCTAGCATGTTAATATATTTCTTATGTTTGACTCAGTAACTCAAACTGCAAATATAAGTCAGAACTTTCAGGTAAAAATCTGTGTTAATGTCGAATTTCATCCATCATCAAAACTTAAAGCCGTTATATGAAAAATCAAAATCAAGTTCTTCATATGTAAAGAAAACAAGATGTATTATAGAGAATTACATACACAGAATAAAAAATATTGTACAACAACAATAAATAAAAATCTAAATTAATAATGGTTAAAAATATCCAAAGCATTTGTGATAGTATTAATTTACAAATATAAACATATTTCACTTAGGGAAAGTTCAGAATGATTAGTAACTGGAACTCATCTAGTTATTCACTTACCACAAGGTAGAAGTTTCCTTTGTCATAATAAAGCGTGGCGTGATGCCTGGACAGCACGCGGCATTCGAAGATGGTGTTGTTAGGACTGGGCGTCGCGTGGTAGACATTACGACCAATCTGTGAATGGGCAATGGAAATTATACTAATAAGAAAAAAGAACCAAACAGATACGAGTTAGTCTCACCCGCTTAATGTCCTAAGTTGTACCAACTAGAATATTTATATGTGAAGACATATTTTTAATTTGAAATTTTGCAATTCTAAAATATAATAGAAACTATTAAATTTAGATAATGTGACTATAATTGAATGCAGCTGAATAGTGGTTATTAATTACGATGATAAACTATGTAAAGTAATGCAGTACTGATAAAATTCATTCAATGTATATAATATATTCTGTTTTTAACTATATCTAGAATTATCTAAGAAATGATTTTTGTACATAGCTGATTTTAAGCACAGGTTTTTAAAAAATTGTTAGAGACTTCTCTAACAATTTTTGTTGTGCTTACTTAAGCACAATGTATTACACAATATTGAGATGGTGCTCAAAAGGCATAACATGTGCTATTTTAAATGACGTTCTCAATAAAATGCATATAGTAACCTAATAGACTAAAAGTTATTTGCACATTATCTGGTATTGTAAATTACATAGCAGTGATTAGGTATATATAGCATTCATTAATATAAAAACACCACAGCTTAACAAAAATCACATTAGTTCTTGCAAGTTACTTCTTGGCATAAATGATATAAGGTATTCTGTATTTCATTGCATCTAAAGTACTAGATATTACTTTTATAATCATGCTTGGATAAAATTAAATAACACATCAATTTTATGTAAAGGTACTACTGTCATAATAAATTTTTAATACACCTGTGTTGCTTATGCACATAAGGAGAATTTAGCCTTTTTACATTTAGATTGGTTACCTTGAAGTATTTTTTGGAGTTATCATTCCGTAATGAATATTTATACAAGTTCTGTATTATAATTTTTATACGCTATTTCTAGATAATTTAAAAAACTGGCCAAGAGCATGTCCGACCATGCTCACTATAGTGTTTCGAAGCCATTACTGCAAAGAGATGCACTACACGTGAAAAAACTACATTGTTACACTTTTTTCCATGTTTCCCTCACATAACAGGTATAAGCACTTTAGTTCCCTATAACTAAAGAAACAAGTAGGTATGACAACTATTACTCTTAAACTAGTGTAAACTAAAGTGCACCAGCAAAACAGCGTATGTTCATAGCACTTACATTGTTGAGATGCACAGTTTTTCGGCAATAACTCAAAAACGGTATATCCGATCATGTTCAAAATAATTTTTGTTGAAAGTATTTATTAAGCGTGACCTTCATTATTTTTTTTGTATTATTTGGACATATGGTTGGAAAAGCGATTATTTCACAAAATATTCAATTAGTCAAAAAATTGCTTAAAAACTTTAAGTGTTTTTAAAAGACTGTCGAAATATGTGTCACATGTTGATGTTTTCTGAAAAAAATTTTTTTCAACTTCAGTTACATGTATGGAGTGCCCCCCACCTAGAAAATATTTACTTTTGTTATTTAAATACGAAACTAAGTAGTGGCTTATACAAGACACCTACACTCCAAATTTCATCAATAAACATCTTGTAGTTGTTAAGTAAAATGCCTGTAACATACGGATGGACAGAGAGACAGATATGACGAAACTATAAGGGTTCCATTTTTGCCATTTTGGCTTGGAACATTAAAAAGGCTCTTATTAGGTAATATAAATAGTAGGTTACACCAAAATGGAAACCTAGCACAAGTTTTCATATAGTTAAAAAAAATAAGATTTAATTCTGAAGTCAAATAATACTTGAATGGTAAAGTTTAGATTTTGGTGTCATTATGAAGTTCAACTTATACAACTGAGAAAAAAAGAACTGCATCTCTAGAACTTGATTCTTGTTTACATTCAATAAAAAAAAAACTGCAATTTAGTGTATCATAGAAATTATGCATTTGTTGTGTATTAAAAAAATTGACTCAGCATTTAAGAACAATTTTCTTAACTTAAAATAAAGAAAATCTTTGGTTAGAAAATTTTACATATGGTACAATGATTTTATTTTTTAAACTTTTTCTCACATTTTTTTAATGCATACCTCCTTGTTCACATAAAACAAATAACAAAACGGCAACTATTCAGAGGGGAAGTAGAGTTAAGATTAAACGGCATCTAGTAATGCAAGATAACTAAAGTAAGCCTAGCTAGATATCTATTGTAATAACTAAAATGTAACAATGCATTCATCACATTCACACAATAACAACACAGACCTTCCTTTCTGCTCCTGCATGTA
This sequence comes from Eumeta japonica, assembly GCA_005406025.1. Classification (NCBI taxonomy): domain Eukaryota; kingdom Metazoa; phylum Arthropoda; class Insecta; order Lepidoptera; family Psychidae; genus Eumeta; species Eumeta japonica. The sequence continues at coordinate 467,327 of BGZK01000264.1, forward strand.
GTACAGTACCTATGAATAATTCATTAGTCCCTAGCCATCGCAGTGAATAAAAATAAGCATCTTTATAACAATAGTATTCTGAGAAATAATAAACTTACCAATCAAACTTAGCTACTTATTATAATGGGTATGAAGCTTGTTTAAACTTTTACCCACTTGCCAAGTTTCATTGAGAAGTTTATGAATTCACACCAATATTTTCGGTACTTCTCAAGGCATTACAAGTAATGGATAACCAATTAAATTGACATAATATCTACATTTTCACTATTTATTTAACAATGTAACACACATGGATATTTTTGAGAAATTGGCCTGATTATTTTGCATATGTTTTTGTCAAGATTTTGTAATCTGTTCAATTATACTAGCTATGCATTATCATGTTTAATTACTATAAAGCTTCTGTTACTTATTTTAATTGCTTTTAGTGAGTGACTTGACGCCTGGCTCACTACATTACTGTGCTTCGCCCTCACCTCGCTACTTTACAGTATGTTGCGTGCGAAATTACTGCCACAATGATAAAGTAGTATAGATACATAAAAGGATAGAGTAACATAATAATATGATGTATATGTTTATCACCCAAGGGAAGTGAAATAAAAAAACAACTGTTATAGTGCTTGTATTTTATTCAATCTTAACTTTAGTACTGCCGATGTGAAATTCATGAAATTTTGTATAGTAGTGAAAGAAAATACAATTTTTAAATTATGTTTCCCTTCACTACAGCTCTACAAAATATAAGCAATATTGATGGCAGAGTTAGAGAGTTATGAGGACTTATGTGAGTCAAAATATCAATTGAAAATCTTAGTACAATGTCATCAACTTATCTGTTCAAGTCAATAAATGGATGTGGAGTGGTGGGGCTGGTAGGGGGATGAGAAAGTGTGATGGTCTGTGGCTGTATATTTGTATTGTTTGAGGGAAATCGATGGCCATATTTTCAGACCATCAAAAAAGTAATTATTGCTAAATTTTAATTTAAGTCCAGAGAAGCGAGCAGATAACTGTCAGTGTTAAATACATTTTTATTATATGCATTTATTGCTATCGGAATCCTATCACAATTATAAATTTTATTTCTCTGAATGTATAGTTTGTCAAATTTTCACTTTTGCGAAAGGTATTTTTTCTGGAGTCATAAGAAATTTAAGGTTTTTAAAACGTCATCGTATAGAACCCATTAATGTTAGAAGAGGTCTTTTTACAACAATCTTGAAAAATTAATAGTTTCAGGACAAAAAACCTTTTAAGACGAACTAGCACGAGCGACAATGCGTTCCTTGTCGCTAAAGAAATATTATTTATGGCTTTCTAAACCGTTCCGTATGAGAAAGACACACGAAACGGAATAAAGTCGCGGCCAGGTGTACTATCCTATCTGTATTAACGACAACTTGGCAAGCGATTCATTAGGAACACATTCGCACAATAACATGTACCAACTTTATGAAGGATCATTAGCGTCATAAAAGAGGTGTGTCGATGAGGACTGCGACGTCCTCTTTCAGGGCAAACTACATATAATAGTAGTAAGTATAGTGAGTATTAGGAAATATGGGATATAACTAAGAAACTTAGTAGTTGGATGTTTACTAATACTTGTACCATATGGAATCGATCAAGCATCTTTCTGCAAATTTTCATTTCTTTTTTTTAGAACAACTTTGCCAAAGAAACCATAGACGCTGTTTTTGAGAGAAAAAAAAACTAAGAATGTAAATGTGTAATCGTACGAAATACAGCCCTAGCGGTTAGTAACAGGATGCGCGCTCCTAAACCGGCCACTTCGTCATGCGACGGTCGGATACGGCGGGCGCCGGCGGCAGTGTCTAGAAGCTCGCGGTGGAGATGCCCGTCTGCGTGCGGTTAACGACCCGACACGCGGCTTTAGAGGCTTAGGTACTTTGTTATAGTGATAGGTTTACGATATTGATGATACTGAAGTGCTCAATAACAATACCTTTCACTACTATTGAATATGCAAACATGATTTATTGTTAGGAAGTTTGTAGAGGTAACATTGTTGTGGCTTTATAGTTACACTTACCCTGACAGTCAACAACCTGCGAGTCCACGGGTAATATTGCGTGTTGTTTATCGTTTACGCGATAATTTAAATAAATGTGAAAAATGGGAGACTACGACGGCGACTTTTACATCACTGACAACATAAAATGTCTTTTGTAGGTAAACGACTACTCCTTTACCTACAAAAGATATTATTTTTAAAGAACTTATCTAGATAAATTCTTTAAAAATAATAAAATAATATATCATATAGCCTGTTTGTCACGTGTTCTGACGTGGCACGGGGCGCGCAGTGCGCTATCTGATCGAGCATTTTGTAGGGTTTTTTGTGCATATTTTTTATTATAATGTTTAAGCATATTTTCAATGACATAATTTAGTTATAATTACTTTGGCAAAGTTGTTATAAAAAAGGAGATTATGAATATTTGCGGGAAAATGCATGATTGATTCCATCCTGTATATGGTTCCATACCTGAGCGATGTCAACGAGACTATTACTAAGCTTACGCCTTCTACCCGTCTGTCCGTTCACCTATCTGCTGTCCTACTTAAAGGGCTTTCTCATTTTAACTGTAATAGGTAGCTAATAAAAATTTTCACAAAACAATATTACTATGGTGAGTATTCTAACAAACAATAAATCAAAACAAAAGCTGAACTGTTAAAGAGGGCCCCTCTTTTTAGGGTTTCAAGCAAAAATGGAACCCTTGTAGTTTCGTCATGTACGTCCGTCCACAAGTTAAAGGCATTTTTTTTTTAAAACTACAAGACGTAAATTGATGAAAATTATAGCGTAGGTGTCTTGTATAAGACGCTACTTGATTTGGTAGTTAAACATCAAAAATAAATATTTCTAAGAGCACTCCATAAATGTAACAGAAGTTAAAAAATTTTTTTTTAGCAAACATCAACGTGTGGCACATATTTTGACAGTTTAAAAAAAAACACTAAGGTTTATAAGCAATGTTTTTGATTACGTTAATAATCGCTCCGAAAGTAGCAGGAATTGTGTCCCTCCCCTTTTATTTTCTAAACCGCATATACAAAAAACATTAAAAAGATAACGAAAGTTACGCTTAATAAATACCTTTAACGAAAATTATTTTGAACATAATCGAATAAACTGTTTTTGAGTTATTGCCAAAAAACTACGCTTCTCAATAAAAGGACCTAAGTGCTATGAAAATACGCTCTTTTGCTGATGCACTTTAGTTTACTCTATTTTAATAGTAATAATCAACATACCTACTTATTTTTCTAGTTACAGACGAATTAAAATGCTTATAACTCTTCTGCGCGGAAAACATGAAAAAAGTGTAACAACATACTATTTCATCTGTAGTGGATTTCTTTATAATAGTGGCTTTAGAACCCTGTAATAAGCATGGCCCGACATGCTCTTGGCCAGTTTCTTATTATTGTATTAGAAACATTTTTTTTTTGAAAACATAACACAAATATAATTGTGTGATGGTGTGAAAACTTCGATGCAAAAGTCCCACTCGCACTTAACTATGTAGTTTAAATTTTCCTCATGGTTAACACTTTATACTCTATCTATGTATAAAAAAATGTTAACAATCATACACAATTAGTACCTACTCTAAATTTATGATATATGAATTAGTAAGTCAACTAGTGATGGTGATATTTTCAGATATTTACATTTAAGAACTATTACATCTAGATAAATGGAATTCAGAATACTGTTTTCTATTGATGGTTCTAACTGCATACTTTGAAAAAACATTGTTTTCTAACTCAAATGATAATCCCAAAAACAGAAGAGATTGTATGAATGGAAAAGGATTTGTATGAATATTTGATTATGTGTCTGATATATATTTGTGATAACTTGGCCTAGCACACAGTGTATATCAACGAGGGTGAAGTCATATGAAAAACTATTCGCTCCTAACATTGTGGTAATGACACAAATATATTCAAAACAAATAACTCCATAAACCAACTTTACATTACATATTACGAAAGTTTTACAAAAATTGATCGATATCAAAAGTAATTGAAAGGCAATCCAACCAATTTATTCTTCACCCTGACCAAAACGTCTTTCTAAAATTGAATACATACACATACTAAATAATTCAAGCAGGATAATATTTATAGAGTAGAATTATTGCTTAATTATCATAAATATCGATTCTGTCTCTAAGTTGTGAAACTAGTTACGACATGATATTGATCTTTGAGAAATGACTCTCAACAATAAAGTAAGCAGATGCGCCGCACAAATAGCACGATTAATCTTATTACAATTGCCGATGTACAATTGAACGTGAGTGGCGTCGGCACCTAATGTTGATTCATTCACGTTCACACGCACGTACGCACACACTAGTATGAAGTTTCCATTTGTCAATTATGTTAAAGAGGAAGATCATTACTTAGACAGTTCATTCAAATTAGCCAGTTTAATTTTCACAGAAATATTTTCAAGAACCTGTTGCATCTATTCAATTGGTATATACACAATACCAAAGTACATATTTACATTTCAAAATTTTGCCATTTCTGAATTTTCAGTTTTATATAACAACTAGCTTTTGCTCGCAGCTCCGTCCGCATAGACAGTATTTTTAGGACTTGCGTCAAATCCGTTCTTAATGTGCATCTACATCACGAAAAGAGTAACTATACCAAAGTTCAAGGCCATTAGACCTATAGTTTTGGAGATCTCATAAAATGATGAAATTTTTTTTGTGGATTGGATTTGTATAAAATCCATTCTTAGTGACCATCCACATCCAGAAACTTTATCTAATTTCATATTGATTGCAAAAATAAAATGCATTTTTACAGAATTATACTTGCTAGGCTAACAGAGCTTTCCTAAGGTGCATTAGTTGGTTTGATTTTATCCCCTTACTGTAAGCCATTAAGAAGTTCAATTGATCGTCATATAAAACTATGACAAATACTTGACCATAACGACATTACAGTAGATGACTCAAATATCCGGATAGCCTATAAAAGATTCGACCAGTATTATTAATTTGCTCCAAAGAATTGAAGAATTCCGTTACTATGCCATGGATCCCATAATCAGAACCTAACCAAACTCTCATCAAACTACTCTTGAAGTACATCCTTTCCAATAAAAAAAAAGAATAATCGAAATCGGTTGGCGTGATATTGAGTTATTTGTCCTTTTGTCGCGCACAAACTTAATGCAAATTTAGAATTATACGATTTTTTCATATAAGCCATTGTCACAACTGAACCAAGTTAAAATGGAATCACAAGGGAAGCACCAGTTTTCAAATAAAAAATAGGTTAACCCTGTAGGCCAACCCTGAAACTTCCCGCTATTTTCGAGTTCAAAATACTCGAAAATATATGGGATTTGACGCGATTTTTTGAGTAAAAAAACGGTTTGTTTCGATTTCTTTCGGCAACGATTTCTCGCAAACGAATCAACCGATTTTGACCCGGTTTGCGGCAATTGACGTGTTTTTAATAGGTTAAGAGCTGATTAGATTTTGGAATTGATCGATCAAGCCATTTTAAAGTAATTTTGAAAAAACCACTTTAAAAAAAAATCTTAGTTTTTTGAAAATTCCTCAAAATCTACCGGTCCAAATCGACCCAAACTTTCAGGAAATCTAAGTTTGGTGAAACTCTTTGGAACGCCGTTTAGTGGGCTCGATTCGGTCAAGCCGTTTAAAAGTTATAAGAGGTTTACATACATGCGCGCACGCACATGTGCGCGCACGCACGCACGCACGCAAGCGCACACACAAAAACATACGGACATCATCTCAGGGATGATCAGGGAAGCTTCCTAGACCCTCAGAACGTCGAGATCTGATGAGAACTCGATTTTTGCAAAATGGGGTGAAACCAATAACTTCCCGAGAATTTTAGAAAATTTTCAATTTTCTTAGCGGGAAGTTAAAAAGAATTATCAAAATCGGTTCACCCAGTCGAAAGCTCTGAGGTAACAAACATATAAAAAAAAATCGTTTGTTTGTAAAGTCGGTTTACTGACGATAGTTGAACGTGACAACGTCATAAGAAAATATTGATGAAATGGTTTTATTTTTTTGAAATCATAGCCACTCTCGATAATTATTTCGATCGAATAGTAAAGAAATTGATTTTTTACTCATCGTGAAATAGTTCTGTTAACTTATTGTTATAGTTTTGTCAATTATAGCATAACCTACAATTGCTGCACTAGCGGACCGATGCTATTTATTTTAATAATGAAAGCACGAATATTCGACAATATATCACTGAACATAAATTTAATACCGAAAGAACCATTACCTTTATCGCCGCAATTATCGTTGCTATAAACAACTGACACCACATTCACTTTTCACTGCACTTCATACTTGACGAAAACATGTAAATGTATTATTGTATAGCAACTGTCCACGCGGACGCATCGCTCACTCAAGTAAGGGAGAGACAGATGTCGAACGCTGTCGAACGCAGAGGCAGATTGTGCCTCTTTGTCGCTCGTTCCGCGCTCTCGCTTGCACTTCAAGCCTTAAATGGAACGCCTCAGAACGAGGTAACGCCGTATGAGTGTTTTTGTTCGTGCGTGCAGCCGGCTCCATAGAATTATAAGACGTCACGTCAAAACAATCAAATTGAGAACTTCCTCTTTTTTAATTTTGAAGTCGGTTAAAAACCATTGCTTCCGGTTATTTGCTTTTGTAGTGTAAAAGCATTGCTTATATTAAAATGTAGAAAGATTTATAAAACAAAGTATAGTTCATGAATGAAATAATTATCTATCTCAATGTGTTTAAAATAATTTTATAGGTTGGGGTTATATCATAGACATATACATACACCTAACTATATACATAAATACTATAGTAATTACTACATTTATGTATGAAATCATTATCATCCTAAAAGGTAATGATTAATGTAATTAATCAACATAATGAAGTATTGAATAATTAATCAACATAACACAATAATGAAGTATTGAATAAAAATATTATTTCAAGCGAGTTCAAGTTGGACTTGAGACAAAGATCCAAATCGGAATTAAAAGCTGATCTGTGATTGAAATTGAAATTGAAGTCACGAGTGGAATGAGAATTAAGACCAAAACTGGATTCGAAAGAGACATTGGAACTGGAATTGAAATCAAGAACAGGACCAATATCGGAATTATGATAGAACAGAGATTGTTTGATACAAAAGAAGAAAGAAGTCATTTTATGTCCTGGTGGGTCGACCCCCTGGTGAATGCTAATATATGATTATTACATCATAGATAAAAAATCCATCCCTGTATAATTTATCACAATTTCAATCATTACTTAAATGTATTACTGTACATCCTTACAATGAAAATTAATTTGAATACCTATTGCTTGTCAATATCTTTGGTTAGATAAGTTTGCTTATCTTATCTAGATAGACACTTAAGATTAACCTGTTCTGTTGTAGATTTTTTACACATTCTATTTATCTTAGCATCTGCCCAGGATTAGGAAAAAAATTTAACCTTGTTCTTCCAATTCATCTATTTTAAAACATCATGGAAAATTAAGTTTATATAGAACATTTTGCCTTGGGTTGTGCATGTACAAATATATGATCTTAATTGTAACCTGAATTCCCATCTCAATCCTAAACCTTCCCCTTATTTTCATCAAACAATCAAATGGTTTCATGTTAATATATTTTAAATACCCCTTGCAGTATCCCTTGACTACCACTGTTTTTACACTTCGAAGATAATAGTCATGTACATTTTCAGGTTATAAATAGTCTAAGATCCCGTATTAGAAATATATACACCCATTCGTTATTTGCGATGAAAAAGATTGTTATTGATCAAGAATTAGCTGAGAAAATATTGGGACCTTGAATAAGTTCTAGCTGTTTCTTCATAGATGGCAGTAGCAGTATCCCATTTGTGGAATTTCAAATGGTAACACAAATGCAAGGCAGTAGTGTATCTAACCTTAAATTTCAGTATATGGTAATTAGTTCACTTTATTGTAAACAAAGTAATTTTTTCTTTGTTATAAAAATGTCTACTTTTGTGCCAAATAAAGTGTATTTGTGGGGAATTTTAGTACACTACTTTATTCAAAATAAATTTGTAGCTGAAGCACATAGAATTCTTCCTGAGCCTAATGGTGATAGTAACAATGCTTTTGTTGAATACGGCATGCAGAGACTGGTTTCGACACTTCAAAAATAATGATTTTGAACTTGAAGATAAAGAACATTCTGGCGCACCAAAAAAATTTGAAAACGAAAAGTTGGAGGAATTACTCAATCAAGACCAATGTCAGACGTTAACAGAACTTGGAAGAACATTGCAAGTAGATGAGTCAACTGTTTCAAAACGTTTAAAAGTTTTAGGAATGACCCAGAAGCAAGGACATTGGGTCGAACTACATTACGGCTTTAATAACAGAAAAGAAAAGGTATTTTGCACCGCATCATGAATTGCGATGAAAAGTGGATACACTACGATAATTCAAAGCGTAAAAAATCGTGGGGTAAGCCCAGCCATGCATCACATCGTCTACTAAACCAAATATCCATGGTTTAGTATTTGGTGGGATTAGCAGGGTGACATTATTATGAGCTGCTCAAACTGAATGAGATTATCACGGGGATCGCTATCGACTTCCAATTGATGTGTTTAAGTCGATCCTTAGACACAACAAATTGATTTTGTTACATGACAATGCCGGCTTAGTGTTTAGGTTACGTCTGTTAAATTTCATCAAAATTTATTTGATCCTTTAACCATAAAAATATACAAATTTCACTTCAAATTTATGGTGTTATGATGGATTTAACTTTCTAATTCAGTGATTTTTCTGAGATACAATGACTACAATGTATAATTGTACCGTAATTATCAACATAACTACCAATTCCAAGTGACGAATACCCAATTTCGAAAATGTAAAGAGGTCATAATGAATATTTCTAACAGCTTTTCCCTCCTTTGGAACTGAATTTTCCAATATTATGCATTGGATTGTTTGTTGATTTTAGAGTTACCATCCATAATACTTTTGATTGATCATTCATACTTTAACATAAAATACCAAAACATATTTCTGTTATACAAAGCATGTATATTTTTAATGTAGTATATAGTTTAATGTGAACATGTTACATACACACATATAAATTTTTAACCTTTATCCTCCTCTTTAGATTTGACTGAAATCATTGATTACAACTATTATAATAACTGACAAAACTAATATTTTTAAATAATCTTCACTTTTCATTGAAGTACACAACTTTTGATCAATATTTAAGTATTACCTGTAAATATCTATTTCCTTTGTTTTAAGACATCAAATTATCTATACACAATTGTAAATGTACATGTGGTTTAATTGTGAATGCATTGCAATATATCATGCAACGAGCATATAAACAATCTCTGTAACCAAATTGTTAAATGTACAATTAATTCTAGTACTGATTAATATTGAAAAAATCCTAACGGAAATGTAAATATTTAGAAAGACATGTTTTTTTTTAAAAATGAGATACTCCTACTAAGCACTTTTTTATTGAAAAGACATACACAATAAGTCTCAGACAATGCATCATCAATTGAATGCTAGAATATAAACATGGTACATAAATATATCAAAACAAATAAACAATGAATATAAACTGAGAGCATTATGTGCAAACCATAAATAATTGACAAATAAGAGTATATGAGTGTTATACACAAACACCATTTGAATTGCACAATAGATTTTTATATATATAGATTATTGAATTATCGCATGCTCATTTTGTGAAATAATGTCAAAAATATAATAAAATGTATTGTAAAAAAAAATATTAAAACAGCGAATTGTACTCAAATATAGATACAGTTGAACCTCGATAAGTTAAAGTCCAAGGGAAACACAAAATATTTTAAGTTATAGAGGTTTTAAGTTATCAAGGGTCTATGTTACGGATAGGTTAATATAGAGGTAGGTATGTACATATGTATGTATGTACCCTTGTTCCACCCTTTATCAGCGTATGTGAGTGTTGTTAGTTTTCTTTTTGAACTCATTTTAAGCCAGTTTTATCACACAATAAGTAAAGCGATGTTTCCAGGACAATGATCAAAAACTTATGATTCAAGGCTTACTTATGTCTTAAGGCTAACCGCCGCTAAGCTTTAAAGAATATCGAAGAAGCAAACAATAGGTGACATATGTATTGTTTACGTTAACAATTTAACTAGTAAACACGTGCAAGCAATAAATACCGAAAACTTTTGTTTTGCACACGTTAACAATTTAACTAGTGAACACGTGCAAGCAATAAATACTGAAACTTTTTGTTTTGCACTCTCTTGCAAAATGACTCATTGACAAACAATTTAATGTTATAGAGGTTGTGGAAACATTTCTTTAAGTTACTGAGGGCCAATACGGAGATTACTTATTTAAGTTATAGAGGTTTTGGGCTCTGTTGGGAAGGGAACATATTGTTTTTTGAAGTTATAGAAGTTTTTAAGTTACCGAGGTTTGAGTTATCGAGGTTCTACTGTACACAGCACTAGGCTATGATTTACTAAAAACAGAATTTTTACATTACATAATTTTTAGTTTATAATTAAAAAAAAACTACTGTAGCTATCTATATATGTTGATTCTCTGATAATTATTCTTCAACTTTAATTTTCATTATTCCTATAGTTTCTCTTCCCAGATAGATAATCTAATCAATATAGCAAATTAATAATTAACCAATGAAATACTAATCTTGTAACATATACACTGGTGATTATCTTGATGAAACGTATGTTTAATTGTTAAATCAAAAAAATATTTGTTTTATAATAATAGTAAGACAACAAAAAAAAATTGCATAAAAATAAAGTTGGTTGAAGAAAAAAAAGCATATCACATAAAATTAAATTAAGAAATTTGTTACAAGTGAGTTGCATTTTGATAAATAATCCTTGCATAAAATAATAGAAAAGAAAAAATCTGTTTACGAAAGATATTTGAGTAAAACTACTCTAGGTGATAATAGATATATTGACAAAATCATTTCAATACTTTTTAAAATGTTTTTCTGTCTGTGCATTTGTTTAAGGATTTCACAAAAACTATGGGACAGAGTTTGATGAAATTTAGTATGGTGATAGTCTATATCCTAGAGCAAATATGAGCAACCTCTGACATGTTGTGGGCCAAACTTTAGTGTACAAATATGTTTGCCGGCCACGTTCAAAAGTAGGTGCATTTTAGTGTTCATAATTTTTAACGATAGATATCAGACATGAATTTTTTCAAAATGTGTCACAGGACGGATGCGGCCCACGGGCCGGATGTTGTCCACATATACCTTAGAGTAACATATGGAATAGTTTTCATTTCAATGTCAGCCCTGACCTCAATACTATCCCAGTTTTTATCGATACTGATTCCAGTCACTCTCCATTATAATAGCAGTTCTGCTATTGTTTTTTATTGTAGTCCCAATGTAGATCTTAGTTCTCCCTTAGACTTTGCTTTTATTAATAGTCAAGTACCATTTCACTGGAATTATTCTTTTTATTTAAAAGTATCTTATATCCTATTGCGAGGCATAACATACCTCCAATCACATTCAGATTACTGGCTGTCTAAAAATTCAAGCATGATTGAAGAATAAACATCTGAGTATAGTTGCTTTCGCATGTGCAATATTACGATCAATTTCTTGGCTGCCATACAAAATTGAATAATGATTCTATACCAATCCATTTCTATTTCTCTGATCACAATCCCAATTTCAATTTTTATCATAATTCTGATTTCCATTATATCTTTGAAGTTCTACTATTCCAATGGTGGGGCTAAATGCCAACCTTTGTCCCTTCAGACATGACTGCTATTTTTGGGTATTAATAGATATTTTTTTTATGGGAACGTCCATAAACCACGGTCATATTTTAGTCTCTCTAGGACTCCTCCCTCCCCCATGTGGCCTCACGTAGCCTTTTCTATGACCCCAACCCAATGGAACGTGGTTTTTCACGATACATTAATTTATTTATAAAATAAAATAATTAATAATAAATGAATTTATTAACAGTTTATTTTTTTCAAATAATGTATTTAATTATTTGATTCCTCTTGTTAAATTAATATCGGGGGGGTCACTCAAATTATCTTATTCAACAAAATTTTCATCTGAAGAAAACCACGTAGCTTTGCTCTCGACTCCCTCCCCTATTACGTGCCTCAGCGTAGGGCTTAAGCTTATCCCTCCCCCCCCTTGGTCGAGCTACGTAGTTTATGGATGCTCCCCAACTGTATGCTTCTGTCTATTGCAAAATTCATCAAGGTCAATTAAGTTATATATACAGATGAAGTGTATCATAAAATGAATGGTTAATACAAAGTTTGACAAAAATATTGTATGTACACAAAAGCCTGCAGATGTATATATTAATATAAAAATTTATGTAAATTTTGTACAAAAGCAAAAAATATGCATATTTTTTTTCATTTCTTTCGTTTTTCTCTTTAATTGATATTTCACTTGACCAACTACATGTTTTTTTTCACATTCTCTTCGAACTTTTGTGATGGCATTTATCATTATAGTAATTGAATTGTGTAACTAAGGTCTGTTTTTAGACTATCCCAAACTCTCAACCAAATTCAATAAGAAACGAGAACAAAAATTTTTGCATTTTTCAAATTTTGGAACAGAATACTAATAATGTAACAAATACACATATTAGTTTTATAAATAATCATGCTACATAATGGCATATAACTGACATAAATATAAATGCTTTAGTTAAACAAGTGACTGATAAAACTGCCATTGTATATGTGGAAAGTAGTGTTTATTTTGCAACTGTATTTGAGTAAAATAAGTTAGTCAAATTAGTATTTAGTCAATACTATATTTAACAAAATGTAATATGTGGTGCCTTACAGACAACAGACAATGAACTGCATGACAAAAAATGATAGGGTAAAATCAATTATTAGTCCAAATTTATTTGATTACACAATTATCAAAAAGGTGAAAAAAAAAGAGGTAATTGCAGACAGTATATTTTTATTGATCAATTGCTTTTTCATTTTCCTTCCCTTTAAGAAACATGGAATATTTGTATTACCATATATTTTGCCAATTCCAATTTAATTTGAACCACAGTCACAATATTGCACCCAAATCTAATTTCAGCCCTGAACCTAGACATTAATACCCAAAGCTACCCTAACCTAATCAAGTCTAAATCCAAATTTAAATATTTACAATTAGTTCAACTGTACCCAAAAACTGCTTTAAGATAAATGTGAGTGATGCCAGTAAAAACTAGAATAACATAGCACTATGGTGGAATAAATATTTTTATCATTTATTTAACAGTCTCATGTGGTATCTGCCTACTCTTTTGAGAAATAGACATGAACTTATAAATTAATTAGTATGTAATTTTTTTTTAGAAGAAATATCTAATATAATAATAAAATACTTATTATAAATCTATAATACTTACAATTCATATTATTCAGTGTATAATAATAAACATTAGACAAAGAAATCTGTCTTCAGTTATTTGTATATGACAATAGTAGTCACACATATTAAAAATATGGTTTATTTACTTTTTTTACTGATAACCTATGAAAATTGTAAAATATATATTTACTAAAAATGTAAAAATCTTTTTGTATGCTTTTGAATCACACTGTTCACAAATACAATATTATTTTATTATAGCTTTTTTAAATGTCATTGCTTTCATATAATGAACAATTATAGCAATGTTTGAACTCAGAAAATTTGTAGGCCAATGGAATTCACTATTTATATTCTAATGAAGAAATACATTTTCATAAAACTATCATATAGCTTTATGTGCATCATGTATTTTAGGATCTATATAAAATCCTTTTAAGAAAGTACCTACATGTTCACATAACAAATATTAGGTGTTTGAATTACCAATACAGAACTTACCTTGACTGGTTCTTCCAATGTCACCCGCCTTTCTTCAAATGGTAATGAATTTCCGTGCGGTATGAAAATCGCCTTAGGAACCCCGGTTTCTTGTTTTTTAATCTGTTCAAGTCCTGGGGACCAGTTGCTGTCCATGTTCTTAATGGTGTTATTCATTTGTGGTTTGTATTTTTTGCTCTTTGCTATCACCATCGCATACGACACCTTCTAAAGCCAGCATTCGGGTGAAATCACTAGATGAATAGCACATCAACGATATTAGCTCGTAAGATCACATCACTAGCAAGGTGAAAGGTATCCACCGTCGACTGCCATTATCGAGCATTGGTGCACCACTAAATGTTGAATTGAAAAAAAAACGAATTTAATAAAAGTGTAATTACTCCATTGACACTTGACTAACATTTAAATTGAAACTTGATTCCATCAGCCTGCGAATGGATAAATATAAAACACAAAAACTTACACAAATCTAAGAACAGATTTGACCCCAGAATTGTATACTTTGCAATTTATTTTATTATAATGATCGTATCGAAAAGTAGAATGAGCATAACTGCGAAGGCATTAGACGAATTTATCGTTCGAGGAACTTACGAAATGGGCGCACGATCGGACATTTGTTTTGTTGAGTAGGTTGCTAGTGCTGCAATTATTAAATTTAATTTTCCCTATTTAACGGCACTTAAGAAATATAATTAAATTTGAAAATTTAAATTACACATAAAATATATGTGATAGAAAATAGTTAATAATGTAAAATCTGATCTTCTGATAGAAAACATTTCGTTACTACTTTGGAAAAGTAAAGAATACTCGTCCCTAATTGAATTTTACTATGAGGAACCAGCACTAAATTGAATTTAAATTTTCAATGGCAAATCATATACCTACTTTGGCATATTAACTGAAATCTCTTGCCGTTAATAACATCTTATTTCTATATAGTGAAAATAGTAACATTTTCATATTCAAAAAGATTACAGGTACAATGAAATTCCTAGTTTAGCATTATTTTCCTCTTTTATAAGAAAGTAATACATTCATTCGTTTGGAAAAAAAAAGGACATGGATTTTAGGTAAAAGTTATTAATGAATAATAATGTCATAGAGCGTCCCTTTAGCGATACGAGGATTAGACAATTTTTAAAAATTGAAATAGTAAAGCAGAAGGTATTTATTTACCAACACTGAAACAAGACAAATTGCTACCAAAACACTTAAAAACTTTTAATTGATCACACTTGGCTTGTAAAGGAACCGATCGCAGAAATAAAAATAACTGCTAATATCCGAATTTCAATATGTACGTATCTCGAACTTTTTTTAAATTTAAGTAAGCCATAAATCACTTTAAACGTTGTAAGCATTTCACGTCCAACGTATACAAAAAACAATTAATACCGCTTGTGAACATTATAATTGCAGAAATGCGTTATTAAATGTGAACAACGTGATAGTTGAGGGAGGGGAGAGAAGTTGTTTACATTTTTTAGTTAGCATGCTCATTTTTTTTCAGAGAATTAGTTTTTTCTTTTAATTATTTAGCTTCTGAGCGCAATTCGTAAAAATAAATATATTTTATTGTAAAAATTTGGGTTTCAAGTGCAATGTGAATCGATTTGATTTTTGAAGGAATGTTCAACTTAATACTACGAGTTAAAACTTTTGTGTTAAGATTCTATCAATCTATTAATAATATTAATGCAATCAATATAAATAATTAACTTATTATAATTTTAGTAATGAGTAATGTGAAATCCATATGTGCATAAAACGTAAAGTATTACTCTATCCGTTTACGTAAGTAATAACATATACGGGTCGTTTTCAAAATCATTTATACTACAAGGCGGTCGAAGTATGCCAAGTATTTATATATTTCAAGTCAATAATACTCAAAAATATTTATAATTCTTGCAAATTATTTAAACTGTTATTATTGTTGATACTATAGAAAACGAATTAGAGATTTTGTGTTCATGTACGTAACTCTACACTAACTAATATTTGAAAAAAAAAAGGTATATTGGTAAGGAAATTTTATTGTAACTTTCCTGTGTGCTATAATGTGGGTAAAAATTGTTTCTATTTAAGATAACACAGTTATCGCCTCTCAATTGTTAGTTAGTTCTCTATTACATATAGTTTCAAATATAGTTTAGCGATTTGTAATTATTTATCTACTATAAAACCGATTTTTTATCTATAGATTTGTAGTTAAACACAATTTATAAATTTTAGCAATACTTCATTTATTTACTGCCTTTTTAAAACAGACTTGTTATTGCATTTCCTTCTTACCCATGTAATATGGATATCCTTTACTTACTCTCAATCACATCGAAAAAAAAAGTATTTTGTAATGATTTCACTGACAATTCATAGATGGCACTGATGTTCAATCTTGGAAAAAATCGAAACGCCAACGGCATAACGATACGACATTATTGCAACGAACGGTTTTCTCTAGTTGGGTTCTTGGTGCAGTGTGTGATATTACAGTGTGTGAAATAAAATCGCAAGAAAAGTGAAATTTAAAGTGTTTTTAATTCTTGTAAGTAATCACAAAATTAGAATTAAAAATGCGTTAAAACTAGGAATTCAGTTTACATCACATTCAAATTGTTTTTAGCTGAATCTGTTTTATGTTCAATATGGCCGTTCGTCTGCCTGCACAAAAGTTCGTTTTTAGTTTTCATGTGACATTTTTTTATATCAATTGCCGCAGACATTAAACATCACGTCTTTTCTTTATTTTTTTTGTTTTACATATTAATCTTAAACGTTGATGTGGCAAATCATTACATATCGCACTTGACATTTCGTTCTGACTCATTTTCTGCAATGTCAATTTACTTTTATTTGAAATCAAATGCGTTTATGAATTGTCAGTCTTTGTTTCTAGCTTGCTGAAATTTGCTTTACTCAATATTTCCTAATAGACAATTATTAGACTATACAGTAAGTACCTGTATAAATTAAGAATTTAAGAAAGAACCATTTAGTTGAATATATGTATTTATATTGTCTCTATATTGAACTGTTCTTTATGAGTTATATCCCATTCAGACTAAATATTAAAATGTCATTTATTTCTTAAATCATGTGTCAAAAAACGCAATATTATAGGTGATTAATTATTACTAAACGAAGAATTACAAAATTTACAATTATTTTTTAATAAAATTAGCTTAGGCAATTGCCCATACATTAAATTTCATTACGGTATCCACTTAAAATATGACATTTTTGGGGTTTCCTTACATAAATGACGAAATAATGAATTATCCTTGACATGGAAGCCATACTTGGCTAACAGTTATATATGGATTAACAGACTGAAATGCAATACTAATTTGTATATCTATTAGTTTTTGTATTACCTAATCGTGTTTTTAATATCTACATTTATTATTATTAAGGAAAGTCACAGTGAATTAAAATTGTAAGATTTTATGATATCTTAAACTAACAAATATTTTAATGGGATTTTTCCATTTCACATCATTATGTACACGTAATTCAAAATAGCACAAATAAGAAATTTATATATGAAAATTTATTATGTTTAAAAATTTTAGAAGTGCTTAAAAGAAATAGTGATTTACCAGAAATAAAATAAACTGTGTTTACACATTAGTCGACTGTACAAAGTCACATATTCACTTAGACAGCTCTGTGTATGCGTATTCGGTAGGGTCATTGTGGATATAGAAGATTAGACCTTATATAAATTTAATAGCATTATTAAACACCACTCAGTAGAAAAGGGTATTATACAATTTCCAAATATTTAGAAGACAAATATCCATGGGCATCATCGGCTCGACTTTTTATGGGGCTATTTCGTTCATCAATGGTTTTGCATTTATTTTGGGTATGCGCAATGAAATTAGAAAAGAGGTACCCTTGATTTTGTTGCTTGTTCTTTTTGAGGGAAAACTGCCTTCTGAACAAGTGATAAAGTGTAAATTTGTAAAAAAATATGTATTTCAAATGTAATTTTATAACTTATGAAATAAAGGTATTATGAATTTGTAAACAATTATTAACTAGCTACATACAAAATATTTACCTTTTTTATCAGAATGTTAGCCGACATTTCCATTTTGGTATTATTGATATAGTTAAAACGAAACCTCACTGAGTTGTCGCATTTATCATAAAATTCTAATGCATTGTGCAGAAAATCTCGAATATAAAAATATGATAATTATGTTATGAAAACACAAAAATAATATTAAAATAGACATCTGTGAAGATAAATATACTTATTTGTGTTTTGAACATATAAAACCTTTAACATATAACAGCCTTTGATCTGTATAGGTCTAATTTGAAAGTACAGTATCATAAGTCGCCTTTGTCTAATTTAACAGAGCAGCTAAAGTTTTACTTATGATAGATTATATAATTCGGATGCACAGATTAATATTCAATGTTTGCAGTAATCAAAGATCATAAATTGGAAGTTTATGATCTGCTAAACTTTCTCTCTCATATGAATTAATATCAGTAATTAACATACTGAAATACCATTTATTCTGTTTTCTTTTACAATAGTATTCTGATCATTAAAAGAGTTATCAGATTACATTTACATGACAGGGTGATTTTGCTTGTTTGCCGGCCATCATCAGTTTGCTTTTTTTCAATATATTGAAAAGATTTTTTTCATTGATTAATTTACATTTGAAGAAAGGTTATATAGTAGCTTTGTTAAGTTTAAATTCTTCTGTCTATAATCTGGCTACTAAATTTTTGGTGTTTTGAAAAATATAACTTAATTAGGAATTTAAGATGGCCTGAAATAGGTTTGTATTAGTTCAGATTCAGATGGCTGTAAACCGGTTCCTATAAACCTAATAAGTAGCCCCTAGCTCAATTCGATCTAGATTATGACCATAAACTGACTTTCAAGAATCTAGTTTTCAACCACAAAAACTGAGGATAACTAAAGTTATCAGTCATTCTAGTTATAGATTGTATGAAGTGTTGAAGGATATAATACTGCTTCTCAGTTCAGCTTTAGGTATGAATGGTTAATGAATTTTTATAGATTTTTTAACATTTAAATAATTGAGTGGCACTTAAGAAATTCTTAATTAGTCTAATATTCTCATATTGCCATTTGTGTATTCAAACTTTGAAAATAGACTAGTTTACATAATATGTATATCTCTTATAATGAGTCATGTGTTAAAGATGCGTTGTAAGGCGTCTTGCATTATATCATCAGCATCAATTATTACTGATGCTGCCACTCAGAAAATTATTACTGTTGAGTTAAATCCAATCATATTAAATCAAAGAAAATGAATTAAAAATACAGATCTGTTCAAAAAATGTATAAAATACCCTTTACAAATTAATGAAATAAAAAATGAAACATCAGTTATATTTCAAGTTCAATATTATCAAAAATATGGAGAGATTATCACGAACAGAAAGAGTGTGAGAAGCAGATAAAGATAGCTAATATAAGAAAAAGAAAACTGGAAAGAGAAGCTAAGAAGACTGAAAATTTAAAAAGCAGAAAAAAATGCAAACTGAGCTATGGAAAAAACTTAAAATGCAATATCTGTCAGGGATAATTTATATGTGATACTGAAGACAATGCAGATAAGAATATAGGTTTAGATGTTTATAGTATATGATATCGCTAAGTTTTCTAAGTTTGATAAGTTTTAAATATCATTTGTTAGAAATTAATAAATAAATAAAAAATAATTGGATTATCAAATAAGAACTGAAAATGAGAAATAAATTAGGAACAATTGTACCTTAGAAAACTTACAGCAAATTTTGTATTAAAAAATATAAAATTATTTATATTTTTATGCTCTTGTTCATAATTAGATATTTTGTGTGTTTTTGAATTGTGTCATTAAAATCATCATTTTATATATTCTTCTGGTTTTTAGCTTTTTAATACTTATTAAATGCACAAATTATAAAAATTGAAAAGGCATAAATAGTATTACAAAGTAAATAAAAAGTTTACATTACAAAGCTCAATCTCGGATGATAGATTAGAGACTTTCATTAATGCGTCCCAAACAGATGAAGTCACCCTTTTTTTTTTTTAATTTCATACTGACACTTGTTGCTTTTCCTATATAGACTAAGCTTCTATTTAATTGAATCCTATTAATATTTTAAATGTAAAAGTTTGTAAAGATGTAAGATGGCTGTTTGTTGTTTCATGCAAAAACTTCTGATGAAATTTCAGTTTGAACCATATATATATCTAAATCCGAAAAAGAGTAACTATGCTGAATTTCAAGGCAATCGGACCTATAGTTTCGGAGGTTAACTGACTGACTGACTCTATATATATATATATATATATATATATATATATATATATATATATATATATATATATAGTTATAGCGAAATACCATTAACTGACTGACTCTCCGAAACTATAGGTCCGATTGCCTTGAAATTCAGCATAGTTACTCTTTTTGGGATGTAGATGCTAACTGACTGATCGACTTAACGCTTATGTGAATGTATCAAAGGCAGAACCAGTATGTGTATTGATATACATTAAAAGTGGAATCAGAATTAAGGGAGAAACCAGAATCAGAATTGAGAGTGGATCCAGATAAAGAGTATAGTTGACAGAGTGATGGGACAATACAAAAAATGAAAGAATTTATTCTATGTCCACATGAGTGAAGCTAGAGACGATAGCCATTTGTCTAGTGACTAACACATTAAATAAAAATGTTTCACCAAAAACCATTCAGTACTTTGAGTTTGGTATCATCTACATAACTTGTAATAATCATTTTTTGGAAAAAGTATCTCTTTCACAGGACTGACTTCTTGATAATTTTAATACATGTATATATAGATATTGAGTATGGATTTTATCATGCATCTTTTCACAAATATTCATAATCTCCTCTCATAAATTATAGTCATTGAAGTAGCCATTTCTGAGAAAAATAGCTTAAAACATCTATGTAGAAATGTCATACTGACAGCCTTAGAACAAATGAGTGGAATGTACTGCGCCATAGCCGCGCGCCCAGCCACCTGATCGCGCTAATGCTTGCAGTCTAGCTAAGCATTTATTAGTTTGTTTATATTAACTATAAGTATAGATAATATACTGTTATTTATTTTTGTTATAGTTACTTTAGCAAAGTTTTTCTAAAAGAGGAGATTATGAATATTTGCGAAAAGATGCATGATAAAATCCATTCTATATACATGTATGCTATAAATTACCATAATATGCTATAATTTACTATAATCCATTCTATAAACATGTAGATATTCCATTTATATGTTAGAATTTTTTTTTCATTTTGTTGGTATTTTCTCTTATATTCTTTTAAGAAATATCTAATTTTGTGATCAATCATACATTCTTGCAATTTTGGAAAATTTGGCTCTTATTTTTACAAATAAGATTGTAACCACATACATATTGTCTATAATTTATGTGGTCAGTAAAATGATGACAAAGGGAAATGCCAGACTGGCCAAAAATGCACAAGATGTAATATTTACTTAATATTCTTCATTTATTTTTTGTAAAATTTAGGCAGTATTTGATTATCATTACTAGTTTGACATATTTTGCAACAAATAAATAGTACTTACACTGACAATTATCTTTCGATGGCAGCAGTAGTGTTGTTATTTATCACCATGAAACAAATGGAGAAGTAATAGATGAATATTATCAATTTTTCAGGTTTTTGATGTTGGCATAAACTATTAGGAATGATAAAGGAATTGTTTCAAACAATATCTCTTCCATTTGTTTAATATTTTATTTAATAAATAAATTATTGAATAATAGTATGCGATAACTGTTTGGAAAGACTTCGATATCGATTTATCGAGTTATGCATGGGAAATGGCAAGACATCGTGAGATAAATCAGAAAAAAACAGATAGTTGACATTGGTTAACAGCGACAGTTAACTGCTAGCGAGTTTTATGTGAAGTTGTTTTGCTGTTTATTGTGTTTTATTTTGTTTTTAAATCTAAAGACTTGGCATTGTAAATAGACAGTGGACATCGATATCATTGAATCTTATGACCATGCTTGTGTTGCATTTACGAATGATATGCAAACATAAAATACACAAAAAGTGTTATAACACAAGTTTTATTGTAAAAGTCTGTTATTGTAAAAATAAAAACTGCTTATTGTTAAAATCTAAACTGCTTATAATTTTAAAACCCTGACTTTTTTTTGTAACTAATTCCTTAATGCTTGGGTATTATTGATTGACATTGCACATTATCGTTTGGATACTATTTTCAATGTTTGCATCCATGGCCAGAGTGACTGGTGGCTAGGCATTTCTCTTCATTGTATATTAAAAATAATTTAGATCTATGACTTTATTAAAACAATCATTAATTTATAAGCACTAGCAGCAAAATAAGATTTAAATCATGGCTGGGGTGTCAAATATTACATAAAAATAAAAATGTTATGGTTTTTTTTTCAAATATCTCATTAGAAATGAATGAGTGTTTTGAGAATTGGCATAAGTCTACATTGTGGAGAGTTTTGGTTTTTTTTTACAATAACTGGTATTCAATTTAAACAACCTTAGTAATTTCGATATGATAGAAAATTTTTGAAGAATACTTCAGATCTTAATGGAGGTTCATGGTTTTTTATTATTATTTATATTGGGGGGGTTTAAAATCATTATTGATAATATAATATTCAAATAAACAGCCTTTGAATATTACATTATCACTAAATGCTTAAACATTTACAATTTACAAACAGACGTTTTACAACACCTATTGAATCTCGTAAATTGAAAGAAATATGCCATGAATTGATAGCGAATATACTGGTTTCTTTCACATACTTATCGATCAACATTTTCATAAAGTGTTTCTAAGAATATATATGGCCAAAACAAAATTTATATCCAATACTTGGGAATCCAAGTACAGTACAACGCACGAAACTGCTGCTTTGAAGTTAGTGACGAAAGCGTCGCAACGACGTAAAATAGAAACGCGGGGGAGAAGAAAGAAAGGCCGGAGAGCGCTGAACTTGCGCATTGCGTCATTCGCAGGCAATTCAGGGAGGCAGACTTTCGTGCGTTGCACTGTATTTCAGAATTGACTTCAGTTATAATACTTATCTGAATGAAAATTAAACAATGGGACGATGTTGATGTCTGTTTTACACCCACTCTTGTGATAGTTGAGAAAAGTCTATGGGTAGATATATAAAAGCAAAAGAAGTAAACAAAAAGATTATTGAATGTATTATGTGGAAAATATAGGTGACCAGGAGTAGTGTAACTTGCTTTGATATGGTAGCTTCTGTTTTTTAATAAAATTCAAAATACAGTTATTGTAGGGTGTATTTAATGAGCAAATAGTCATATTAGTCAAATAAAAAAATGGTAAATTTTGAAAAGCTTAAATTTAGCACTTAAAACTATGTCCATAATAAGTAGGTTTCGAGTGTATTTTTGCAGTGCAGCAATTTTTATCGAAATAAATACCCATGCTATACAATCTACAATTTTGAATTTTTGTTGTCGTCAGGTGTTATAATGGCAACGGCGCTTCGGCCGTCGCCCGCGTGAATAATTTGAAGATTTACTGCAGTGAAAACCCGCGCCTGCCAGACGCAACCAGCCACCGATCACAATGAAAATGGTGTTGTCACAACGGCAACGAGAGGAGTTGTGAGTACTGCTTCAACTTTGATAATATTCCAGTAATCGGGGAGATGGAATTTATATGTGACTGATTTTAGATTAAAAAAAAAAAGCATTTAATGCTTCCAACCAAGCTTTTGCATGGAATTGTTTTACAGTGCGCTAGTACTGGATATAGATTTCTGTTTAATTCGCTTATTTATGTGTATTTAAGGAATTTATAAAAAATAATGTAATCTTCAATTGCACTACATTGATATATGTATATATTTGGTACATAGAAAGTTATGGATTAGGTATGTAATAAGGTGAATGAAAATTTTCCTTTGATCATTATTACAAATGAAAGAAATTAAGAAATCTGAAATTTGCCTTATTGTGTTCTGCAAAGCATTTAAAAACTTATAGGTTTTATCTTTTATATGTAATATTTAAATTCTAAAGAATACAAAAGAAAAGGATGTTAAGCGAAGAAAATTAAATTGAAAATGCTTGACAGCAGATTTTCAGATTTTGAGGTATTATACCAACAACTTTTCATTATTGTGGTAACAAAAGCCTCAATGTTAAATTATATTGCGTGATTATTATTAGAAATCATAATGAATGTCTGTTGAATGGAA
Organism: Eumeta japonica; assembly: GCA_005406025.1. Lineage (NCBI taxonomy): Eukaryota > Metazoa > Arthropoda > Insecta > Lepidoptera > Psychidae > Eumeta > Eumeta japonica. Next base: position 491,625 of record BGZK01000264.1, read on the forward strand.
AGCAATAGATGAAAAAGCTTTTGGAGAATTGTTATGAAAGTGTTTTCACATGTGAGGAAGCAGAGGCAGATAATGTTGGTACAGCCAAATATTCGATTGAAGACGAAAATTAGTATGACAAAAATTATGAAAGCAAAAAATGTACCAGACAAAAGAGCGTGTTCTATGAGATACTTGGAAAAGAAGGGAAGTAGAATACAATGCACGAAACTTTGCCGCTGCGAAGTTAGTCACGAAAGTGTCGCAGTGGCGTAAAATAGCCAAGTGGGGTGGAAGATAGATGGGTCGGGAAGTCTTGAACCTGCGCATCGCATCGTTCGCAGGCAATTCAGAGCGGCAATTTCGTGCGTTGTACTGTAACGTGGTGAGCTTGCTGTAACTGTTGTAAAATTGGCAGATATTTAATGATCTGTGTAAAGCAATCATCGTATTTCAAAGTAAATAGGCTTACGATTGGTTGTTGCTGCCTCGTAAGACTTTTCAGGCAAGTTATATGCAACAATTATGATCATAGAATCGGCAATTTAATTGAATGCAAGAAAAATTTGGTCTGTATGTAGAAATGGAATTGCGAAAAGGATGGAATGTGTGGTACAATTTTTTTTCCTCTAAAACAAAACGAAGAACATTTTAGCCAAGGACTAAAATGTTTTCTGATTTTTGCACATTAAAAGGACTATGGAAGCTGTTGATGTATGGTTTGGTATGTATAGAAGTATCTGACATAGAAGTGTAGCATAATCGTGGCTGTTCCACTTATTCATGGGTAGATACGTGTGTAATATGAAAAATGTACTATAATTTACCCATCGAATATCTCCTATCGTGAAGTGGCGATTAAATAAACCATGCACGTCGACATGAGGACTGTAAGATGTAGTAATCATAATGTAAGATTTTGTTAAGGAATAACAAACAAACAAAGGTTATAATGTTTGAAAGAAGGAAAAGTATAACCAAGTCCAATATATTTATATAAGGCGAGGGAAACAGAACGAGTAAAAGAGGTTATTTGTATTACGATTTGCGGTAAGCGTAGTGGAAATATTGAAAAGAAGTAAGCACGGAAAATGAAGCGAATGGGGCCTTGCTTGTTATTGCGAACTGCAAAATATGTCGCTACAAACGCCTTTAGTTATGTACAATGGAGGCTTGGTTACTATCCTTATATATGGCAGTGAAAGTTCGATATGACAGAAGGCACTTGAAAGTAGAATCAGTGCAGCGGACATGTATTCTTGTGTGGTATCGTGTAGAATGTTTAAGTATTTCTACTAACTAAAGCAAAAAAGGGTGTTTTGAGCGAAGTTGTGTGATTGATAGAGTCGGCAATGTTCGTCCTACAAAACCTTATGCAAAACAAGTTGGAGACGTATTAACTAAGGATGAAATTTCAATATTTAAATGTTTCGTTATTGATACCAAAGAACTTCGATGATTGTCAGCGAAGCTAATAAATATGTGGAGATCGTATCAAATGGCGATGTATGGTCTCTGCTCACCCCTCTGGGAATTAGACGTGATCATAATTATGCTTTTACAAATGAAGATGGTGAGATCTAATTCTTTAACTTTAAGAGGTCTGCTACACCTCATAATTGCTGCTGAGATTGGCCACGGTACAGCATAACACAAATATTAGCTTTTTTTCATAAACGGTTAAGGATATAGCAATATGTAAGGTGAAATAATATTAGATTGAAAAGACATTAAGCATTATAAAAGTATACGACAAGTGTTTCTTCTGGTGTTCTATTAAATACATTAATCATTTATACTTGGACCTTTTTATCGGAGCGGCGCCTGCGCTCGGAATTTCGATAACGTCCAATTATCGAGTTTCGCGTCTCAGTCGAGCGGGCGCCGGCCGGCGGCGCTGTCAAGGTCCCTATTCTAACGCAATAACCATCTCCGTCGGGAACTTTCTTCTGCTTCAAATATTTGCTCTTTGTAAATCAGATTTCGTTACTGTTGCACAGAGTGTAAGACTATGCTTGCATAATAAATACCTAATTGCGATTTAGTAATTTTTTTTTTGGGGATTAACTGGATTAAACGGATATTATGTTAAATATTTTAAAATTATTAAAATTGAAATTTATACATTCTAAATTCATAAAAAGATTTGAAATGCTTTTATTAGATAATAAGCGTACTGTTGCGGTTTTTCGCGTCGGGAAACAATCGAAACTATGATTTAAACGCTGTACGAGTATCGTTTCATCGCGTTTTACAAATTCCAGCCAATTCTTTTTGCCGGTGTGAAGTTAGCGCTACAATGTCGCAGTAATGAAAACGTACATCCTTTTGGAAAGCTGATTCGGCCATGTATAAAGCCTTAACTGCGCATTCACCAAAATGTGTCTAATTTCATGTTGACGAAATTATTTGGCGCCGCTGTACGTACCACGTATTAATATTCCAATGAATCAACACCGCATGAACGATTATTGTGATATTACTTGCGATATTCGATATGACGTGTTTAGAAATATTTTTAAAAGGTTAATTTTTGATGATTCAGTTGGCTAGCAATTATTTCATAGTAAATTTATTTTTGCATTAAGAAAGTTAACCATTAACTGTTTTGATACAGATTAATATTATAAATAAACCTTACTGAATTTGTGCCGTGCTTTATTTGTGTTAACTAAATATTCTCGGGAGTTGGGTGCATCATTAACATTTAATTGCTGGTAATTAGCAAAAATTTTAAAAGCAAATATTGTTTTTGTAAATTATTTCTTTATCTTTTGATCGAAGCTGTCCTACTGCCTGTACATTTGCATCGGAATCGTTGGCGAGAATGGCGGAATATTATAGGATTGTGTCGTACGGACGAACATGACGAAAATATACACTATTTGGTTTTTTCTTTCGCTTTTACCTACGAAAAATAAAATACTCGCTCACGTTAAATTATTTTAATAACATTTACTCGTAGCCACCCCGGAAGGTATCGACGTCGTTAATATGATATAAATTCTAACCGTTCACCAAAATTAGTACATTTCCGGTAAAAGATGTCTCCGCTTCCACATAAATCCACTCCATTGACACATTGCACAACGTCTGACCGGGCCCGTTAGATTTGCGACTTGGACACACCTCGGGCGCGGAAGTGGCTCACTTCCTGCAATAAAATCCGATGATCGGACAGTTATTTCGATTGGTACCTGTTCCGAGGGCTTTGCAGCGCTTCTGTTGAAATTGATGTTTTTAGAAGAACAGCTAGTTCGACGTGTAAAGATGGCGACTGAGGCTGCTTTGATAATGCATTTGATAGGATATGAATTTCTTGACTGTCTATCGATGGAAAAACTAGAAGAAGCTAGAAAATATTCTTGATTGCAGGTTCTAGATATTAGGCTCCGACCGCCAAAGGCGTACTGTAAAATTATTATAAAATGTCATGCCTACCGACGAATTCTAAAATAGATAGTTATCGTCTTTTGTAAGCGAATGTATCGAAGCAAGTTATTTTTCTGGGTATAATATATCTTTAAGCCATTTACGTAACCGGCATGAAATGCCATTAAGTTACTTATGACTGAAGCCTGCAAACGGCTTTGTAATGTAACACTCCGTCGCGTAGCACTTTTCATTTCGACTGTACAATCTTAGATTACCACCTTCCATGTTAAATAAATAGTATTAATAATTAGTCTTTGCGTAAGTTACCTAATGCCGGTGATGAAACCTACCTGAAAGTTTTCATCAAAATTTCGACAGCCACGTGAGAAACGACCATTTCCCGCGGACGCCGCGCCGCCCGGCCGGGCTCGACCTTTGAAAGTAACAGTAGCTCTTGGAGGCGTTGACCTCACACCTTTTAGCCAGCTACCTGTTTTGCTCGTGAAATTGTACCATTGGCTCTTTTTGAAAGTCGGGCCGTCCGTCGATCTGTCGCGAAATTAACAGCCGTGTAATAAATTTATAAGTGAAAGATTTTAAAAAGCATCTGACCGCCGGTTTCGATACAATTATGTACGTTGGTTTTTGGTTTTATGGTTCTTATTTTTACTATATTAGTCATCTTTTTCATTTTTTTTTTCGTTGAATTGGAGAAATTGCAATAAATTTTCAATTGAATTTTCAAGTAATATTTATTGTTTTCAAGAAGTGTAAAATGTTGTATCTATAGTACAAATGAAGGGTCAGCTGTACATTCTTAAATTTATATTTACTCTTTTTTTTGAGAATCGATAAATACAATGTATTGTCCGAAAAGGGTGCTTTACTAATACTTCCATGAACGAGACAGCGCTCGAGTATAATGAAATAGATTAAAACGAAACATAACATTTCCGTGCAGCTTATGACAAATCAAAATAGACGACAATGAAACTCACGGTTAAAACATCGTTGTAGTTACTAAAAATATAGAGGCATTTTTTTTTTTTTTTTTTTGTCAAAATTAAATAATTATGTATTTTTTAACATAAACTTTCACCATTCAATAGCAAGGTTGACAAACTCACCGTTAAATCAGATTTCACGATATTCTCAAGATTTTCTCGACTCTTTCGATGATGCTTCTAACAATAATTTTAACTAAAGCAAAACGTAAGTTAAAGATATACCAGACGCGGTTGTGTCTCGGCTCTTATCATTGGATGTCCTTTTGACTCGATACTTCACGACTTTTATTCATGTCTAGGATTAATTTTTTGCACTGAAAATTTCTCTAACACCGTTGTTATTTAAAAATCGATGAAACGAAAAAGCGACACTAAAAAGAGAAAAACATACACCTATAGGATTTAATCTGCGAGAGAACGAGATAGAATGTGAGATGAGATGTAATGCGACAGAAAGAGATATGTGTAATTGTGTGCGTCTACGTATTGTCATTTTTTGAAATTGTAAATATAGTCTCAATATTTTAATGTAAAATTACTTTTCAACTGGGTGCAAATAAATATTGTAATAAATAAATCCTATAATTATCCCGTTCCTGGATACCGCGTTCGCCTCGTTCTCTCGCAATTTAGTTTTTTGAAGGTTTCACTTTTACCGCGTGTGAACTGTGCACATGTTTTTGTATGCTTTAGCGGCACCGATTCCAAATATACAATTATTTTATACGGTTTTTTTTTTTAATGTTATTTTATTTAACTTTATTTAGTTGGGCAATTACACTTTACTTTCAGTTTTAGTTTTTGGTCGTGGTTTAAAACAATTATTATAATTTGGTTACGCGTCCCTTTACTTTGGTAGTAAAAAGGTGGAAAACTAGATCCGATTTTTCCGATGGTGCTGGTAAGTATTCCAATATCAAGGATGTCCACATTTTTAATCGGAATACAATCGCACTTTCACTTGTCGCGCCACCCATTAAGTCGGTCTGTTTCCATGACTTAGATTTTCGATTTGTTCCCCAATTTACCGAAATGTCTTAGAACGTGAGCCGGTGAGCGGTTACGGCGTCCGCTTTGCCGGCTTTCAATTAATCAAAATTTCACGCGTTAAGTTCGCCGAGAGGTCTGCGAATAATAATAAAGATCATCGTACGGACTTTCTACATACACCCTACATATAGGCTACATGTACTGTAGACTGGATACCGGATGCCACTGATAGTCTCGTAAGGTACTGATTTCGATTCATTACCGAGCACACCGGCGATTTCACTCGTATCGCACGAATTCCTTATCTATCAATTGATACGAGGACTATTTTGTATTATTTAAATGCAATAAATGTCTTATCCGATGCGGTCGGTTTACTGTTCAGAGATAAAATCATTATTCAAAATATCCCTTCGTTCCCATAGTCTCGGTTGCCCTTTAGAGTTTCACCGGCAGGTGAAAGGAGACGCCGACCTCACGCACAGTTTAGCGCTTAGCCGCTAAACCGGGCCGCTCCAATTTATTCAACGCGAACTTGTCACGCGAAATCTGTCGACTGTATTTATGTGTGTGTGTGTGTCTGTATGTATATGCGCAGAGTCTGCGTGTCGTGTATGCAAGTACCTACGTAGTGTGATTCCGTTAAACACACGCCACTCGAGTGACAACAATCTCCTAATACGTAACGGCCGGATTGCGTCACTCGGCCGTCGCGACGTCGGCGGCGTCGCTGTCGCTCCACTTTAACCTCTTTATGCATCTTCGATTTCGTAATTATCAAAATAATTATCGAATTCATCATGTTTATTCGTTTAGGGGAAATAAGAATCATAAATATGTTATATATTTTACATGTTGTTGGATATCAAGTTCCGCCGTAGATAAGGCTTATCCGAGCAATTGGAATTATCGAATGTACTACCACAAAAAAAAAAATAATTATATAAACAATTTATATTTAAATAAAATCATAGCTTAAACTTATTGTTCTGAATGATTCATTTTCGACGGTACATTTCTTCTCTTAAGTAACTGTACCAATGATTCTGAAAAAAAAATAGTGCGTGGAGTCCCTCCGCGCGGAAGAAGTGGAACTTAGTAATGTGGAAATGAAAATAGGAAGGGGTAGCAATTGCGTTTTTCGTCGCACTTTACAATTGCGAGACGAAATCTACCGACTCACTCTTTTCACTCTCCTACTTTCTACCTTTGTGTATCTTGCTTTCTCTCTCCCTCTTGGGTGGGAATATTGGAAGCTACTCGTTGCTAACGCTCGTGCTGGCCTGTAACAGGTATATACGCGCATGCGTTTGAGTGCCTCGCATTCACTCTCGCTCTGTCTCTTTCTATTCCCTTTCCTCAGGAGCGTTAAACGTTTAACGCAACCTTGTTGGAAGTCGCATTAGAAGTTTCACTTCAAAAAAACAAATATTGCAAGCTACGTTATACTCCTATTTACTTTATAAATTAATACGTTCTTATACTGAAATATAAAGGGCGCATCCAGGTCATCTAGCAATCGCTTAATTTAACGAAATATATGCATAATCTGTTTCTCTGCTAAATTTCATACAATCACGGTAACATATTTCACGGTGATCGACTGATGAGCATACGTTGACAATTGAAAAGTTAATCTAAGAATTAATTTATAATACTGAAGAATTCATCAGTAAAAGACCGATTCAAACGAATCCAGTTTTTTTTTGTTGCGGTTCATCCATCTCTACGGACCCAGATAGCGTCTCGTGCTTCCTAGTCATTGCCGAACGCAATCTTACGGTACAAGGTTCCGCTCAAATTTCCATTGTTTGGGTCGGGCGCGCGCCGCTCGCCGACGGCAAAGATAGAGATTTAACAATTTCGTAAAGGTTGTGTGTCGAAATCGAAGGCAGAAACAAATGGATTATGTAACATTTGTTATACTTAATAAATTGTACTAAATAGATTGTTTTAAAAGTTTGATTGAATGAAATAACAAATCAGGGTCTCCAAGTTCAGGATCCCGTATAGTGCGGTGCTCGCTCGGTCAGTTTTAGATCGCGTATCTATGTGGAATTCATGTATGTATGTATGTAGAGAATAAGACGCTATTGGTGGGGCCTACATAGGTATTCTACCATGAAATAGCTGCTACAGGACGTTCGGGTCCGGTTTATATCTATTGTGTTGTAGGTGAATATGGGCGACTATGAGGAGTACTATACCTATTGTGTTATAGATGAGTATAGGCGACTATGAGGAGGATCGGCAATCATTACATTTTTATGGTTCCGTAACTAAAGTGGCAAAAAGTTATAGTGTCCTCATATCGGACCGCCCATATGTCACAGGTATTTTACTCAAAAAAATGAAACGTATATTAATAAAATTTCCAGTATTGGTGTCTTGTATGAACCGCGACTTAGGATATATGTAAAACAAACTGAAAAAAATAAGCAATTTTTCGGATTACATGAATAATTTCAGAAATAATCGCTCAGAAAGTAGTAGAGACCCTTCTTTATTTTGTAAACTGTAGATCCAAAAACTATGAAGAAAATAACAAAGACAAAGCTTAATAAATACATTCAAACAAAGATTATTGAACATGATCGGATATACCGTTTTTTGAGTCATTGCTGAAAAACTGCAATTCTCAACAAAAGAACGTAAGTTCCATAAAGGTATGCTCTTTTCATGATGCACTTTTTCACATCGTATTTTTACATTTTAAGACTATAGTATTTTAATTGTGTATTAACGCATTTAAAAATTAATAAATTGCTAGGTATTTAGGTAAATACATTAAAATATTTTTTTTTCGCCGCTTTTTTTTCTCGTCTATCATTTTCCTTTAGTGAGTAGGGTTATTGCTGGATAATAGGCTTTTAAAATATTGCAGAGTTCTAGAGTCTAATTTTCTAAGCAGCTATCTGCTTGCGAAATATTCAACTTTAAAATGGTAATTTTTATTAGAGGCGAGTGTTCCCCCTTCCCTACCTTGAAAAATCCGAAAAAAAATGATGGTATTTATATAACGGATTTAAAATTAAAACCATCACGACTTAGCACTGTTAATTTAAGAGTAATAGTTGACATACTTGTTTGTCTAGTTATAGGCGACTGAAATGCTTATACCCCCTCTGTGTTAGGAAACGTGAAAAACAACGTAGTATATTTCATCTGTGGTGCATTTCTTTATAGTAATGGCTACGGAACCCCACAGTGTGTATGATCCGAAATGCTCTTGGTCGGTTTTTTTTTCTATCGCGTCTTTGCTAGTATTCGTTTTTGTTGTACGATAATAAAACTCTTATGTCTACAGTTTTTTGATCAAAAAAAAAACATTCAAATACTTATATAATTTGTGTCTACGCTCATTATTACTAATTGGAGTTGAATTATGTTGTCTCTATGTTACAGTAATATATTAAATACAGCTATGCTGTTCTCGTTTCTTTAAATATATTTATTATTTTTGAAAATACATATTTATATGTATCTACTTTCAGTTTTAGTTTTTCTTATTTTTATTCCTTTTTAAAATATTATCGAATTGAGTTATTTAATATTTTTACTTAGTTATTTGGATATTAGTTGCAATTATTATAAAGTGAATGCGTATTGGACCAATGTAGACTATGCCGTCAAAATCTACAACGCCTTTTTCTTGTATGAAGAAGATCCTTAGTTTGAAATGTGACATTATGATGTGTCATGATATAAAATCGGCCGTTACATCTCGCATATTCATAAATTCTAAAAGCATGCAATAACTCGATAATTTTGTATAAAAACATTTCCAGCACGAACACTGTGAGATATTTTTCGCACACTAAGTACGGACGCGCAGAGCTAAGAGCGACCCTATAATGATCGGGCCCTACGCCATAGTTATCTGATTCCAAACGTGTTCACGGTATGCGAGATACGAGATAAGGGCGTACGTCTCGATGGCGAACATCAGGGCCGGGGTCGACGGCCCGCGGCGTTCGATTAAAAACAACGACCACAATTTAAAAATGTAACGTGTGACAGCGTATTATCCTGCCAATGGGCATTCGCGATTCGGCGCAGGCGGGGGCCGAGCGTTGCGCGCTGCCTTTTGATCCGATCGCCGTAAATCACACGATTAAGCTAGACGGAAACCGCCGGCTTTTCTATTTTCGTCGCTGTCATCTCGTCTCTCTTCATTTATATTTAAGCCGTGCAGCCGCGGATCGATTTGAATGATATTGAATTCGGAACGTATCGGGAACGTATTTATCAAAATGTCTTTGCGGAGGAACCCTTCGTTTATTGCATAGGTTTTATCACTATAGAAATGTGGAAAGAGGGGATTATCTCATTATGCACTGTATGAATCCAGAAAAAAAAAATGTCCCCGAATATCATTATACAATAAAAAATAAGGTACCTATTTATTATTAATTTAATTAATATTTATCACACGTTTTCGTTACTCTTTCATTGAATCGAACGAGGCATTAGTTTTTGCAACTTGAATGCTGAGAAGATGACTTCATCGACTCCAAAAAAACGCGCCGAATTTACTTGATGACGCAAATGTAAATAAATAAAAAATCTGTCCCGTGCGTAAGCTCAACGCGAGACGACCCACACCGGTACTGTCTCAGACTGACTACGCCACATGCAAATCTATTTACACGCGGTAACAAGTTCTTTTTGATCCTTCGTCGGGGTCAGTATATAAACAAGATGTACAATAATATGCATTCACTTGTTGTTTCTGCGCCCGCGCAAGTCCCACTCTTAGTTTAATTTACCTCTCTTGTAACATAACATAAAAGGCAAATATGCATAGCAATTATAAACTTTAACTACCTTTTATTTCACGTTGTTTTCCTATGAACTGCATACTTACAAACTTGAAAGATTTTTTATATTGAATTTTCTAAAAATATATTCACTTTTGATCTGAAAGTTTCATCTTAGGTTTTTTTAATTAAACGAAATTTAAATTTTGAAACCCTTTTATGTTTTTGTTTCATTTTCAAACAGGGAAAAAAAACTAAACTCTTAGATAATTTATCACAACGTGTCTATCTTAACCGATTATCTCGGCAACCATTCAATGTGTAATCTTGAAATTTAACATAATATATGAAGTTACAGATATTATTATAGTTAAAACTTGGAAATGTCTTTACATAATTTATGTAACCTGCGCTATTTAATTTCTTTAGTGTTATTATTATCATCATAAATAATGATTCATAATAAAAATAAATTTTATTATCAATGATTTTATTGTCAAAATTATTGACTAATAATTTATTGGAAAATATTAAATTGATAAACAATCATTTCGGTATATTGTAATAATATTGTACATTTGTGCATATGTTATATGTTATTTTGCGTTTATTAAGAAAATACTTGGTAAAAAAATTAGAACACAATAAACATAATATAGATATACCAATTAAGCGAGCAAGTTTGGATTTTTAGTGAAGGTAGCCAAAACATACTACTATTCTATTTCATACATTTCTTTCAATCTAATTAACGGTAACAACTTCACACTATCAAAATTGAAAGTGTGCCTTGAATATTGGGACGTTCTTAAATTTAATTCGTCATTTAAAGCCGTTTTCGTCTAACTTACTCGAAAGCAGTATTACAACTTTAAACATTTAGCCCGCCCCGGACGGATGGAGCTCAAAAACCGTGTAAAGATGCAGCGGGCAGGTGCATCGACTTGTACAGCCTCAGTGCGCTCGTTGCCCACGAACTGCACATCCCGGCGGCGGCGACGGCGCCACCTCCGAGGGCCCGTGTCAGCGGGCGCGGTTCGACGACCCTACGGCCGGGTCGAGCGTGTCGCGGCCTATTGTGCCCGGTGCCGCCGCGCCGACACACGCCGTGTTGTGGGCCCACCGTTTGTTGCACAGCGTTACTTTGACCGCACAATATAACCTACGAAACTTTGTATTTTTTTTACCTTTGCGACGCATATTAAGAAAATCCTTTTTTAATCAAGCTTCCCGATTCAAATAGACGATTTCGTAGGAGCCATTTTATAGTTACTAAATCATACGTTTATTGGGGAGTTTAAGTTGATGATTATGTATAAATGTTTCTTTATTAACTTAGTAATTTAAATATTACTAACTTGTCGCGGCTCGGTACGCATTGTCTTCTAGTCTGTTTCTTTCATTTGAGATATTTGTTTGTTTCGATTCAATTATAAGATTATCAGAATAATTATATTAAACGTTAAGTGGAAATCGGTTATAAAGGTTATCGTTTACAGCGACATATTGGTTATAAACCTCCAAACTCGAAATAAGTACAAATCCCTTGTAAGAATATGATCTGACGTATTGTTACAAGGGACATTTATGACTTATCACTTCCTCACGCTCACTGCCTCTTGCTATAATTTAATGCTCTTAACAACACATCACTTTAGGCTTACGAGTCTTCAAAAAAAAAATAAAGTATAGATTGAATATTCAATTTGATATGAATGTGTGTAGAAAACATTAAAATTATGTATTAAGGGCATTATATATTACTTATTTTTTTGTATCCATTTTGTTTGTGTATTATTGAATTACACATGCATAATTTTTTTTTTAGGAATGGCAGCTTTATTATTGTTTATCTAAATTATATAACCAATATTCCGAAATATCTATATAATCAATTTTTCCTGTATTTAAATTGCATTAATATCTGATAGATTTATCATGGATATTTGTATAGATAATAACAGTATTACGAGTGGTCAACCGTCTCACAATAATTCGAAAGCAAACGACAATATGTTTATGATTTATTTATTACATATTATCGCTAAAGCATTGACAGTGGGATGGCGATGTACTTGATGTAGAAAATATACCTATGTACTCGATGAAACCAAACCTAAAACTTTGATCTAGGTCTTTGAAAATGGCAAGTTTACGACCAAACAGAATAAGTAAATTTGATTTCAGCAAAAACCTCGTATTACTGAGTTATTATTTTTTTTTCCAATACCATCAAAATTTTCTTACCTGAGCATGACATCATGTACATCACAATTAATTTTGTATTTTGTAGAAAATCAATCATTTCTGCAAATTATGACTACGTATTTCACACAGATTATTTCTTCGGTTTGTGTATCCTTGAAATTTTTATCGCCTATTTACTAGAATTTACACTGTAAGAAATGTCTGAACTGAGGCCTTAAAGTTAAAGACATCTATAGTTTTTAAAATGGTATCGTATTTAATCGTTACTGCATTAGAAAAGCTACCGCCATTTTATTCAAAATCGAATGTTTTTTTACCTGTTTATGGTTTTATCCATTGAAAAAATAACAATCTATGGAATTAATATTATCTGTCGGTTTAATGATTTAGATTACAAATGTGATTTTAAATCTTTTTTGCATTCTCGCGTCAATATATGAAATTACAAGATCATATATTTATAGTAAATATTCGAAAGCCCTTCCGTCATATTAGGCACACATAAATTCGTTACGAAATAGTTGTATCGACGAATTGACATTACAGTATAAAGAACTATTGATACTGTAGCAGGAGCTGTACGGTTAACTAACCGTTTATTTATAAAATGTCCAATTCGTATCTTCGTCGTCAGTCAACAGGTGAATTGACGACCTGATAAAGGCCGCCGGACACTGGTCACAGTACACCCCGGGCAAGTCCACTTTTGCTTCTATGTGTATTGGCCGTCGGTCATGTCGTGCGAAGCTTAGTCAATTAATCTAGTCAACTGTGAATGAATACTTTTTAAAATACGTCAAGCTATGTATTAAAAATATTAAGTTTTTGCAATAACAGCGGCACCATCAGCGAAGTCGATACTGCAGCGTATATATTTTATCACACAAACCGAGCCGTTTGCGCCGTGGCTAATGTCGGTTTTGTGCTAGCATGCGCGTGCACCGACCGGCGCGAGGGCTGTCGTTCTAAACGCTCGACTTTGAAAGACGTGTACTTTTTTCTCTACATTAACATTGGAACAGCTTTTAAGCCAAATTTGTTACGTTGTATAGGATCAGGTACGTTCGCTTCGTGATTAGCGTGTAAAAAGTCTCTAAATCGAGGTAAACGGGACGGGCTGCCGTCTGCCGCGGCCGTCGGAATTATTCATGTTTCTGTAATGCAAAGTAGTTCCGACCGAGCTTTCTCTCTTTTAACGTGTTTACCGTTCCGAATGTCGAACAATGATGATATATGGATACGTAGACGGTCAAAGAACGGATTACGTAACTATCGCGAGAATGTCGAAATTGGTTTTGCCAAAATAGCTCTCCGCCGAAAGCGAATTCGCTCGGTTTGCCCAATACGAGGTTTTGCATAATCCGGCTCGCGAGTCGCGTCTCGATGGTACGTACAAAAAAAAAATAAAGCGAACTAAACGAAAGCGAATCGTAATCCTCTTTCGGCTATTCAAATTAGTAGAGATAAGCGGGGTAGTCTTTGTTTCGCGCCGGGCGGGTCGCGGCCGCCCGCCGCGAGAGACTCGTTATTATTAATAGTCCGAAAAACGCTTACGTCACAGTTATGCGCATTAATGCGATCGACAGTGGTATCGCAACCGATCGATTGTATAACGATGGCCGACGTCGGGAAACGAATCGCCATATTTAATTGGAATGACAGTTAATAACAGTTCGCCGGCCGATTTGTTGAGATACGCAAACCTCTACTGGTATAACATGTGCTCGGATCGAACGACATGTTATAAATGTTTGATGTCCATAACCGGCGTTATATAATGATTGCTGTTCAACTGAACGCGTTAATTTGCGGTTTTATAACAAACCTGTTTAAGTAGGATAGCATTATCTAAAATGAATATGGAAGTATGTAATTGATATGAATCTATTTTTTCAATGCTTGTATGATTAATACTTTCATTCCACTGCGTCTTCAAATTAAGTCATTTTAATTTGAAGTTACAGTGGAATGCAACCAAACGCACAGAAACGTCTAGGACTTTCAGAGTCCTATTGAACGCGGTGTTCAGGAATGGTCATTCAAAAATGCGAATTCAATACTAGTGACAACATGTTTTCAACAAAATTGTATACATAGTTCTATGCGTCTCAGAGTATTCCGCGTTATGAAAAATTTCACATTGTTTCTGAGCGTTATTTTTACGGCAAAAATTTTGATACTTTACACGCGATCTGCCATCGGATTTCAGGAAAATATCTTTTTTTTTTCACTTAGATAGAGATGAAAAATCAATCTATAACCATCATTACTACACGTGGAGCTATAGGATCGTTATCCACACTAATATTATAGATGTGATAGTGATTGTCTGTCTCATTATGTTTCCACAGCTAGACGGCCGATATTGATGAATTTGGTTCGAAGAAACCTTGCACCCTGGGGAAGGACATTGGCTACTTTTTGTTTGTCTGTCGCTCACTTTCTGTGTCTTTTCATAACTCAACACAAGATGAAATGATTCTAATTAAATATGGAGTGCTGATGACTACAACTTTATAAACTACATTCAATCTATCTTTAAGGTTGTTTATTTGGTATGTCTTTTTACAATTCGATAATAGCTTAATCGATTTAAATGAAATTTAGTACACTGATAGAGCTCATCGTCACATAAAATATAGGCGACTGTTTGATTGTATCGCTCCATATAATTAAACAACTTAAAAGTCATCATTATTTCGGCAGTGTCAATAGACAGACGCACAGAGGCATAAAAAGTTGATCCAATAAGGATCGTTCTGTTTTCCTTTTTCGGTACGGAACCCTATGAATGAAGAACGATTTCTACATACACTTGAGCGCAGCCGCGGGCAAATACTTGATAAAACGAACTGTACTTAATGATCATGAACATATTTCACGGCGTCAGTTCATTCATCATTCATCGATAAACCCTTCCAGTGCCGCAATCGTCTCTTGCGTACAGGCACGTCCCGCACTCGCGTCCGCACGTCGCCGCCGCTCGGTGCTGTGTGAGCGCCCGCGAAAACACGTGACGGGTCCGTCAGTCGTTCCGCGAATAGCCCGGCGTTTACGTTAGGCCGATTCGTCGAAGGCCTTGAGATTGTTTCGGGAATGCAGTAAAAACCGGGTTTATTATTATGCGTATAGAAACTACCGAGAAGATAATGTCGATTCAAGAGGGAAGGTGTACCACTGCACCAAACTCTAGACATACTTATGTTCCATAAATTTTGTCAACCTGAAAACGGTCATAGACAATAATGATTACGTTTTTTCTGACAAATATTTATGGTCGGTTTTCTTATTTTTGATCGAATTGTATTCTTTTGATAGAACGATAACGTCTAAAATCCATTTCTAAATATAAAATCGATTTTAGACGTTAGTGTTATTAAATTTCTTTTATGAGGTGTTCAAAAATCTAGACGGTACGTCCTAAGTACATAAAATACAATAGCCTTACGATGCGACTGTAAGATTACTGCGTTTATCTAGTTTTTGATCAATACCTAATTTTTACATGTATTTATAAATGGAGGAATATATTTTTACCAAGTTGCATATTAAAATGTGGTCGCTAATATTTTTGATTAAAATAATATTAACTGATTTTCGGAAAAGATTTCATTCAGTTATTTTTTAGATAAAATATAATCTACTTCACAGAAATATATGGAAAGAACTTTAAAAGTTAAGGTTGCTATTGCGCATTTGGCCGCAACCTTTTCGCAGCCAGGTGTGAACAGATATTAGTTTGTTACATTTATACGTTCATGACATGTATTCATTATTTAGATATCAAATTAAAGCTAATTTTTTCCTGTGTGTGATGGAATACCTCTGCCTATGTAAAAATGCCCGCAAAGGGGTAATGCTAGCTATTAAATATAGATCAGAATGAAAGACATTGCGCGTGCAACATCGCTCGTCACACGAGGACAGCGATTACCTGCCGAATTTACAAATTTGGTTGTAAATATATAAATTGACAATTAAAT
This sequence comes from Eumeta japonica, assembly GCA_005406025.1. Classification (NCBI taxonomy): domain Eukaryota; kingdom Metazoa; phylum Arthropoda; class Insecta; order Lepidoptera; family Psychidae; genus Eumeta; species Eumeta japonica. Next base: position 507,927 of record BGZK01000264.1, read on the forward strand.
TATAATTTTGTTGTAAATTTACAATGATCATCACAACACTAAAAAACCAAATGAGATTGTAAATGTTAAAAAATTTTGGCAATTTTTTTACATTTATAATTGCTATTTTGGTAATGAATTGATAATTGTAGGTTGGATATGTATACGTCGCTCGTGATTCTTGCAAACCTTTATAATTTCACAAAAGCAAACGCTTTAACGGCTTGAACGGTTGGCTGTATGTAGCTCAGTATGTGCGTGCATCGGCTTCGGAAAAGAGAGTACCGGGCTCGATCCCGACCACGTCATTTAAATGTCAACCTATTTCGTTGCATTTCGTACTATCATCAGGCTGCGCTTAATAAATTCAGTTTGAAACACTCTTTCGTACTGTTTTTCCAGTTGCCCGAACATCCTCTTATATGTAGATGTAATCACGTAAAACTTACAGCTGTATCGAGGATACGGCCAACCAAAGTTTTGACTTAATTTTTTCTGTACAATGCCGTGTATATACCAAATATACTTATTATGTTATACAATGCAAATGGCTGTTTAATTGTTCGTTCTAAATCCTTCGGTCCTTTACGAAGCGACTGTTTTTTTTTTTTTTGGTTGGTTTCTGTAATAAAATTATTTGCCGAGGCATTCGTTGTGTGCTTTCGAATTCCACTCCGCGATAGCGATAGCGTCGCACAAGACGCGCGTCCAGGTTCGCGAGGGTCTGCCCCCACAGCGTACAAACGAGGCTCACTATAGTCTTAAAAGATAACACGCGACGTTAGCGGTTCGCATTCAGCCAGCGTAACCTGGTACTTTCTTACGGGATCAGGTATTAAACAACGATATAATACTTAACTAACAAAAGCCAAGAACGAAGTCGAGTGCTAGCGAACGTCTGTACCTAAAATCGATTGGCTCCGGAAAATTAAAAAAAATTGAATTCTCGTCTAAACCCGTAAAAATAAAAGACGGTTCCCTTTCGAGTCACAATGTCGACACGCTGTGTCGTAGTTGCGTCAACTTGGTCTGAAGTTTTAACCGCACGGACGTGAAAAATGGAAAAGCTTTGTTGGGGACTTAACGACGTGCGGTTAAACTATTACGGCGGGCGGCGTGAAGTTCTGACTGCCCGTTCGGGCCCGTTAGTTATCGCCGACGTGACAATACTCGCGTGACGTCACCCGTGTAGGCCACGGAGCACCTGTCTTACACGGCCCGCCGACTGTATTCATGGTCTCGCATGTGACGGATGGGACGGCGTGAACCGTGTCGTAACGCAACGGCCGAAGAACGAGCGGGGTGACTTGTGACCGTCACGACCATGTGTGCCGCCGTTAGATCTTTGACAACTCGGACTTTGCTTTCAGAACGCCGAGGTCGAGTGTCACATTTGTAGACCGGTTTTATGATTTACGATTAAGTATTTTTTTGTCTTTGGATGTTGGCATCGGTATTAGTTTTTTTTTTTTTTTATCGAGGAGATTAAGCGAATGTGTATGATGTATGTGTACAATTTTTACATGTTACGATGTCACTAAATCTGATTCCTTAAATGTTAGTAGTGTTTTATTAATTAATATTTTGTTGTGCGTATTTCGTTTTCAACTAATACGACGCATAACCAAATTTTTATTAGGTCTCTAAAAAGTAATTTTCAAATGAACCCAGTAGTCCGAACGACCGTTCGGACTAAAACCCATTAAAAATCAGACATGGAATGCGAAATTAATTAAAGTAATGATTTTTAGTTTAAGGTGAGTTTAAAAGGAGATGGTGGAAGAAGCCCTAAGTTTCCTAAAATTTTTAAGAAATAGGTTCTACATTTCTCTCGCCTTCCCCATAAATGAGGCATTGTATATATCAACTTTGTGCTTAATTTCACATGAGTCTTTTCCAAACTAAAATGGCACTAACTGTTAAATAACTTCCTATTTAGAGTAAATTACGAGATTCACGTGCAAAAAAAAAATATCATTAATATTTATATGTGGACGGCCGGCTACCATAAAATATATAAATAAAAAACATGTTTTAGCGTACATTTATTCAACATTTGGAGAAGTAAAAATTACAGTCCGACGTTGACGGGCCGTGTACTTTGTATGGACGTCCGTCCATCTTTTAATTTATTAGCACACAATGTTTTTATACGATGGCATCATTAGGTATACACTCAATTTAAAATTAAATTAAAATATTTATGTACATGAATATTCAAATAATTTCTGAAAATCGTATATTATTTTCTAAGAAATATCCTAAATTTTTTTCTACAATGTCAATTTACTACTCTTCATAAAACTACTGAATGATGTTTCGTAATATGTTGTTAATATATTTTGACACTGTTTAAACCGATTTAAACGTAAACTCACGCAGAACTTTGTATCGGTGAGTAAATATAATTTTCAATAAATTTTTAACAGACAATGTATGATAAAACGTAAGCATGATACATTAATTAATTGTTTATTTGTTGAGATTAAACGTCGAATTGACTAGATCATCCCATCGCGTGAGGCAATTGTACCACAAAAACTTTATAAGACCGATACGCCTGCACGCTCTGCTACAGCTCGTGATGTTATGTACGTTATTGATTCGGTATTGCGGACGATTGTGACTTGTATTGATTCTACATAAAGCGACAACAGACTTGTGTACGTTTACTTATTGGCTTCGGACGAAAGGTCGGTCATACGGTATGACCGGGACTCACACGGGCCTCGTAATTATAAAAAGGGACAGTCCCGTTCAAAACGGGACGTCTGGTCACGTTAGTCGTACCGGAAGATTTGCAGCACTCAGTCCTCATTGGGTGCGTAGTCTCATCAGCTGTCCGACATTTAAATCTAGCGGTACCGATATTTACGCTGTGAGATTTTTCATAATTGATACTCGATTACTTCATACCTTGACAAGTGATTGAAGCTAGCGATTAGCTCACAATGCAAACTATTATCCAGGTTGCATTATCTAAGTAACAAACCGTATTGATATCAACTTAAGACTTAAATGTCAAATTGAATACATTAATATCTACCTGCATGTTAATCTTCCTTCAACAAATTCTGTGGCATCTTTCGAATATCATAGTGCGAGTTCGTACCTATAAATTACAAAACTCATACAAAAAAAAAATCTATTTTTACTATTATTTCCTGTCATTCTCTTCTCCACTAAAATCTGTCATTCGCTTCTTCATTTTGCATTTTTGTTAAATAAGCGATGAGTAGTTTATCGTCCGCTGCCCGAGCGCCGGGGCCGGGTCGCGAGGAATGCAGTTTGCAGTTCTTGATGCACTTCCTCTCTCTTGCGCCGCGCCAATGATGCATCGTATTGCACACGATTCATTATTAACTTTAATGTTCTCGTCTATGTTTTCTTTGCAACAATTCTTTTCCAGTCGTTGGCTGTGGCCAAATTTGTGAGTTTCGGCTTCTACTAAGATAAAATATTATTAATACACAATTCCAAATACATATATAAACAATATTGAGTGGCGTAAGATATTTCTCATTAAAATTTTATCCTTTTCTAAATTATCACCAATCAAAGTATTAATAGTTGTACTTAATACTGTCGGACAATTGACATAAGCACTTCAGCTTTTCAATCAAATAAAATAACATTGTCAAAATTACTTTGTTACTTTTTCGCCGTAAAGTCGTACAAGCAAATAACGGCACAAGTTACGGAGAATACGTCAAGAAAAAAATAAATAATTAAAACGTAAACTTTTTGTCTCGGCACAAAGTGCGCACCGCTATTCATTTAACGACTGTCCATTTCGTTAGTGTCAGTCACGACCGGCATTTATTCTCGGTATTATCAGTGGCTTGCATTTCTTGCGATTGTGAAAAGCAACAAGGAAACGCAATTTGGAAACTGATCCGGTTCGGCCGGTCGTGAGGTTTATAATAAATCGGAAGTTTTTCTTGGAATGTGTTTAAAGTTACGTTCTTACAGCATTCGCGATACCTGCGTAATTATGATTAAAAATGTGCCGCGAATTGAACCCGTAGAATCAATTATTACCATACTTAGTAATTTCTTTACGTGAATGACCGGGCGAAACTTATGATTTTGGTATTCGATGAGTTTAAAAAAAAATGTGTAATTAAATTCGTCATTTATATTAAGTAGTAACATATGTAATTTTTATACATCAGTACTCGTTCACAATATTCTTAACGCTATTCAACATTTTCAGATGGACACGCTTCGGATATTCAGTTCAGGAGCTACCAACGGGTCTAGCATGACATTCTAGACAAGTCTCTATAGGACTACTCTTAGTTCATTCGTTGTGTTGGCGCGAGGATAGTCCTATAGAGAAACTCTTTTCTAGCTTGAGTATCTAGGTGCTAGGCCTGGTGTAGTGTGCGGTGTTCGAATCGAATAGTACCATTGATTCTCTTTATTTAATCTATATATTCGTCAATTAGTAAAGTACATTTAACACTGCCCAGACTAAGCTTAAAAAAAATGTTACGAACACTACAGAAGCACTGAAACTAGAAAAAATCCGTGTTTTAAGATGTTATTGTACTTTATTTTAAATAATATTTTATTTATCTTCTTGTTATATAATGAATTTTTGTATAACAAGTATTAATTTGTAACTTCTTTAATTACAAAACCTTCGTGGTTTAATTAACTATGTTTACTATCAAAACTATATTCATAATTTAAAACTCGATTTCGCTCTCAAATCGAATATTAAAAATTTTAACCAAATAATTCCAATTATCCAAGACTTTTAACACTTTTCAGACTATCCGCAAATTATTGATGAATTTAGGGATTATTCGAAAAATCTTCAATATTTCGGAAATTTGAATTATTCACACACCAATAAATTCGCTAACTGTAAAATTTTCACATCACAAGAAATAGTATTTTCATTGGATAAAATATTTGCAAGATTAGAAAAGTAGTTTAAGGTATGACTCAGTATTTCAAAAGAGGTATATTAGAAAAATAAAAAAAGTAGTAATATTATTTTTTTTTCTAATAAAAATGTAAAGAAGAACAGAAGAATATTAAAATCGAAATTTATGTAATTTTTTTGTACCAAGCTTTCTTTTATTTATAGAAAAAACGGATGACGAGTATGCCACTACGCGCCTAAACATAATGCGAAGTATTGGCTAACTAAATGTCAATCGCAAATGGAATGAAATTATTATATACATTTTATATAGTCAAAATATATGAATAACGAAATAACCTTGAGTAATAAATGATGACAAGTGGTAGAGTTCAAATTATAATATAATATGTCATTGACGCCATCTTTATTTTATAGATTCCGTATTACGTATAATTAATTATTATTTTATATAAATATTATAAACGTATAAATATATAAATATTTAATGTTTATATATATAAAAAAAAATGCTACACCAAAATGATAGTCGAAACCTTTTCGTTCAATAATGACGTTTTTAAATTACAAGTGTACAAGGTGCGGGCCATTGTATAGAATCGTTCCAAAAAGGGAGCGACATCCATAACATTAACACTAGACATAAGAACGATCTTGCTGCTCATAAAACCCGTCTAAGCAAAGTGACTAAATCATTTAAGGGGCAGTGTGTGCGCTTTTATAAGATCCCAGCTGAAATTTAAAATTTGCCATTTTATGAATGTAAAAGTTTCGTTAAAAGAAAGTTATATGGCAAGGGCTATTATTATACCGCATCTGAATATGATAATGAAAAAGGCATTTGGGATTGAACTGCTCGGCTATCTGGTTACTTCAAATTATATTTAAATATCGACTAAATTATTAATTACACAATACTTAATATTGATGAGTAAAAACGAGTACCCTTGAGTTTCGTACCTATTCTTTTTTAAGGTGAATCAGCATTTGGAATGGGTGGTAATCTCGAAAGGAATATATCAATGACGTGTTTCAAGTGTAATTTCATTATCTACGAAACAAGCTATTTTTTATTTGATTTTGGGGCTCCATGCGCTCGTGAATCGTCTCCTTTGTACATATATAATGTTCCTGAATTAAATCTTTATTATTGCATAGACGCATAGGTCTTTTTTGCGATTACTTTGTAGATGTGTTTTTATTGATTTGTAATTATTCATTAGAAAAACATTTATATGTTTTGCATTTTTTTTTATTTATTGCGAGTAGATATGAACTCACTCTTATTCTCTCTCTCTCCCCCTTTCGTTACACAATATGCCAAAAAATTACTATATCATATATATTTTGAACGGTGATGCGCCCTGCGGCCCCTAATTTTGAGTCAACGTCTACCGTTATGTAATTCGTTATCTAAGAGAATCATACCATCTTTTAGGAATAGGATCGATTAAACATAGATCTGCCTGTCCTCACATATATGTAAGGACTTTCAAAGTTTTAACTTTACCCCGTGATTCGCATTCAACCCACGCACACACGCTCCGCCGTGTGCTGTGTTTATATTAGCATAGATATCAGTCGGGTTACTACACGGCTTTGTAGCGAGCCGGTTGAGTCATCATAACACCGGACCGGCGGACCGAGTTATATCAGACGGATGCGAAACGCCAGCCAGATTTCCATGAGATAAAATAACATGGATCAATCTTAACGCCTATAAAACTTTTCTTGAATAATAGATTTTTGTTACACATGGCAATGAAATTGTGCGTGATACTTTAATCACATTTTAAAGCTGTTCTATTCCTAGCGTTTCACGAATAAATCACGTTCACGTTTTATTAATAGTTAACGTTAAAATTATATAAAAAAAAATAGTGCCTGTCAGCTCCGACGCGCGACTATTTTGTTACTCCGCTGGTCTAAAGAGAATATAAGTATTTGCCGTTTGTTATGCTATTGATTCTTAAGGAGGAGTAAACTTCCAAAACGATTAAGCATTTAAAATATATCGCATTTAAGGTAATATAAATGTGAAATAATTCCGTGGTTGCGTATGATATTAAAAAATGAGTGACGAATAAGTAACGAGAGGCAGATAGCGTGTGAGCACACAAGTGGCATCTCGTTTTGTTGACGTTTTTGTCGCGCTATTGCTGCGTGAGCTTGACATCTGAAAGTCGTACGCCTGCTGCAACCGCGTCGTGGCATAGCCGACATCAGAGTCGTATTATCAGTGGTAGTTTTATTCCACATATTCTAGATATTTACTTCTTGGCAGGACATTAATTGAATAAACCTTAAAAATCCCGAACTAGTGCGAGTAACATTCGCCCGATTGCGGTCATTGTCGACGGTCGTAATACTACAACTTTACCTAATCAATTTACGAGAATTCTTGAAGAATAATTAACTTAACTACTATGAATTTGAGTTGAGTAATAAACTTTTAATTCTTTACTATTTTTATGGAATAATTATTAAAATCAGGTATACAATTTGTATTGACAATTTTGAAATCATTTTGGTTTCTACTTATTACACATTGAAATTTCATTTTATTTATGGAAATTAATTACATTAGCGTCGAACTAGAAACTCGAAAGTAAAATTATCAAAGTACATAAAAATTTTTCTTCAATTTCATCCAGTTAGTAGTAAGTACATCCTACTAATATCATAAATGTGAAAATTTGCACTATTTGGATATTTGTTCATTAATTTAAATACTGATGTTTTTACATAAATAAAAACCAGCTAAGAGCATGTCGGACCGTGCTCACTGTAGGGTTCCGAACCCATTACTATAAAGAAATGCATTACAGATGAAAAACTACGTTTTTACACTTTTTTTAATGTTCCCCGCACAGAATGTATAAGCTTTTAGTCGCCTATAACTAGAGAAACAAGTAGGTACGTCGATTGTTACCTTAAACTAGTCTAAACAAAAGTGCACCAATAAAAGAACTTATGTTCATGGCACTTACTACATTATTTTGTTAAGAAGCGCAGTTTTTCGGTAATTTCTCAAAAACAGTATATCAGATGATCTTCAAAATAGTTTTCGTTGAAAGTCATTTAAGGTTTATGTTCGTTTATTTTTTTCATATTTTCGAATGAGCGCTTTAAAAAATAGGTGTGGAGGGAAAGTATAATTTCTGCTACTTTCAGAGTAATTATTTACGAAAACATTCAATGAATAAAAAAAATTGCATAGAAACCTTAAAATACTTTTAAAAGATCAAGGCCAAATATATACCACGCGTTGATGCTTGCTGGAAAAAAAAATCAAGTTCTGTTACATGTATGGTGTGCCCCGCCCCAGAAATAATATTTACTTTTGTTATTTAACAACGAAACTAAGTAGCGGCTTATACAAGACACCTATACACCGAATTCCATATAAATACATCTTATAGTTTTTGAGTAAATGTCTGTGACATACGGACGGATGGACGGACATTACAAAATTATATAGGTTATTTTTTTTTTTAATTTTGGTTCGGAACCCTAAAAAAGACGTTTAAATTGACCTATTTTAATGTGAGTTTTATTATACGATGCCGTTTGGAAATTGCATTTTTAGGAATTGTTAATGATACATCGTCATCTACTCAGTATTTGGCTATTTTTATATTTTAATTTATTATTCAATTTATAAACTTAATGTAATCGGGACAATTTTTGTTCAATCGTCAATAAAGAACCTTAGAGAAATTTTCCTAATTTATTTCTGTTTTGGTGGAGGTCTATTCACTGGAATTAATAATAATTCAGAATCATATAAGTTTTTTCAACGTGAACTTTTATGCTTGCATTTGATGCTTCTTCGCTGGATAACATTTAAAAAATATCGTATCCCAATTTTCCTTAATCCCGGGAAATCAAAATTTCCGTTTTAAATAGAATTATACTACAATAATTTTATTAAATTAGATCACAAATTCCTATATTTGTGTCGAAATTCCAACTCTCCATGCCTTACGATTGCGAATAAAATTCGGCGATGACAGACCAAGGCTTAACTTTGATTTGTAAAATATGTTTTTACCTTTTTTCATTTGTCGATAAGATAACAAAATAAAATATAATACGCTAAGTGCCATTGATTTAGGTCCGATACTGGCTTCAGTATAAAATGTTTTATTGTGTTCTGCAAAATAGCCACATTCATTTGCCGGTTCGTATGACAACTAGTATTGTAGCGCATTTTAAAGAACTATATAAAGTATTATATCTGACGCTTGTCAAAAACACCGTAATATTACGTCGAGGAAAAAGTTTTCTCGCATTTTATAAGTTAAAAATTGCAGTAACTCTTTGGTTGTGCTATTTGTATCTGGGTAGTTTTGATACCATTAAATAGATAGCATAAAAAAAAAGAAATATAAAAAGTAAAAACGGTATGCCGCCATTTTTATTTTGTTTTTCCGTCCACCAGTATGAGTGAATTCAACGTAGAAATTCGAAACATTTTGAAGTTTTTTTACGAAATAAATAAATGCGAAACAAGCTTCGAAAAAAATTTGTGACGTTTATGGACTTAATGCAGGTCGGTAAGAGTAGCATAAAACTGGTTCAAGCGTTTTCAGCCCGGTAATTTTGATGTCAAAAATAAACCTCGCTCTGGTCGACTTGTTATGGATAAAATCAATGCCATTTTGGAAAAAGTGGAGCAAGATTGGAATATTAACTCTTCCTACATAGCTGAAGAGCTGGGGATTGAACACAAAACAGCTTTGACCCATTCGAAAAAAGGGGCTCACTGAATGAAATCTAAAGAATCGTGTACTCATTCTATTGAAACGTAATGAAACTATTTGCCAAATTATTTTTGGAAAGATTGATCACTCGAGATGAAAATGGATTGCCTACGACAAGAACGTGCGAAAAACATCCTGACCAAAAACTAGCAAGCAATAATTTGATGCTCTATGTATGGTGGAATTGGAAGGGCCATTATTCATTATGAGCTTTTACCGTCAATTCGTATCTCTACTGCCGACAACTGATGAGACCCGAGCAAGAAGTAGAGAAAAAACGACCGGAGTTGGTCAACAGGGAGGGAGTGTGTTTCACCATGATAATACCAGACCACACACATCTTTAGCTACTCAGAAAATATTGACAGAGTTTGGTTGAATAGTGTTAATGCATCCACCATATAATCCTAACCGCGCACTCTCTGATTTTCACTTGTTTCGGTCTTTTGATAATTCTTTAGGTAGTGTCAGGTTAACATCAAAAGAAGCCTGTCAAAACTACTTGTCGCAGTTTTATCATCAGAAATCCTCAAATTCCCACAACAATGGGTTTATGTCACTATCTACAGAAGGCAACAAGTTATTGAACAAAATGGCATATATATTGTAATTAAATGTAAATAAAATATGATGAAAAAAATATCTTGAATTTGTATATAAAATATGAAAAAACTTTATCCCCGACTTTATATAGTGGATATTTTTAGATTGACTTGATTGTTCTATACGCATGGGGCATAACAAACAAGTCCGTCGAGGGTATCGTAACCAATTGCTGAGTCCCAGAGGGGTTGTTCGGCGCTAAGGTCGGTGGGCGGATAGCTGTGACGCAGTTACGTGACGTCACGGCCTGGACGACGGCGCGACGCCGTGGGCGGGGGGTTGCTCGATCAATACCGGATCACGTGGGCGCTTGTCCCGAGTTAGATTGGAGACCGATTCTCGACTCTATAACAGTATCCCGAGAAGACATTTTAAAAATTATAGATCTACAGAATTTGCCGTCGGAATTATTCTAGAAATGATACGTCGACGGTGTATTCTTTTTGTAATAGTGTTTAGACGGAAAGAACTTGCATATTTCTATAATCAATAACATACATTATAACGATTTTGAAAAATTTTCAAGTTGTGTCAGTTATTGTCCTCATTGACTTCTCTAAACGCTGAATACGAGTTTTATACTTCTTTTATATTCCCATATGAATATTAACTAAATTCAAATAATGCATTTTTTGTTAGGAATTTTAACTAATTTTAGGAACATTAGGAATAATAAAATTAGACGCAATCGCTAAAAATCGAACGTGTAACGATTGCATATGACAAAGTGAATAACCTATTGTTAATAACTAGCTATTTGCAAGTGCAAGGGTATCGAACAGCAGGTAATAAAATCTGTTACGTTAGATCTCTTGGTTGATTCGAAGCACGTTTATGCAAATTAGCGCTACGTGCCGCTCATACGAGCTGTCTGTTAAATTGGATTTTGCTTTAATTGAACCAACGCACTGCCTACGTTTTATCTTCAGTACGCGTTTTGGTTTTTGATGAAAATCGTAAGTGTACGGCTTTGTATTAATATGAATCTGAAAAACTTTACGTGTGGCGTGGCGACCTTATTTATTATCATACGACTGTAAAAGGCAGTAAAAGTATGGTTTGCAAACCTAAGTACGTATGGCGTAGCGATTAGTAAACACGAATATGATAATGCAAATAGTAAAGTTACTGAGTCGAGTTATTTCTATGACAAAATGTATGTCCAATTAGTGTTTTTTTTTTTTGTGAAATGCATCTGTTGAAGGCTGTTCAATGGTTTTGAAAAAAAAAATGGTGAGTGTCAGCAGCAATGCGTTACTGAAGTGTACTTCACCGCTCTTAAATTAGAAAACATATTAAATTTTTCGTTAGTTATATTGGATACTCTTTTAATTGTATCTCTTTTCAAAATTATTTTGTAAATTAAACATGTAGCACGGCTACCAATTGGTACCTATGGGAATAACGTTTAACACCATATACATATATCGAAAGCTTACGTATCTCCTTCCAAGATAAGACATCTATATATCAACAACGGCAGAAAAATTAACGGATTCAGTGTATGTGCGAATATTTTGCTCAGAGGGGCGACATAAAGTCTTACCATTTCGCTTACCATCGATTTGCGTAACGCAGACTCTATATCAAAATCGATTCTTAAGGACTGAACTTCAATAAAAGTCCTCATTTCCTCGGATGCAATAGCTTTACTTCCACCTTCTGTGAGTAAAATTTGTTTTTATTCAAATTGATATATTTCGAAAGTTTAAATGACATAAAAGTTTAGTACGTACGTTGAAATGACGAAAAGAACGACACCTCTGATGTATAATTTCTTTTAGACAAAATACATATACGCTTATTAGAATCCTATATTAAATAAAAAATAATCGCAAAAATTAATCGGATGGTCATTGCATAATGAACAACGCTCACTCGGTGAGTACATCTACCCTGATACTGTACAGTTCCTTGATACTTCTATCATTGCGTGCTACGCAACGACACGGGGTCGACCGTGTGCGATCTACGGATGTGCACGCGCGGGTGTCCTTTTGTCGGTAGTGCGCAGCAGCGGTCACGTCGACTGCAAACCGCTCCCCGCGTGCGATGGCCGTCGACAGCCCGGACGTTGTCGATGTGCCCGTAAACATCGCACACGTTAATTATCTTTATCGAATTCTATTAATATCGCTATCGGCGCGGCGTGACGCGCGCAGACGGGCTAGCTAGGTACTCGATGTACACAAAATACAGTCCAAAGTTCGTTACTCTATTGGTTTTAATGGAACGTTTGTCTGAATAATGGACGTGCAAGATATGTAATTTATATTCGTATGCTTTAAGGTTAATACTTACATTTTTTTAATGATATAATGAAATTTAGAATGTTCTAACATTTATATGTATTGACTAATTAATATGTTTTAATAAAAAGTAGAAAACTGTAAAAGCCGATTATTTGATTCCAATCATTAATATTAAGGTGGGATGCGTACCTATATTATTTTTTTTTAGCATAGTGGCATAAAATTTGTGTAACGTAACTAAAAACAGTCTAATATATTTTTTAAATAACTGTATCTGTAGGCAATTTACGTGTTCTCTCGTATCGTACACCATTGAAATGCTCGAGATGGCGTTATGATTTTAAAAAGTATACACGCATCGCTATACTCGCTACGGCCTTGGAAACTTTTAACTTTACTCGTTACTAGTTTAAAGTGACGGTGCCAGTTTATTTTATACTTTTAAGCGAACAGATTTCTCTCGAGTAAATTCTGCATTTTATATTTCTTATAGTGTTCCACAGTTACCTTATTTTAATATTGTCAACGTAACAACTTCGTTAATTTCATATTTGTGGTCACATGCCTAACGTAACGCTTGCTAAGTGTTCGGTTCTTCGAAATTTATGGTTCATGTAGTAATGATACTTGCATCGATGCAGTATGACTGTGAAATGGCTATAAATCTCACGACCTTTGCCTCTTCCTTAAACACACCAGTGAAAGTTAATCTTAGTCAGTCAGAAGGTAAATCCGCATTTCTTTAAATATATGTACATGAAAAGAATGAGTTCCGCAGACCTCCCGCTTGTCTTTTGTGCTTGTTGCCGAATATAATATAGCAATTTGGTAGCAGTTTATGTTATTAAAAATTGTTTGCTTCTTTAAGAATAAGTTATTTTCAACGTCGGTCTGTATTCCATCCGTCTATAGATAAATGTACTAAACAGTTCGTAACTTTATGATTATTTTGCATTTTCAGACAATATATTGTATTTATTAACTATAATGCATAAATGTTGTTGATAATAATGGAAATTACAAATAATGCCATTAATATCATATTAATCATTTTGCTATCCTTTACACTTACGGTAAAAGTCGGTGGCTCCGAGCTACAGAACTAGTGTTTAGGCATTCACGCATCCGTTCAGTTGACCAGGCCGGCGGTCGCTCTCGCTGGGCCCCCAGCACGGTTTTCGGTAACGTGCGCTATCGCCCGGGGCGGGACTCCGCGCCGCCCGCGCCGGCGCAGCGGAAATGTTGCGTGAAAGTAATTTTCTCAGGCGGTCTCGCCGATCGCGACCGGACTAGGGCGACCACTTCTCGCTATTTCAATTTTCTGCAATTCTGAAAATATTTACCTGATTTGTGCAACCTATAATATAATTCTCCACTACAAGAAGTCATCTAAGACTCGTCTAAGAAGAGAGAGCATTGCAGCACAACGCACGAAACTCTACCGCTCTGAATTGCCTGCGAATGATGCAATGCGCAGGTTCTGCCCTTCTCGGCCCTTCCTTCTTTTCCTCCCGGTTCTATTTTATGCAACGCTTTTGTGAGTAATTTCGTGCGTTGTACTGTGCTAAATCTTACACCGTAGCACGGAGGAACTTTTTCTGTGACGGCGACTGTCCCGCTGGATAAATTTATACCTATTGGGAACTTGACATGTCAGGTACTGGTGAACTTTTGCGATCGCACGTCGCTGCGCGCGGTGGGCAACGGCGAGTGAGCACATGATTATCGAGGCACCCTGTGACGGCTGTAATCTGAACATCACCGTACTTTTGTGTACATTTGAATACATTTGTTAAAGAGTATTTTGCAACATTAAATTCATCGAAAGAAGAAATATTTAATTCATGAAATTGAAAGAAGAAATTCAGGATATAATTTTGGATATATGTTATGTTTTTCCTCGTGCTTTCTATTTAGTTTTTTCAGAGAGGGTTTCATGTTTTTTTATTGTTTTGTTATTTAAACTGCGTAATATATCAATAAATTTATATTCAGACTTTGAAAAAGTTGTCTGCATGTGAAATTTTATTCCTTCATGTATTTCAAATTCGGCTCGACTTTTGTCCTTGGAACTTTCGAAAAGAATACGATAATTTTGCTGGTAATAATGATTTCTGTTATGCCGACTATTCAACTGTTAAATAATTTGTATCTTTTCGTAATACATACAACATATTTTAATATCAAACCAAAAGAGTATCAGTCAATCGTTCAGATAAAGTGGTCACCGTAGACCGAGTCTGCGATCTGTCCGCGCGAGGCCACTTTCGCTGCGGCCCGGGCGCCGCCGGCGTCACAGAATACCGTAATAGAGTTGGAAACGGCAATCTGTTGCGTACGCGATCACAAAGCCGTAGCGTGATAGAGTATCCGGCCGGTGGACGGCGATACTACTGTCTAGAGGACCGATTTGTTATCGACACCGGTAGAGATCAATGTGAAATGTCACCGTAAAATCACGCCCGGCTCTTCTATTCCGGCCGCGGTGTCCTGTGGCCGCCGCC
This sequence comes from Eumeta japonica, assembly GCA_005406025.1. NCBI lineage: Eukaryota > Metazoa > Arthropoda > Insecta > Lepidoptera > Psychidae > Eumeta > Eumeta japonica. The sequence continues at coordinate 522,928 of BGZK01000264.1, forward strand.
GCGCGCTCCCACGCGAACAATGGGTGCCCGCGAGTGCGATTGTCTTGAACCGATTCGTTTCACCTGCCACCGATAATGACTGATGGATGGTACCTGCCGATTAATAAATTCGGAATACTACTTGAATTTTGTTTATGCAAAATGTAACAAGTTATTTCGAGATTTCATCAGTAGAGATATCTAAAATATTGCAATGTAAACAATAGAGTTTTGCACTTGTTTATTTGAATTTTATTGGTTTTGTGTACTCTAGTTTTTTTTTTGTTTACTTTCGGCATTAGGTTTTATACACGGTTACGTCCGCGTCCGCGATATTACGATTGAATTTTTCGTTCCTAAGGCTCGGCCTCAAGTTTTTAAATATGTCTTTTTTATCAGTTCAGTACTCCAAAAAAATAGAACATTATTTAACACCAGCGACAGATGTTAACTTATAGTGTGATATTTTTTTCTATAACAAAATATGATTGGAGCTCATTTTTCTATCTAATCATAGAGATTAGAAAGTGCATTTTTTCACCATAATTCTGCAATGCTATTAGGTTTCAAAAATATAGTGATAAAAAATTCATTTAGGAGTTCATTGTAATCTTCAGTCCAATTTAATTCGATACAAACAAAAAAAAAAAACTTGTAACTCTTGTATCTATATATTCGTTCATTTTTACTGTCACGCTGACAGAGTGGATTTTCAACGCATACCGGACAGCGCCGCTCTTGCACCGGTTCCAATTTCTAACTTTGTACTCGGTTACATGATCGATTTTGTTTACGTTTTTGCGCTTTTCTTCAGCGATTGAGTTTGGTCATTATTATTTATTCATTGGCTCCATTTGCAAAGAGAAATCAATCGAAGAGCTCGGTGAATCGCCTCGTTTATTTATTTTTTTACTGACATGTTTCGTCTGAGCGCCAGTTATCTGACTGTCTGACCTCTGCCTGTTTATAAACATGGCGTAATTTATACACGAAGTAACTTTAGCGCGATACTAAAGCTATCTTTATACATTTTTAATGCGTTTTGGATATTTTAAACAATGTTATGTTCGCGGAGTTTAATGAAATGGGTATTTTTTTTATTGACAGGACTTTCGTTTTTTAAATTTGTATTTTGAATACTAAATATCAAAATAGCATTTTGCTTTTTAGTAATCGTTTTTATTATACGTTAGTCGGGTAAACATATATTGTTCAATAATATCGTTAATATCAAACAATCCAATTCCCGATTGAAATTAACCTTTTTTTAACTTTCGGAGTGCAAATCTCATCATTTCATATTACAGTCAGTGATCGTTCGCTCTATACAATTTTTGTTTAGCACATTATAATCTATGCATCAGGTGGTTACATCCTACTGTGTTACACTGGCTTCACCTCAACCTCAACTGTTTAAAATGCCGTGGGCGATACATACTCAGATTTTCTCAAGCTCTTAGGCCACTGAGTAGGCTCGGTAACGTATGCGACATCCCTTCCGAAAGCACGAAGGTGTGCGAAATGTATGCCATTAGTATGGATCAAGCCTTTCACCCTTCCGGTTCCAGAGTTTGGGGCACGCCGCTCTGCCGCAACATCGCTGTCGATCAAGGCTGGCCGCTGACTCACGGACACGATTTAGATAACTATCCTATCTAATCGATATGAAATTTGTTCACAGAAAATAAAAAAAAATCTGCGTATACTAAATTTCGGGATCTAGAACTACTGGTATTTATATGTAAATAACACAATATTGTGGACGGGGAGTGATTGGTCGGATTTTGCGATTTAGTCTTGTTTAACAAAAGACTTGAAAATACAAAGAGACGAGTAGATATTTAATAAAAACAATAATTTGCATTCTCAATATTTTGTGCAATACATTTTACATAGTCGGGTATGTAATCACACACCGTACGGGACATCTGAGAATACGTATTACTGTTTTAGTTAAAGAAGTGACTCGTGTGACCCGAAAATCAAACTAGAAACGTTTAATTTAACCCTTAGTAATCCGATTGCTTAGATTATTCAGGAAAAAAATTGTCATCATGCGTTTTTGTATAATCTAGTAAGGATGGGTGTTCGAAACTCTCTTATGCCATACCGATAGTTACGTTCTCGTCCGTGATGCTATCGGCAGTTTGCACAAAAATTAAAAACGTAATTCGTAAGCGTGCCCGTTTAACAGATTATTATCCATACGTTATCTGTCAAATCTCACGGATTGCATTTACGAGTTACATGTGACTTAGTGTGACCCGCCGCATAAATGCTTGTTCATCGATGCTGACAAAGAATACCGTTTAAATTATGCCAGTAGCAGTTAATACGGCCGACGAGCGTACTGCGAAAGATATCCGATGCCCGATGAGAACCTACCGCACGTGAAGGATCCGATCGGCTTCACGTCGCCTTTGCACTCGCCGCGCGCTGACTCAGCGCGCGGCGAGTGACGTAACCGGCTGACCGCACGCGGGCTTTGTTGTGCCGCCTGCCGGGTCGTGTAAAGTATGTTTATGTCATGCGAATTATAATTTATTAAAATCATTAGGTATACACTGTGTATGAACTGTTGAATGAATAGTTTCGTGTAAACGGTGTGTTACGTTTTTATGGTTGAGAGTAGCACTAATGTTTGGTACTTCTACTATAATCAGAGAAAGATATTCTTTTTTTTGACAACGTCTTAAATTAGGTTGCGGCTGGGAGTCACTTATGAAAAAGTGTAACGCTCGGTAACGTAACGATGAGTCACCGAACGAGAGGGCCTTTGCCAGATGCCGCGTCTCCCACTCAACTATGATCGGTCTGCCGCGCGTCGGGCTAGAATTAGTGCATAGCTTGCAAATGTATTGCAAGTTATTGTATGTATATTTGTATATAAATACGTGTATATGTAAAGGTAAAAATAAAATTTTGTTAATATGAAATTCAGTGCGAGATTCTTTGTATAAATTAATGTTTTAAATATAATTCTTTGTATAAATAAATGTTTTAAATTGTTACTATTATTTCATCCTTCTTCCTACTATACGAATGAATATTTATTCAAATTATTTTACCATTCAAAGTCGTTGTCACGTAAAACTTTCGCCCGTATACCGACTTTACAGGCAACCATTTTCAATAAAGATCATTTATAAAAAATACGTAGAGATTTAGAGTTCATGTATGTACCTGTTACTGCTTTCAAGCTATTTTTTTTGAAGTGAAACTTTTTGTGGGGGGGCTTTGAAATTCTGATCCACAACCTTTTCGTGGGACGAAAAGTGGTGGGGGTAAACATCGTGTCGGGCAGAGTGGGGCAGTGCCTCGCTTGCCTACGGGTATCGTCGTTATCTGAGAAAAGTGAGATATACGCTCTTAAATGTATTTATTCTGCATTATTTATTGAAATAAAGTGTTACCAGAAAGTTATAGTAGTTCCACCTACCGACTATATTAAAACTAAGTGACATAATTTCATAGGTGGTATTCATTTGATGACGGGATTCATGATGTACTAGTTAGAAGTCGCTGAAAATCTTTTTTCAACGTTAAAACTATATAGCAAATAGTTCTCAGGTTACAGTACAATACAATGGTATACACATTAGATGCCCACCAATGATTTGTAAATATAAGTTAATTTTTCTTAACCTTTTTTAAGTAGGAGTACAAGATTGTATTTCTAATATTTTCTAATCAATAAATTTCAATCTTTCTTATCCGTCATAGATTACATATATAACCTCATCAAAATGCAAAATAACTTTTAAATTAAATACATATAATAAAAAAATAAACCTTTCTTATTTTACTCCTGATACTCTATATTCATTTCATGCTCTCGTAGGTTATTTTTCTGAAGTTTCATTTCTACCGTGTGTGAATTTCACACAGATTTTTTTTTATATTAAAATAGGTAACAGTATCATTTCATACTTTATTTGCTAATATCAAAGTGAACTCGAGTTAAGCTAAAGTGTTTGTATAAAAAACGAAAATATTTATTCATTTCAGTGATAATTTTCGTTTATATGTGTATCTGTTTTTGTGCGTGATTCGGGTGAGATTTATTATTTGCAGTATAGCAACCATAAAAACTTAGGTATTTGTTTGATAATGTACTGCCGAATTTTGTTTATGATCGTAATTACGAGATGAAGTACATGTTCCTACATTTTTTAATATTTCGTTTGAATGGAAACGTTTTTGTCATTATTGACTATTAAAAAAAATCAATCATGAATGCTAAACGTTCTTCTGAATAAAAAAGAAAAAAGACCGACAGCCAACCACACACCGTTTAATTCGTCACATACTCTAGTAATCTCGACAAATCCTCATGGCAGAATACACGAGATCAGCGGCATTCGGTAAAAAGACAGCAGACGACTGCAGTGCAAGCGACTTCGACCCTCGCGATTTACAGCGCAAGGTGTCAACTGCCGCGCTGGCCGGATAACAAACAGTTGCGCGCCGTTTATGTTTGAAATATCGCGTCGGGTTACGGCCGCCCCGAGGCGCATTCCGTCTATTATTGCGTTCTGTCGTCGCTTTTTTGTTATGCACCTTGCGGTGGTGCGCGCCCGAGAGCGAAGCGCGCTCCGTGCGCCCGGACGTAGGAGCCGGATCGTTTTTAGAGTTCCCAGTTAAAAGCTTGTAAACCGGATTCATATTGAAACCTGTAAATTAGAATTTTTTAGTTCATTTCGTATTTTTCGTACAAGGACGACTGCTGTAGCGACGCTATTTCATTTTTGTATCGTATGACAACAACGTAAAAATATTTTTCATTCATCTGTAACGAATAAAACAAAGTATCCGACACCCGAGTCAATACTCCTTTTGAGATGGCTCGTTGCGATACGTCTACTGAAATTTTCTCCGAATTGAGGCGCCGGCGCGTTCGCCAGTGTGTAGCGCCCGGCGCTCGCTGTATCGGATATTGCGTTAGGCGCAGAACGAATCGATTTTATCGCGCACCGTGATTGCGTTCGCCTTAATTAACCTGTCGAGCGGGAGACAATATCCGAGATTAATTCTTCGCTATTTCGGCACGTCGAGATGCCTATCGCCCGCCGATAATATAACCTATTGATTCGGTTGTCTTTGCGTCCGTTGTGGGCGACTTTCGTTGCGGTCTTTTAGAATATATTTTTAAATATTAATTGACTATAGACAGTAGACTAGTCCTATCGACGCCGCGGACAGTCCGCTTTTCGTATTCGTCACACTCCGTATGCATTGAGCGTGAATAAATTCAAGTAGAGTTCCTAATATAATTCAATAGGAACATCAAAATGTTAATACGCAATTTGTTTAAATTATTATCAATGCAAATAATGTCTCGACACAAACACGTTTAAAAAAACTGGCCATGTGAGAGTTGGACTTGCGTGAAGAAGGTTCCGTATCATAAATCATTGCATTGATTCTCAATGAAATAGCAACACTATTTGTATTCATCATGATTCCTTTACTTTTGCCTTGGAAATTTAAAGACAACATTTTCGTTTAGATTTTGTTCTAAAATATTTTTTGTATTCTTATTACAAATGATAGGATAGATAGATGCTCGATTTTCATGTATTTTTTAGGGTCTTTTAAACTAAGCATTTAAAATCATATCAATTATATCTCTTCGTTATGTCCGTCAGTCTATTTTATTTTATATTCAGTAGCCCTCCAAATTATTTACGCCAAATGTTCGCGATTGGATTGTCTAACTCCTAGTACTACTTACTACACTTACTAATTTGCAACTTTTTGTTCGCCCTGTAGATTCGGAGAGAATAGGTGCTTCGGCAGACAGACAGACACGTTGGTGATTTATAAGACTTCCAATTTTCAGTACTTGACCTAATTTATTGGATCTAATGAACATCTGTCATCAGGAATGTATAGGATTTGTTTTTTCATTTGAGATGCATACTGTTCCTAACCCGATTCATAAATTATATGTTCGCAAATTTTTGTTATCACCTTATTTCTGTTATCTTTGTCATAATCATTTTAATCCGGAACAGCGTTGACAAAGCTATATATGACGTTTCTAAAAGATTTTAATTTATACGCTGTAAATATATGCCGGGCCAGTTTTCAGAACAGAACGACGTGTTCTCTAAAATGAGTGGTAATTACAACTTCTTTTTCTTGTTTTTGTTTAAGGTCTAAGATTACTATGGGTAATGGGACAAGTCATTGTGCTCTAGGGACACATTAAATGGAGTTTGCCGTTGACGTTGTATAGTTCGTAATCGACTGTTGTAAAAATGTAAGTGTTGTATCGTAACCCCCAATAGCATGTTGTAATTGTTGTTACTACGTTAATAATTAGGAAATGAAATTAAATCAAATGTGGCGAGTTATTTTGATATGTACGCGAACAAAAACCTTGAAATGAACATTTTTTTTTAACACGCTTTTATTTCAATTGCCGTTCCGGCCATTGCACATACAGAGAAAATCCGTCTGAAATGGAATTCCACTTTACTCTGTGTATAAATTTGCAATATCGTGTATCTTTATATTATTCGGATAATAATATTGTACAGTTACCTACGTGCATTACGGTGCATTTGATTTTTGTCAAGGCGTAATCGACACTCGCCGCGACAGTTTATGTCATTGACGTTTTGAATACTAAACTCTTGTCTATTATACTATATAAAGTATGCTTTATAATATAATAGACAATACAATATATCTTAAATAAAGCGAAGCACTATTTACTATAATATTTCCTGCTTTACTATAATTATTTGGTTTTATTCTTACATTATGCTGGTATGGGAGCATTATAAATGAAAATGAGGTGTGAAATTGAACGTTATTCGTTTGTTTGTTTTCTCTATAACAGGAAAATTACTATACTAAATAAGTGAAAGTTTTGGGCACAGGGCCTGTACTTCTAGCTAAAATTTAGATTATAGGTAGTATATAAAAAGTAAAGTTACTTGCTTATCTGTTTGACTTGTTTTCACGTGAAAACCACTTGACAAGTTGCCCTAATGTTTGTACGCTCAGTGCTGCTTATAGTAATGTAATATATAATGTAGTAAATAGGCTGTAATACAAAACGTCCTATCCCTCTATAGTTTTCTTTTTTTTTTTACGCGGTATTACATCAAAGTACACTATGTATAATTATTAGAGCCGGGACAGAAATTGGTATCAAGTTTGCAACAAGGAGTTGCATTGAAAGAGAATCTTAGAGCAGATTTGTGATTAAAATTGAGAGAGGAAATGTTTCGGGATTAAGCTATTATTGCATATGTTGTTGCGAGATAACCCTATCGGGGATTCGAGGGTTGTGACTGAGTAAAAGTAAACATGCAGAAAACAGAAGGTAAATATTCAACAACATTGAGATACAAAAATTAATTACGAAAGCACTTAAACACTTCTAGTTAATCGCATTTGATTTGTGAACGTTCTGATTGCAAAAATAAAACTGAATATCAGCGCTTAAACACACACACACACATATATATATATATATATATATCCTTTGACTAGCCGTCTCGGACGTTCTTCGAGTGTAAACAAGCCAATAAACTATCTATAATAAACTAGACGTAAACATGTCACTTCTGACATAACAAACGACATTTATTTAACTCTGGAATTTTCTAACAAATAAAATGAAATTAAAATGTTAACACAGTGCAGTGCCGAGAGCGGCGAGGGAAGTTGTTTACATTTCAGAGATAAGTTTGATGTACTATTCTCGAATATTTGTTTAGGGTGATTATTCTGTAATTTTAATTATTTCGTTTCGTATCTGTTAATGATATATAGTGGTATGTATTATTAATATATTCCATATCCATATGGCGAAAATGCGGGCAAAATCTGATAATAAAATGTCGCTTTAGATAAAATGTGTTAGAAAACGATAAAAAGTTGTGACTCTAGAAGAAATAAAAAAGAAATTACATCACACCAACTATAAAATATATTTACTTTGCTAATTGTTGTAATATATGTTTTGTTACGATAGAATGTTTGCCTAACCTAACATTATGTAATTGGAAAATAAAAAGGACTATTATTTGTGTATATAAACAGGCGCACAGAGAAAATAAAACTGTTGAAACTTCGAGATCGCAGCTCGATCACAGTAGTTAGTCAATTATCGATGTATTATATAACTAAACTATAATACATTATGTAACTAAATATTATATTAATATAATAAATGTGAAAGGGGACTTGTTTTTTTGCCCAGCCTGTTGCCGCGCCTCGCCGATCGTCGCGATTCCGGCAGATTTGTGATACGTCGTCTGTCGGAAGTAGACTAGTTATCCCGATTGGCAATTTTATTACAATTGTTAGCTTCTGCGACAATACGCTTTGCTTTTTTACCGAATGGACTCAAATAGTTGCAGATTTCTTTATATATGTTTACATAGTTTGTTACACATAATAAGCTTATATGTAGGCTTAGATTCAGCAAATTTGTTGCAGTACAACGCACGAAACTCTGCCCTTCGGAATTGCTTGCGAATGATGCGATGCGCGGGTTTAGCGCTCCCCTATCCTGCCTTCTTCTCCTCCGCGTGCCAATTTTACACTACTGCGATGCTTTCGTGACTAACTTTACCGCGGCAGAGTTTCGTGTGTTGTACTGTGCATAGTTTTTTTGCTATATCCATAATTATCGAAACCAAGAGAAGAATTTTAAACTAGGTATTCGAAGAATAATATTTTCTTGTTTCTTACAATTCAATCCTTTTTTTTCCGTAAATGAGTATCATTTAATTTTCTGGAAATCGTTTGCCTGGCATATACTATGATAAATGTGAATTTTGTGCATCTTTTAGATTACATTTAGAGGTTGTTTATGAATCGAACTAGAAAGAAAAACTTCAGTCGCCCTCGTAAAATAATTAGTATCAATAAATAGTTTTCCATTTCAATTATCATCTTCATTCCTTTAATTAAACGCCTACGAGTTAAACAAGGCGTTACAGGTGCGCTGCAATGCCAACACGCTCATTTTTCGAACTTCGTTCATCTTCACGATAAATTAGTAGTTTTGAATAAAATTTGGCAGGGAAAAATATATAAAACTACTCGGCCCGGCTGACGTTGTTCTGCACTTTCTTGTAGGTGACTTGGCCGAATAGTTAATGCCCGCAGCTGCACCAGCATGGGCGTAAAATGAACCTTTCTTTTTTGTATCGGTCGATGTTAATTTCAATCACGGTCTCGCTTTCGATTCTGAGCCTGTTCCCGTTCTCGATTCTGATCCCGTCCCGCTTTCGATTCCGATTCCAACGAAATCGGTGTTATTATCAAAATAAAATATAGCTAATATTATAGCTATATAAATCAACTTTTAGAATCGATCTAAAAGTTCGGTACAATAATACAAATACATGGTTGAATTTGGAACAGACATTAGTAGGCGTAACAACAATGAAACATTCTGTTCACGCTGTAAATATTGATCTAGTCTTCGCATTCATTTTCGATCCTTCTTTTGGAATCCGATTCCGCTCCTCGTCCTTGATTTCGTTTCGATCTAAACCCGATCGCGGTTTTGCTCCCGATCTCGATTGCGGTTCCATTTTTGATTGAATCGCAATAAATTATCCCAATTTTAAGTTTCTTTTTCACGCAGGAACCCTAAAAATATTACAAAGAGTACCTAAATGTGGCTCAGTAATCTCTTCTACCTCCCGGTGAAAGTTGCATCGTGATCTGTTCAACCATTCCGAAGATACCCCGAACAAATAGACAGACAGACAGATGTAAAGGACCCTCTGATTTAATCCTGATTCCGCTTTTGCTCCTGATCTCGATTGCGGTTCTACTTTTGCTTCAGTTCTAATAGATTATCCCATTTCTAAGGGTTTATTTTCTAAAAGGAACCCTAAAAAATATCGCTATAAAAGTATC